>CM062293.1:442977687-443491504 GCA_031216915.1 Pictodentalium vernedei | reverse complement strand
AATACTTTTGCATCATTCTGTATCTAGAACAAACCATTTACCATATCTTTACGCAAAATTCTCCAGCATCATTCACAAAAAAACACCATTATTTATATATTCACATTTCTGTCTCAAAAATATACCTGATCTTCCCATACCCCTATTGGAATAAGCTGTTTGAGCTTGTTCCAATGATGATAAAAATACTAATATTTTGGAAAATTTGTGAAAATTTTTGTTTTCTTGCATGCAAATATATACATGTAGCACATGGAAGATATCCACAGTTGGGGAGAGATGTCCAAGGCTATCTCTTCACATTCCTTGTTTGTGCTTCATGCTAAACCAGTTTGTCTGCAGAGATAAATTTGCTTTATTAAAAATCATTGGAGATTGGCCACACACCAATGATTTTAAATAAAACTAATTTTAGGTAACAAATGTTGAACTTCAAACAAAATCTATCACTCAACCAGTTAATGTTGATGAGGCATGACATGGTGAAGGTGACCTAAAATACTTCTTAGAGTCACTTTGTCAGGTGAGCGATTAAGGCCACTTGGGGCCTCTTGTTGTAATTATTATTACTAAATTTTCTTGGGAGTTTTAGCTGAATAACAGAATGAATTCTGTTCTTTTCCTAATGTTTCTGTCTTCACCTACGGGTGGTTAGGCGTTGTGTTCTGCATCTACCATCTGATGTTCTGCAGTTTCTTCCCTAGAAGTCTCTGTTTTGCATCAGATAGTGTATTTTTGGTAACTGATTTCGGGCCTGGGTGCCTGAAGTCTTATTTTAGTGTTTTTACACTCATTGTTTACATTTACAACAGCCCTCTGTGTGAGGGGGGGATTTCTTGAAAATAATATCTTGATGTTATTTTAATCATAACTAGATACATTATTATTGTTCGTAAGTGTTGAATAAATTGTTTAAAATATTTTTAGAATTTTTGTCCACACTTAGGCTTGGGATCAACGTTACTTTTCAGAAACTTGGGCTGTTCTGAAAAAATATTTTTTCAAAATATTTTGATTTCAATTATTTTTTCTATATTAATGGATCATATTATTATTATGTATTTTGATTGCCAGGGGTTAGTGCGAGTACCAGGACTTGTTTTCTTTTCACATTGAAAGGATATTGATCAATTGTAATAAGAGGAAGTCTTCCTCTGACTTTATAATCATTCATGACAATATGGGAAGCGTATGTCACGGTATGTTATTGGGGAATTGGACACTCCGGTCCTTTCCCCCGCAGGGTCACTCTACTTTATCAATTTCTATTTCAGACGATCAAGATTAGGGTGATGTATCTGTGATGTCTTCCAACAGTGTGCCTCCGTCGTCACAATTAATGAAGGGCTAGCGGAAAAGTGCTCATGTAAATACGCCAATTGCCTAAGAGGACCCTAGTAGGTTCGACGGCCTTTGACGTCCGCTACCTCGCCCGGTGTAGCGTCCATTCACCGAATGGTTCGGCAGCCGGGTTCGTCCGTTGCGGTCTAGAAGGAATTTTGGGGTGATGCGAGCACTATAAATCAACCTAATGCACACCCAGTGACGGCGGAACGGAGGGAGAACGGAGGAAGCCTTTTAGTCCGGTTCATAGCTCGTTCAGGTCCATCCTGACGGCGAGCGAGAGAGGCCCCTCTCTCGTACAACAACATCTGGCCCCAGATGTTGTGGTACAAAATGTTTCGCATTCGGAGCATACGTCCGTCGCTCGGGACGCTCCGACATATAGTCAGTCCGGAGTAGACTGTCAATAAGGCTTCCTCATTCTCATGGTGGCGCACATGACCTCTCTTGGCTACGTGACCACGGATATCCAGTCAGCTTCGCCAGTCAGAGAATCATCGGCGACCAGGTCACACCATCCGGTAGCCAGGGACACGAGGCCTGCAGACTCCGGACGTTCGCATAGGAAGTGTGCGGGAGTCAACGTACACAGAGCTTCCGGCGGCAATGCATCGTAAGACCGCTACTGCACAGGCCTCGGGAACGGACGTGCTTTCCTAAATAGCACAGTTTATCGCAGCATCCCAGCATCAACTGAATCTGTCGCATATTTTTTATCCGATGATGCTGGGTCGGGACGCTCCGCGGAAGCGGGTACGGACGTCCGAATATTTCATCCGGTCCGACGGGATACCGAAAGGGATTTGGAGGATTTTGAGCTTTCCCTTTCGGAACTACATATGCTGTTGTGTATGTCATCTGACTTGGTCTTCTACAGCTTCTTTCGTCGGACCAGATTGCTGCGATGCCGGATAAGAAACTGATAGCGTCGGTGGACTTAGAAATTTTTGGTTCGGTTCAGGGACATCGTCCCTCAGTTCCAACATAGTCCAATAATGTCACACAAACTTTCGAATTATTGAACGACGCTATATATATTATTTGTATACGCTTGCTATAACCAAGCATTTCTGGTTTCTTGTTCGCAAAGTTACGGAGATGTCTTTCAAAAGTGTGCCTCTGTCGTCATAGTTAATGAAGAGCTAGCGGCAATAAGTGCTCATGGAATATGTCTATCGCCTACGGAGTGACATTCGCTAGCTCACCCGGTGTAGCGTGCATTCATCGAATGGTTCGGCTGCCGGGTTCGTGCGTTGCGGTCTAGGAAGGAGATTTGGGTGATGCGAGCACTTCAATTACTTTAGTATTCACCCAGTGACGGCAGATTGAGGACAGATCGGAGGAAGCCTGTTAGTCCGGTTCCTGGCTTGTCCAGGTCCGTCCGGGCTGTGAGCGAGAGAGGTCCCTCTCTTGTCCAACAACATAGGGGACCGCATGTTGTGGTTCTGATATTTTTCATTCGGAGCATATGTCTGTCGGTCGGGACGCTCCGTTATATTGACAGTCCGAGAGACTGTCCATAATGCTTCCTCATCCTCACAGCAGGGCACACGACCGCACCTTGGCTACGTGACCTCGAGTTTCCGATCAGTTTCGTCATTCAGTGATTCCACGGCGAATAGGTCGCGCCATCCGGTAGCCAAGGGACACGAGGCCTATACACTCTGTTCGCTCACATATTGGTAGTATGCACGGGGTAACGATCACGGAGCTTTCAGCGGCAATGCATTGTAGGACCGCTTCTCCTCAGGCCTCAGTGACGGACGTGCTTTCCGAGTTAGCACAGTTGTTTTGCAGCATCCCAGCAATTGACAGTTTCTTGGTCGAATCAGGAATTATCCGACGGCGCTGGGTCGGTGCGGTCCGCGGTTGCATCAGGTACGGACGACCGAACGCTTTATAGGGTCCGACAGGATGGCGAAAGGGATTCGAAAGATTTCGAGTTTTCCCTTTTGTAGTATCGGAAGCTGCCATTCATATCTTCTGGCATTATCTTCCAGTGATTGTTATTTCGGACTACATTGCTGCGATGTTGGATAAGAGACTTATAGCGTCATTGGACTCGGAATTTTCGATCAGTTCGGGGATATTGTCCCTGACTTACCGACGCAGTCCAATAATTTCATTACAACATGTGTTTTATTTTTCGACGCTATATATGCATACAAGCCTGCTACCAAGCATGATAGTTTAGTTTCTTGTCCGTGTTGCTCATTTCTGCCGTTTTATCATTTATACGTATAGTGTATTTTGGCAGTGCAGGGCATACCGAGAGTTCATATGCGTCTAGACGGTGTGGTTTAAGACTGGAAATATTCTTTTTCGCCGTCTATGTCTTTTCCAACTTCAATGTTGGAAACGACAATGATGTCTAGTAGACTTAACTTAGACGCTTTATCATACGTGAGGCGTTATCATTACGTCTTCAAGAAAAGATTTACGGGATATTATTCTCAATGTAATTTCTTTTGAGGGCAGTAGTTTGTTCACGTATAACTCCGCCCTTCAGTGGCTGATTGGAGTTGGTTAGACGTGACCCAGCCCTAGCTACATCCACACGCGTGGATAGTAAGGTTAAGAACTCTCTCAGAGTCGCTTCGTTCTCGGAGAAGCTTCTCTTCGACGGCAACTTTTCGGCAATCCATGAATTGCTCGATTTACACGTTCTCTTGTCTATCTTGTGTTACAAGAGATTCAGACTGGGGCAAACATTCGGTGGTTGACTCAGAGAGTGCCACTGCAGTTGCCGGACCCGAGTGTTGCTGTTATGACGGTTGCCAGTCAAACAGATTGGGATATAATACTGATCCCAACGGATTCGAAGTGCCAGGGTCTTTGGGTTCCGCAGTCTCTTAGCAACCAATTATCTTCCGCGGAATAATGTTTTTTAGGCTTGCTTTATGTCATTGCATAAACATTATTCAGAAACGCATGCCCAAATCTTGTCCGTTAATTCGACAGTAGTGGCGTATCTTCGGAACCAGGGGGGCACTCTTTTGTTTCCGTTATTCAATTTAATGGAAAGAATCCGTCTGTTGGTTATAGTACACCAAGTTCTGTTTTGGTCCGTCATATTCCGGGTCGTCTGAATGTTTTACCGGACTCCCGTTCACTTAGCGGTCGCTTGTTGCTGTCAGAATGGACTCTCATCAAACAAGTATTCAATCAGATTTGCTATCTATGGGAGCGCCCAATGATGATTTATTTACGACACAGCTTGCTAATCAATTGCAGACGTATGTGTTGGCTTGTCCAGATCTCTGAGCTAATGTTGTTAACGCTCTATTGATCTATAGGACGGAATGATAGGATACGCGTATCCTCCGGCGCTGTTGTTTCAGCAGGTATTGCTAAGATAAACAACCACAATACATTTCTATTGATAGCATCTCTATCTTCACAGAGATCATGGGTAATTTACTCTCCTTGGTGTAGGGATCATTATGTTCATATTGTTGATCCCTCCATACTACTCATTGCAATTTTTTTAGTATACTTGTTTCACAAGATCTACTGCAGCCTGTTATTATTAAGGTTATAGGTTTATGTTACCTCATACCTATGCACTCTAGGATAGTTTACAATTGAGTCTTATGTCTCTTTATCTAAGTCAGTTAGTAACTTTTTGATAAATAGACTTAGAATCTTTAGATTAAATTCCTATATGGAATTTAACTTCGGTTCTTATTTAGCTAAGTAATCATTTGAGCCTCTGGATACAGTAGTTTTCAAATTCTGACCTTTTAGACAGTAATTCTGTTGGTTTCTGTTTTACTGAAGAGTCAGTGAGTTTCATGCACTATCGATGGATGATTTTCACTTTCGTAGTTTCGGAATCACTACTTCCGTTACTATTTAGGTTGGATTTTTGCATAAGAGTTAGGCTCCTAATATCCGGAACCTATTGTTATTAAGGTCCTTCCGTCTTCGTACGGGCATAGGCCTTTACTCTTTCCGGGTAGAGTTTATGTATTTATAAACAGATATCTGTTTATTACTATGGGCGTAAGCTTCTTCTGTCTTTGATGCCTAATAGAAGGACGTTACGCGCCATTCTATTGTTAATGGATTCTATTAACTATCGGTACTGCTTATGGTATATCATTGACTTAGCAGTTGTGCTTAAGATTTCGGCTCATGA
Organism: Pictodentalium vernedei; assembly: GCA_031216915.1. Classification (NCBI taxonomy): domain Eukaryota; kingdom Metazoa; phylum Mollusca; class Scaphopoda; order Dentaliida; family Dentaliidae; genus Pictodentalium; species Pictodentalium vernedei. Next base: position 443,486,019 of record CM062293.1, on the reverse strand, counting down.
AGTAAGAGTTCTTCTACATCTTGGGCTTACATTAATAGTGTCGCTATTATAGATTTTTGAAGGCTGCTCATTGCGCTCAGCCATCCACATTCATGAATTTTTATCTCAGAAATATCGAGTCCATTTCTGGAGGCCTCTATTGTTAGGTCTATTATCTACTGCTCAGAATGTCATTCACTTAACAGTTGCTACTATAGCTAGGTAGGCTGTCTGTTTCGGCAGTGTCTCCGTTCGGCTGCCCTCTTCGCTCTGGGCTATTTGACCCAGGGCAAGAAAAAGGGGGGGGGGGGGAGGGTGTTCCCTTGGGTCACCTGTTTTACTATGAAAACAAGGGGATACCTCCTCCGGAGTTAGTAATTCTGAGCTGTTATTGGGATGGTTGTTTAGTGAGAAGTTTATGTTTTTAAAATTCATTCAAGTCTTACTTTTTAAAGTATAGCTTTTGAATATTGCATATGTCAACGGACATGATTATGCAATCCTCAGACACTTTTAGGAGTATAAGAGTCTCTATTCTCTAGACTTACTTTATTTATTGGCTTACTTTAAAAATTATTAGTATAAGGATTATATTGGATATTAATAGAGTACGTGGATGTATGAAGCTCAATTTTGGAAGGTGTTGTATCTTTCTAATTTATCATAAATAAGAAAGATACATGTAAGGCCTATTACTTCTTTTTCCCTACAGAGGATGACTCTATTTTATATTATTGAGCGTATTCCATTTTGCTCTATGTCCTTGGCCCTCCAGCCTTTTTACTATTCAGCTATGTCTGGGTCATTGGTACAGTATAAAAATGTTAAAAAATTTATAGTAATTTCTATATTTTTTATACTTACCAATGACCCAGACGGGGATGGCCCTCCCAGGAGTTGGGAACTCTTGCCTCCCCGCTGAGTACATAGCGCTTACCAGGCACTGGTTATTAGAATGATTAATGGCGCCAATTTCGGAACGTCCTTGACACTGCGCATGCGCAGTAGAGGCGAAGTGTGGAGGGCCTTTCAGGACATGTTTTCTTTGGTTTTAGATGCAAATTTTGTGGATTGGGGGGCAAAATTTGTGTTTGGCCCTATATTTTAAGAGTTAGCACCAGCTATGTCTGGGTCATTGGTAAGTATAAAAAATATAGAAATTACTATAAATTTTTTAACTTTCGAGGCAACAGCCTGTTGTGGTCATTCTTGTTATCAAGTTACACTGCTTGTTCAGTGTTTTCCTCTCTCCCTTTCCTTTAAGTCCCCTCTTGCTATTCTCCCTTGCTTTTGGCATATTTTCTGTAATATTATTACTAAAATTTCTTGGGAGTTTTAGCTGGATAACAGAATGAATTCTGTTCTTTTCCCCATGTTTACGTCTTCACCTATGGATGGTTAGGCGTAGTGTTCTGCATCTACCATCTGATGTTCTGCAGTTTCTTCCCTGGAAGTCTCTGTTTTGCATCAGATAGTGTATTATTGGTAACTGATTTCGGGCCAGGGTGCCTGGAGTCTTGATCTGGTGTTTTTACACTTATTGTTTACATTTCCAACAGCCCTCTGTGTGAGGGGGGATTTCTTGAAAATAATATCTTGATGTTAATTTAATCATAACTAGATATATTATTATTGTTCGTAAGTGTTGCATAAATTGTTTAAAATATTTTTAGAATTTTTGTCCACACTTAGGCTTGGGATCCATTGGGGCTCAACGTTACTTTTCAGAAACTTGGGCTGTTCTGAAAAAATATTTTTTCAAAATTTTTTGATTTCAATTATTTTTTCTATGTTAATGGATCATGTTATTATGTATTTTGATTGTCAGGGGTTGGTGCGAGTACTAGGGCTTTGTTTTCTTTTCACAATGAAAGGATATTGTTCAATTGTAATAAGAGGAAATCTTCCTCTGACTTTCATAATCATTGTATAATGTAGTCAGTGTACTCGCACTAACTCCTGTTCTGTATGTGTTAATTTCGATATGTTTGTGGGGAATTGGCCATTCCGGTCCTTTCCCCGCAGGGTCACTCTACTTTATCAATCTCTATTTCTGACGATCATGATCAGGGTGATGTATCCGTGATGTCTTCCAAAAGTGTGCCTCCGTCGTCACAATTAATGAAGAGCTAGCGGAAAAGTGCTCATGTAAATACGTCTATTGCCTAAGAGGACCCTAGTAGGTTCGACGGCATTTGACGTCTGCTAGCTCGCCCGGTGTAGCGTCCATTCATCGAATGGTTCGGCAGCCGGGTTTGTCCGTTGCGGTCTAGAAGGAATTTTGGGTGATGCGAGCACTATAAATCAATCAAATGCACACCCAGTGACGGCGGATTAGAGGAGAGAACGGAGGAAGCCTTTTAGTCCGGTTCCTAGCTCGTCCAGGTCCATCCGGACGACGAGCGAGAGAGGCCCCTCTCTCGTACAACAACATCTGGCCCCAGATGTTGTGGTACAAAGTGTTTCGCATTCGGAGCATACGTCCGCCGCTCGGGACGCTCCGATATATAGTCAGTCCGGAGAGACTGTCAATAAGGTTTCCTCATCCTCATGGTAGCGCACACGACCGCTCTTGGCTACGTGACCTTGGATATACAGTCAGCTTCGCCAATCAGAGAATCATCGGCGACCAGGTCACACCATCCGGTAGCCAGGGACACGAGGCCTGCAGACTCCAGACGTTCGCATAAGAAAGTGTGCGGGAGTCAACGTACACGGAGCTTCCAGCAGCAAAGCATCGTAAGACCGCTACTGCACAGGCCTCGGTGACGGACGTGCTATCCCAAATAGCACAGCTTATTGCAGCATCCCAGCAACGACAGAATCTCTGTCGCATTATGTATTATCCGACGACGCTGGGTCGGGACGCTCCGCGGAAGCAGGAATTTCATCCGGTCCGACGGGATACCGAAAGGGATTCGGAGGATTTCGAGCTTTCCCTTTCGGAACAACATAAGCTGCTGTGTATGTCATCTGACTTTATCTTCTAGAGGTTCTTTCGTCGGACCATAATGCTGCGATGCCAGATAAGAAACTGATAGCGTCGGTGGACACAGAAATTTTTGGGTTCGGTTCAGGGACATCGTCCCTCAGTTCCGACACAGTCCAATAATGTCACACAACTTTCGAATTATTGAACGACGCTATATATATTATTATATGCTTGCTATTAACAAGCATGTCTGGTTTCTTGTTCGCAAAGTTACTGAGATGTCTTTCAAAGTGTGCCCCTGTCGTCATAGTTAATGAAGAGCTAGTGGCAATAAGTGCTCATGGAATACGTCAATCGCCTAAGAGGTCCCTAGTAGGATCGACGGAGTTGACATTCGCTAGCTCACCCGTTGGTAGCGTCCATTAATCGAATGGTTCGGCAGTCGGGTTCGTGCGTTGCGGTCTAGGAAGGAGATTTGGATGATGCGAGCACTATAATAGACTTTAGTACACACCCAGTGACGACGGATTAGAGGACAAATCGGAGGAAGCCTGTTAGTCCGGTTCCTAGCTCGTCCAGGTCCGTCCGGGCTGCGAGCGAGAGAGGTCCCTCTCTCGTACAACAACATATGGGACCGGATGTTGTGGTACAGACATTTCACATTCGGAGCATATGTCCGTCGCTTGGGACGCTCCGTTATATTGACAGTCCGAGAGACTGTCGATAATGCTTCCTCATCCTCACAGCAGCGCACATGACCGCACATTGGCTACGTGACCTCAAGTATCCGGCCAGCTTCGTCATTCAGTGATTCCACGCGAACAGGTCACGCCATCCGGTAGCCAAGGAACACGAGGCCTATACACTCCGTTCACTCGCATAATAGAAGTATGCATGGGGTAACGAACACGGAGCTTCCAGCGGCAATGCATAGTAAGACCGCTTCTCCACAGGCCTCAGTGACGGACGTGCTATCCAAAATAGCACAGTTTATCGCAGCATCCCAGCAAATGACAATTCTCGGTCAGATCAGGAATAATCCGACGGCGCTGGGTCGGTGCGCTCCGCTGTTGCATCAGGTTCGGACGACCGAACACTTTATAGGGTCCGGCAGGATGGCGAAAGGGATTCGGACGATTTCGAGCTTTCCCTTTCGGAACAACAGAACCTGCCATACATTTCTTCCGGCATTATCTTCCAGAGGTTGTTCTGTCGGACTACATTGCTGCGATGCTGGATAAGAGACTAATAGCGTCATTGGACACGGAGTTTTTGATCGGTTCAGGGACATTGTCCCTGACTTGCCGACACAGTCCAATAATGTCTGTAGAACATTCAAATTATTTAACGACGCTATATATAAGCTTGCTACCAAGCATGATAGTCTAGTTTCTTGTCCGCAATGCTCTATTCTGCCTTTTTTCAATTCTAGGAAATAATTTATATCGGCAGAACAGGGCATACCGAGAGTTCATATGCATCTAGACGGCGGTGCTGAAGACTGGGAATTATCTTTTTCGCCGTCTATGTCAATTCCAACCACGGTGTTGGAAACGACAATGTTGTCTAATAGGCTTAACTTAGACGCTTTATCATACGTAGACCGCCTTACTGAGGCGTTATCTTACGTCTTCAAGAGAAAGAATTCCAGGATATGATCCTCAATGTGATTTCTTTCAAGGGCAGTAGTTTTTCCACGTATAACTTCGCCCTTCAGTGGCAACCTGGAGTTTGTTAGACGTGACGCAGCCCTAGTTACATCCACGCGCGTGGATAGTAAGGTGAAGAACTCTCTCAGAGTCGCTTTGGTCTCGGAGAAGCTTCTCTTCGACGGCAACTTTTCAGCAATCTATGAATTGCTCGATATACACGTTCTCTTGTCTATCAAGTGTAGCAAGAGATTCAGACTGGGGCAAACATTCGGTGGTTGACTCAGAGAGTGCCACTGCAGTTGCCGGATCCGAGTTTTATGATTATGACGGATGCCAGTCAAACAGGTTGGGGTACAATATTGATCCCAACGGATTCGAAGTGCCAGGGTCTTTGGGTTCCGCAGTTTCTAGGCAAGCACTTAACTTCCAGGAAATGATGTTATTTAGGCTTGCACTATGTCATTGAATGAACATTATTCAGAAACACATGTCCAAATCCTGTTCGTTAATACGACAGTAGTTGCGTATCTCCGGAACCAGGGAGGCACTCATTCGATTCCGTTATTCAATTTAACGGAAAGAATCCTTCTATTTGTTATAGTACACCAAGTTCTGCTTCGGTCCGTCATATTCTGGGTCGTCTGATTGTATTAGCAGACTCCTTTTCACGTAAGAGTTGCTTGTTGCCGTCAGAATGGACTCTCATCAAAAAAGTATTCAATCAGATTTGCTATCAATGGGAGTGCCCAATGATAATTTATTTGCGACACAACTCACTATTCAATTGCAGACGTATGTGTTTCCATGTCCGGATCCCTGAGCTTATGTTGTTAATGCTCTATTGATCTAATAGGGCGGAATGATAGGATATGCGTATCCTCCAGCGCTGTTGATTCAGCAAGTATTGCTAAGATAAACATCCACAATACAATTCTGTTGATAGCATCTCTGTCTTCACAGAGACCGTGGGTAAATTTACTCAGGTCTCTACTGTGGGACTTACCGCGAAAACTTCCTCCATGAGAGGATCTTCTTTCGCTGGGGAAATCGTGTCAACTCCATCACAACCCGCAAGGTCTCAACCTTCACGTATTCCATTGTGTGGTCCTTCTTGCACGGCAAGCATTGTACAGGACGAGTTATGGACGCGATTTCTTACTGTAGGAGAACCTCTTCTTCACTATTCTATGCGGCAAAAGTGGAGGCTCTTCCGACGTTGGTGTAGGGATCATTATGTTGATATTTTTGATCCCTCCATACTAGACATTGCAACTTTCTAGTATACTTGTTTGACAAGATCAACTGCAGCCTGTTACTATTTAGGTTATAGGTCCATGTTATCTCATACCTATGCACTCTATGATAGTTTACAATTGAGTCTTATGTCTCTTTATCTAAGTCAGTTAGAAACTTTTCGATAAATAGACCTAGAATCCTTAGATTAAATTCCTATACGGAATTTAGCTTCGGTTCTTATTTAGCTAAGTAATTATTTGAGCCTCTGGAAACAGTAGTTTTCAAATTCTGACCTTTTAAGACAGTTATTCTCTTAGTCTTCTCTTCTACTGAGGAGTCAGTGAGCTTCATGCACTATCGGTGGATGATTCTCACTTTAGTAGTATCGGAAACACTATACTACTAATGTTGGATTTTTGGTTACGAATCAGGCTTCTAATAAATATCCGGAACCTATAGTTATTAAGGTCCTTCCGTCTTCGTACGGGCATAGGCCTTTACTCTGTCCGGTTAGAGTTTACGTATTTATAAACAGATATCAGTTTATTAGTAAGGACGTAAGCTTCTTCTGTCTTTGATGCCTAATAGAAGGACATTACGCTCCATTCTATTGCTAATGGATTCAATTAACTATCGGTACTGCTTATGGTATATCATTAACTCAGCAGTTTGTGCTTGAGATTTCGGCTCATGAAGTAAGAGCTCTTTCTACATCTTGGGCTTACATTAATAGTGTCGCTATTATAGATTTTATGAAGGCTGCACATTGGGCTCAGCCATCCACATTCATGAATTTTTATCTCAGAAATATTGAGTCCATTTCTGGAGGCCTCCATTGTTAGGTCTATTATCTACTGCTCAGAATGTCATTCACTTAACAGTTGCTACTATAGCTAGGTAGGCTTTCTGTTCCGGCAGTGACTCCATCCTGCTGCCCTCTTCGCTGTGGGCTATTTGACCCAGGACAAGGAGAAGGGGGGGAGGGTGTTCCCTTGGGTCACCTGTTTTATTATGAAAACAAGGGGATACCTCCTCCGGAGTTAGTAATTCTGAGCTGTTACTGGGATGCTTTTTAAGTGATAAGTTTATGTTTTAAAAATTCATTCAAGTCATAGTTTTTAAAGTATAGCTTTTGAATATATCACGTGTCAAACGGGCGTTATTATACAATCCTCAGACACTTTTAAGGAGTATAAAGAGTCTCTATTCTCTAGACTAACTTTATTTATTGGCTTACTTTAAAAATTATTAGTATAAGGATTATACTGGATATTAATAGAGTACATGGATGTTATGATGCTCAATTATGGAAGGTGTTGTGTCTTTCTAATTTATCATAAATAAGAAAGATACATGTAAGGCCTAATACTCCTTTTCCCCTCGAGGGGATGACTCTATTTTATATAATTGAGCTTATTGGAATTTCCTCTATGTCCTAGGCCCTCCAGCCTTTTTACTATTCAGCTATGTCTGGGTCATTGGTACAGTATAAAAATGTTAAAAAATTTATAGTAATTTATATATTTTTTATACTTACCAATGACCCAGACGGGGATGGCCCTCCCAGGAGTTGGGAACTCATACCTCCCCGCTGAGTACATAGCCCTTACCAGGCATTGGTTATAAGAATGATTAATGGCGCCAATTTTGTGACGTCCTTGACACTGCGCATGCGCAGTAGAGGTGAAGTATGGAGGGCCATTCAGGGCATGTTTTCTTTGGTTTTAGATGCAAATTTTGTGGACTGGGGGGCAAAATTTGTGTTTGGCCCTATATTTTTAAGAGTTAGCACCAGCTATGTCTGGGTCATTGGTAAGTATAAAAAATATATAAATTACTATAAATTTTTTAACTTTCTGGAAAAAATGTGTGTCCCAAATCATAGAGTGTCCCAATACATAGAGTAAATACAGTACATACTCTACCAGTGCTCCACATTGGTCATGCTCGTCCCCCAAAAAGCCTGAATCATCAGGTACTATACACCTTCTTTTGTATGACTTGTCTTTTTAACTGATAGAGTGCTAAATTATTTTTAACCATCAAAACTTGTTCAGTTGTCTTTGCCTTGTTTCAATTTATGGGAGAGTGCCTGTGGGCACTCTCCCAAATATTGTAACAAGGCAAATCCTAAGTGACTAAATAATATCACTTCAAAGAAAATATGAAGCATAGGCACTGAATTTGAAGCCTTCATGCTGTGGTACCTGTACCAAATATGGGCTTCCAGTACTCTACCAGTTAAGAAAGTACCGTATCACTAGCAAGAGAAAATCAATATCTCAGACTCCTATTTTGACATAAATGTCCTAACTGGAAAAATTCCTGGGGAGGGGGGTCAACAACGCCCTTGTCAGTGATCATGACGGGCTACTTATTTACAGGCTAACTAACTGAATGGTAAGCATGTTGCTACATTTTGGCCATGTCTTGGTTTGAGAGGATGTGTAACAGTGTATACTTTTTATGATCTGATGACAGTCATGAATACATCCCTCCAGTTAAATTCTGATTTTACTAAGTTTATCAAAAGGAATCTTTCACTGAATGTTGGAACCTCAGTCCAACATTTTCTAATGATAAAAGATAACTGTCAGTTTTATCTTTCCAACAGAAAAGCATAGAAGACTTTATTCATAGACAATTCTGTAATTTCTCTTTTGTTATTTTTTCGTTGCAGCTATAGCTTGCCAAGATGGAAGCTTTTTGTTGACACGATATATTCATGTGTTCTGAATGTAAGTACCAGCAGATTAACTCATTGAATGCTAGATGCCACTACTTTAGTGGCGTTGCACTGTATGCATCAGCTTGTTTTCTGAGCAGCAGAATAACAGAATCTTGCTAAACTAAGGTTCACCTTGCTGGTAACTTTGAAAAAAAATACTCATGTCACAAATCATCTTTGAAAAATAGTTTAGCACTCGACCAGTTAAGGCCCCATATAGTACATCTTCTGTTTCTCAGGCCATTTTTAGCATAACTTGACAAAGTCAAGATAAGCTATTGCCATCACGCATGCAGAAGTTTGTTAGTCTCTGAGTCTGTTATGTGAGTCTGTTCACATTTTCCATTAGAATAGGCGACACCCTGAAGTTCTTGTCCTATTGTCATGAAATTTTATATGCAGGTTTGAGGTCATGTCAAGATGAGAACTTCCCCCTTTTGTCACGATCTGTTAGCCGTGATGACTACCTGAGCCAAAGATCCTAAAACCTTTAGCATAGTCTGCAGGTCATATTTATGGAGGGATTTCATTGTAACTTGGTAAGATGACTCCATATAATGTCTAGATGAGAACGTACCCTTTTGGTTGCGATTGGTCAACTGTGATGGCTACTGGGGCCTGAAAACCTTGAGCACAGTCTACAGGTCATATTTATGAAGGGATTTCATGGTAACTTGGTAGGATGACTCCAGATAATGTCTAGATGAGAACGTCCCCATTTGGAAACGATCATTCAGTCATGATGGCTGCCCAAGCCCAAAACCTGAAAACCTTTAGCTCAGTCTACAGGTCGTATTTATGAAGAGATTTCAGGTAACTTGGTTGGATGACTCTGTATAATATCTAGATGAGAATGTCCTCTTTTGGTCATGATCTGTCAACCATGATGGCTGCCCAAGCCGGAAACCCAAAAACTTTTAGCACAATCAACAGGTCATATTTAATATGGAGGGATTTTATTGTAACTTGGTAGGATGACTCTGTATGATGTCTGGATGTGGATTTCCCCTTTTGGTTGCGATCGGTCAACCATGATCGCTAAGCAGGCCTGAAGCCCATAAACCTTTAGAACAGTCTATGGGCCGTATTTATGAAGGCATTTCATTGTAACTTGATAGGATGACTCATTTTGGAATAATTTCTCTGTAACTTGATAACTTTGGTTGACATACATTAACTGTGAGGGCCACAAACATTAACTGTGAGGTCCACATTAACCCACTCCCTCCATTCTTTAGTACAGTCTACACCTCAAATTATTTTTATTGAAAACATAGCATACAGGGAACAGAAATTAACATATTTTTATACAACAACCAATGGCCCAGACTAGCTGGTGCTAACTCAAAAATTAATCCAGGGCCAAACACAAATTTTGCCCCCCAATCCCCCAAATTAGCATGCAAAACCAAAATTTAATGTCCTATCTGGTCCTCCATGCTTATTGGATCTGAACATGCGCAGTATCCAGGAAGACATCGAAATTGGCGCCAACCATCATTCTTTGTTTGGCCCTGAAGTCAGCAACAATGAACTGACATCTGTGCTTTTAAATCTCATTTTTGAGGATGCCAGACACAAATCAATGGTAAAATTGGTGGATCCAAGGACATAATTGGATAATGGAAGTGAACAACAGTGGTTTGGAACGTTCAGGGCTGTAACTTTATAATTTTTATCAAAATTATTTCATGTTTCCCAGTTTCGGGACATAGGCCTGACGTCATCATTCTTGCTAATGATTTATCTACTGTTTGTTAAGTGTTCCTTCCTAATCCTTCTTTGAAGCCCTCCTGTTAAACTCCCAAGCTTTTTGGCTTATTTTTATTGAAATTTTTCATTAAATTTCTTGGGAGTTTAACGTGTATTACAGAATGTTTATTCTGTATAACCAAGGGTTACATCCTCACCCTAGGGGTGTTTGGGCATTTGGGTCATGCATCTTCTGTCCGATTTATCGGTTTTCCTTTGTCTGAAGATCTTGCTTTACATCGGGTAGCTTTAAAATCTGTTACTGACTTTGGGCCTTTTTTATTCAGTGCCTGGGGTCTTGTTTCCATTTTTTTCATTGAAGTCATTTACATTGGCAATGTCCTATAAATATATGTAGTTTCATCTTATTATTACTGTAGGATTGTTGTAAGATACATGTTATAATATTCCGGTAGTGTAGCAATTATTTTTGGAATTTTGTCCACACTTAGGCTCTACCGGGATACGTTTGGGTTCATATTGTTCCCTTTGGGAACTTGGGCTTTTGTCAGAATTTTTTCGAAACTTTTTTGGGAATTAATTTTTTGATTTGTATTTTGAAAGTTGATTATTATGTATCTTTATCATATATTTGTTGTGGAGTTGGTGGGAGTACTATCGACTTTGATTAATTATGAAAGCTTATTGCTCAAAATGCAAGGCGAGGAAATCTTCCTCAAATTTACATGCTTGTTGCCTTGCTTGTAGTCGATGTACTCCCGCTAATTCTTGTCCTACATGTGTTGATTGGGATGACAGACATTGGACACGGGTGTCATGGTATGTTGTTAGCAATGAGAGGCCAATGCCGTTCCTCTCGCCACAAAGTCAATCAAGTTTCTCATTTTCTTTTTCAGAGGAACAAGAACATGGTGATGGTTATGTGACACCTATAAAAAGTGTGCTATCATCATCGTGTTCTGATGAGCATACAGAGCTAGCTGCCAAGGTGCTCATGAATATTAGACAGGGGATAAAGCCACTAGTCGGTGGTTTTAGTCCCGTGTCTGCAGCTAGCTTGACTGGTGAAGCAGTTACTTCGTCCGTGGGTACCGTGATGACGGGCATGTCCATTGCGGTTGAAAGAAGTGGATTGGGTAGAGCGAGCACCTTAAAACCTAAACATGCTCACTCTGCGACGACGGAACAGAGGAAGAAGCCAGCAAGTGTTGTGGGAAGATCGGCGAGGTCTGAAAGGACCACGAGCGAGAGAGGTCCCTCTCAATACCAGCAACATCTGGGGCCAGATGTTGTGGTAAAAAACTTGAGTGAGTCGGAGCATATGTCCACTCCTGCCTTCTGGGATGCTCCATTTAGATTGCAGCCAGCCTCCGCAACAGTTACGTCTTCTTCCACTTCAACTTCTAAGCAGATACAACTGCATCCTAGCTACCCGACTTTGGCTATCCAGCCTGCTACACGAAGAAGGGACCATGCTTTGCCGGTGAAGTCAGACCATCCGGTAGGGAGACAAAGCCTCAGTCATCGGGATGTACGGAGAAAAGAGGCATCTCCGACACAACGTCCCAGGAGCAGCAAGTGGCAAAAAAACAGAAGACCCCTACTCCTCAGGCCTCAGTGACGGACTTGCTGTCGCAGATTACGCAGCTGATCACAGCATCCCAGCAGGTGCAAGAGCAGCCTCCTGCAGACACAGAACCTGAGCTGCCGGACGGTGCTGGGTCGGTCCAGTCTTCTGAAAGAAGAAACCACTGGTGTCGTTGGATGCAGACTTTATCTGGACAAAGGAGGAGGTCCTTTTTTTCCGGTTCAGTCTAGGCAGGTGTTGCAGGCCTTCGGCCATGTAGACAACGTCGTATTTAATCTCTTGAGTACGAGGAAGAGAGGTGGTTTCTTAACTTTATCTTCCATTAATATACCGTTTCTTGGACCACGTTCATTTAAAATGGTCAGGGAAGATGTTCAGAGAGTTCCTCTGCATTTGGATGAACAGTCTCAACAGGCCAAGGATCTAGAGGTATCCTTACCTGGATCATTCATAATTCGCACAGACACAATTGAGATGGCAATTTCTTCAAATAGAGCAAATTTGGATGCTATGTCTTACGCAGATCACCTTACAAGAGCCATGGCGTCACGTCTCAACGGAAAGGAATTTGAGGATGTCCATACCTCTCTTCGAGTTCTTTCCAGGGCAATCATGTACACCACGTATAACTCCGACTTAACAGTGGCTAATTTGGAGTTAATCAAACGTGATGGTGTCCTTGCATCATCATCATATGTCTCCAGACATACTATATTCGATGACAAGCTTTCATTAGTCTATGACCAGGCTACTAAGAAAGCATCTTATGCTCTGCTTTTATAGTCGGTGTCTTGTTGACCAGCTGCAGCAGAAGAGTAAAGGAGGATGACCCAGACAAAAATCGTCAAAAGGGGACTCCTCACGAGGGTATAGGAAACCCTCTTATTCTTACTCTGGAGGTCGTCAGTATAGCAACTCGGGAAAGGGGCATAGGTCTGATCGGGACTATCGGTCAGACGCCCCTAAGCGGACGAGATGAGGTTCTTTGTAGGGAGGACGTGGTTTCTCCTCCCATAAGCCTTGCAGGTCATACAGGTGATGGTCAGGACCTCTATTGCTTACCAGTTGGCGGAAGGTTATCAACCTTCACGAAAAACTGGATAACAATCACGGAAGACCAGTGGGTGAAAAGTGTAGTCTCGGACGGCCTATGGCTATCATTCCGAGCGAAACCCCCACTAACGAGATGTCTGCGTTGGACAAATCTTCCGTCAGATCCTTGCAAAAGAGAGCCTTTCCTGGTGGAGGTACATGCTCTCTTATCAAAGGAAGCAAAAGAGATCATTGAGAATCAAAATTCTCAAGGTTTCTACAGTCACCTGTTCCTCGTACCACAGCCAGATGGCTCGTTCCGATCAGTAATAGACTTGAGCTGAATAAACAAGCTTATCGTGGCTCCAAAATTCTGTATGGAGACCATTCAGTCGGTAAGGGCGAGCGTTCGAGGGAATGACTATGCGGCAAGCATAGATCTAAAGGATGCATACTTTCATGTCCTGGTACATCCGGCATTCAGAAAGTACCTGCGGTTCGCCGTACAGGGGAAGGTGTATCAGTTCCAAGCAATATGCTTTGGTCTGAAACTGGCTCCCTGGGCATTCACTTGAATAATGATCTTGGTAGCTCAATCGTCTGTGGTAATGTCTGCTTACGTGGATGACATTCTACAGAGATTATTCTTCAGAACGATGTTCAGAGTCTGCTTCTATTACTCTGATGTCTCAGTTTCATCATAAATGAGAAAAAGTCAGATCCAGCTCTGTCAAAGTCGTTCACTCATTTAGGGATGAGCTTCAAGACTCACAACAATCTGGTTCGTCCGCTGTTACCCAGAGTGAAATTAGTCAGTTGTTGTGCTCACTTTTGTCTACATTCAGACGCATTAACAGCAAGGGAATTTATGCAAATGTTGGGGCTGTGCGGAGCGGCTGTGGATCTTATTCCGATTGGTCACCTGCGCACGTGTCCCCTCCAGATATTCTTTACTCAGAACTGGAGTGTGAAGAAGACACATTTGCACAAAACCAGTATTGTTTCAACGGACCTGGTAAAACAAAGGGTTCAGATTTGGGTAGATATTCAGTGGTTAACTCAGGGAGTTCCACTGCAACTGCCGTATCCAGCTTTCACGATTATGACGGATGCGAGTCAGACGGGTTGGGGTGTGACACTAAACCCCTACAGACTTGAAGTGTCAGGGTCTTTAGGACTCTCAGTTCCTAGAGAAACACATAAACATCAGAGATGATGTCAATATGGTTAGCGCTACAACATCGGATTCACATATTAGAGGACGCTCATGTTCAGATTTTGTCGGGCAACTCGACAGTAGTAGCATATATCAGGAACCAGGGCAGCACTCATTCAATTCCATTATGCTAACTAACGGAGAAGATTCTTCTATATGTCATGAATCATCATGTTCAGCTTTCTGTCCGTCATATACCTGGTCGTCTGAACGTAATAGCAGACTCGCTCTCTCGGAAAGGTCTCCTGTTGCCATCGGAGTGGACACTCAACAAGCGAGTATTCAGGAAGATTTTCTACCAGTGGGATCGCCCCATGATAGATCTGTTTGTGATGCACCTGAACAATCAGTTACCGATGTTCGTGTCGCCATGTCCAGACCATCGAGCGGACGCAGTAGACGCTCTGTCGATCTCATGGAACAGAATGATAGGATATGCATATCCTCCAACTCTGTTGATTCAGCAGATTCTATTAAAGATCAAACAGTCTCATTGCAAAATTCTTCTAGTAGCCCCTCTGTCATCACAGAAACCGTGTATCAATCTTCTCAGGTGTCGGTTATAGGACGTTCCCGGAAGCTTCCTCCACCAGAAGACCTTCTTTATCAGGGAAAGTCACGCGCACTGCATCACAACCCGGGAAGTCTCAACCTTCACGTATTTCCGTTGTGCGGTCCTTCTTGCATGGAAAACAGTTTACAGGATGAGCAGTGGAGGCAATTTCTAACTACAGGAGGAGATCCTCCTCTTCATTGAACTACACAGTGAAGTGGAAGGTTTTCTTCCGTTGGTGTGAGGATCAGTCGATAGAGGTTTATGGTCCGTCCATACCAAATATTGCCAATTTCCTGGTCTACTTGTTTGACGATCTCAAACTGCAGCCCGTCACCATTAATGGCTATAGGTCTGTGTTATCAGACATTTGCACTCATCATGATAACTTGGCTATTGGATCAAATACTTCATTATCCAAGTTAGTTAGAAATTTCTCTCTCAGTAGACCTAGATCCCTCAGATTAATTCCTAAGTGGAATTTGGCTTGGGTTTTGTTGAAGCTTAAAGAAGCTCCATTTGAGCCTTAGATGTTGTAGAGTTCAAATTCTTGACCTATAAAACAGCATTTCTCTTAGCCTTTGCATCTGCTAGAAGAGTTAGTTGATGATTCTCATTACCGTAGTATGGGTAATACCATTACCCTAACTACGGAAGTGGGATTTCTGGCTAAGAATCCAACTCCAGATAAATGGCCTGAGCCTATTACCATTAAGGCTCTGCCATCCTCGGACAACCGAAGACCTCTGCTGTGTCCAGTCATGGCTATGCACATATATATAAACATCGATCAGATTTTATAAGAAAAGGAAAAAAACGCTTCTTTCATTGATTCCTAACAGGAAAGATATTTCTGTTCATCCAGTTGCTAGATGGATTCAGCTGGCAATATGCATTGCCGATGAAAATCTATCTTCGGATCAACGTTCTGTAAATAAGATATCAGTGCATGAAGTTAGAGTGCTGTCTTCTTCTTGGGCTTATTCTAACAGTATAGCCATTACTGATCTCATGAAGGCTGCGACCTGGACACAGCCCTCTTCTTTTACCAAGTTTTACCTGAGAAATGTAGAGTCCATCTCCGGTGACCTCAGATCTTAAGGTCCTCTTTCTGTTGCTCAGAATGTCGTCCATTAATGGTTACATCTATAGTTATTTAGGCTGTTCCGCTGCCCTCTTCGTTGTGTGGTCTCGTACCTCAGAACAAGGGGAAGGGAGGGAGGGGGAAAGGTTTTTTCCCGTATAATCATCTGGCTTTATAGTGAAAAGCAAGGGAAGACCTCCTCCGGTGTCAGTAGTCCTGAGTCGGTGCTGGGATGGTTTTAATGTGTAGCTTGGTGTAAAGCAGAATTAATATGTCTCATTTATGTACTGTTTTTGAAGTGTAGTTCACTGTGAAGCATTTGTATATTTCACGTGTCAAACGGGCATTAATATACAATCCTCAGACACTTTTAAATGAGTATAAAGAGTCTCATTCTCTGGACTATCTTTATATATTGGCTTCCCTTCACCGAATTAGCATAATGGGTTATGCTGGCATTAAATGAAAAATTATATATAATGTAATGCTCAATTACATTGTTGGTGTCATGTCTTTCTCATTTCTCGTAAATGAGAAAGACATATATAATTCCTTTCTCTCCTATTCTCCTGTAGGAGATATCCTTTAAGAAGTGCTTGAGTAATTGGATTTTCCTCTATGTCCTAGGTCCTCCAGCCTTTTTATGATTTAGCTAGTCTGGGCCATTGGTTGGTTAAACATAATTATAAATTCAAAGTAATTTGTATATTTTTTATACTTACCAATGGCCCAGATGGGGTCGTACCTCCCCGCTGCTGACAACATTTAACAGGCAAATTCTAGAAAGAATGATGGTTGGTGCCAATTTCGGTGTTTTCCTGGATACTGCGCATGCGCAGTTCGCAAAAGTATGGAGGACCAGTTAGGACATACTTTTTTTCGTTTTTGCTTGCAAATTTGGGGAATTGGGGGGGCAAAATTTGTGTTTGACCCTGGATATTTTTGAGTTAGCACCAGCTAGTCTGGGCCATTGGTAAGTATAAAAAATATACAAATTACTTTGAATTTATAACTATTATCACAAGCAGGTATTTGGAATCATCATATCAACCAACCTGTGCTATTTATAGACAACAATGACAGAGTGGTGAAATATCAACTCTATTTCGATAAAAATAGAATAGATCAGCTATACTGGAGTATATCAAAACTTCTGATGAGTGTTGTTGCTAAT
The DNA here is from genome assembly GCA_031216915.1 of Pictodentalium vernedei. NCBI lineage: Eukaryota > Metazoa > Mollusca > Scaphopoda > Dentaliida > Dentaliidae > Pictodentalium > Pictodentalium vernedei. Next base: position 443,469,132 of record CM062293.1, on the reverse strand, counting down.
TAAATTTCCAGATTTTTTCTGTCATATAATAAATAGAGGATAGAAAATTATCTCTTGAGTGACCGAGACAAATGTTTAAGCGCTCGCGAAAATAACCATTTGTCTTGGTCATGAGTGAGATAATTTTCAGTGTCCACTCAAAAACTCTAGATATTTTTACACTGTAAACCAATGGCCCAGACTAGCTGGTGCTTAACTCAAAGTTATTAAGGGTCAAACACAAATTTTGAACCCCCACAATCCCCAAAATTTGCTTGCAAAACCGAAAATTAAAAATCCTATCTGGCCCTCCATACATATACTCTCCGCACATGCGCAGACGTCAGGAAGTGACCGGAATTGGCGCCAACATCATTCTTTGTTTGGCCCTAAAAGTCATCAACAATGAAATGGCATCTGTGCTTTAAAATCTCCTTTTTTGAGGATGCCAGACACAAATCAATACAAGAATTGGTGGATACAAGGCTGTTATTGGATGAAGGAAGTGTTCAACGGTGGTTTTGGACGTTAGGGCTGTAACTTTATAATATTTATAAAATTATTTTATGTTTCCCAATTTTGGGACATATGCCTGATGTCATCATTTTTAAAAAATGATTATTCCACTGTGTGTTAAGTATTCCTTCCCTTCCTTCCATGAACCCTTCTTGTTAAACTCTTAAGCTTTTTTGGCTATTTTTTATTGAAATTTTTTATTAAATTTCTTGGGAGTTTAACATTTATTACAGAATATTATTCTGTTTCTTCCCCAGGGTTACATCCTCACCCTAGGTGTGTTAGGCTGATTAGTCTTGCATCTTCTATCCAGTGTATCGTTTTTTCTTCGTGTGAAGATCTAGCTTTGCATTTGATAGCATTTCAATTGGTTCTGATTTTGGGCCTTTTGTGTGCCTGATGTCTTGTTTACATTGACGTTGTTTACATTATCAACGTCCTCATATATAGGGTGACGTCTCACTCAGCCAACCTTTTTAAAAAATGAGTCGCGTCCAGCCAACTTCTAACAGTTAATTAGTAGCATCTAGCCAACCTTTTTTCCGTCACACCTTCATAATTAACACTATAGTTTGTTCTCACATTTGTTAAGTTTGGTGAATTTCAATCAATACACGGATTATTATTCCAGTAGTGTAGCTCAAAAAATTTAGGATTTTGTCCACACTTAGGCTCTATCAGGATGCCCTTGGGCTCTTCATGTTCCCTTTGGGAACTCGGGTGTTTTTAAAAAAAAAATTTTGTTTACAAAAAATATTTTGAATTTAAATATGATTTCTATTTTTCATGTATCTCAGTTATATATATATATATATATATATATATATATATATATATATATATATATATATATATATTGTGGAGTTTGGAGGACTGATATTGACTTTAGTTGATACACTCCTGTGGACTCTTGTCATTCTTGTGTTGCACTGGGATGACTGATGTTGGAATCAGGTGCCACGGTACGTTGTTGGCGGTGATGTTCTGAGGATCAGAGCCTCTTACCGTGTTTTAATTCATTCTGTCAGTTTCTATTTCAGAGGAACATGAACATGGTGCTGATTTTCTGACACCCATCCAAGTGTGCTACCATCGTCGCGCTCTGTGGAGCATATAGAGCTATTTGCAGTGCTCATTATTGCAAGAGTTAGGGTCTTTGGGTAAATGTTTTGATCTCTTGCAAGCAGCTAGCTTCACTGGTGAAGTGATACTCCGTCCATGGGTGCTGTGATGCCAGTAAGTCTGTTGTGGTCTAAGAAGTGGATAGGGTAGAGCAAGCACTATAATATAAATAGCTCACCCAATGATGACGGAAATAGGGTGGAAGTATGCAAGTTCTTGTACTCGGTGATGTTTGATGGACCGCGAGCAGGAGAGGCTACCCTCTCTTATATAGCAGTGTCTGGGGTCAGATGTTGTTTTGAGAAACTTGCTCAAGCCGGAGCATATGTCCGCCCTCCACTCGGGATGCTCTGTTTAGTCTGCAGCCAGGGTCGGCTTCAGTGAAGACTTCTTCCGCTACGTTTCACAAGGCCAAAATGAAGTTTTCTGGTTGGAAACTTTCACGAGACGGAGCATATGTCCGTCTGCCGCTCGGACGCTCCATCCAGTCTGCAGTCGGGGTCAGCTTCAGTGATGGCTTCCTCCGCTATGTTATTTAAGCACACACGACCGCATCCTAGCTACCCGACTTCTGATATCCATCCTGCTGTATGAAGAAGGAACACTCTTTGCCCGTGAAGTTGGACTATCCGGTAGCTAGGGAGACGAGGCCTTGATCATCGGGACACTCTTAGAAAGGATCCGTTTCCGACACACTGTCCCAGGAGCAGAATGCAGCTAAGGAATGGAAATCCACTGCTCCTCAATCCTCGATGATGGACTTGCTGTCGCAGATTGCACAGCTAATCGCATCGCAGCAAGTGCAGATGCAGCCTCCCTCAGACTCAGAATCTGAGCTGTCGGATGGTGCTGGGTCGGTCCAGTCATATGTTCGGGCAGATGCAATGGACCAAGATTTGCAACTGATTCTCTCGGATGGTGAAAGGGAAAAGGAAGAGGATTACCCTTCCCTTTTGGAAGAGTACATGGTTGCGATGGCTTTCATCCATCAGTACTACACTGCTTTTGTTCCGCCGAATCAGAATACTGCGATGACAAGAGAGAAACTGCTGGTGTCATTAGGCGCAGACTTTATCTGGACAAAGGAGGAAGTCCTTTCTTTTCCGGTTCAGTTTATGCAGGTGTCACAGGCCTTCGGCCAGATACACGATGCCGTATTTATCCTCTTGAGTGCGAAGAAGAAGGCGATTTCTTATCTTCATCTTCTGTATACATACCGTTTTGGACCAAGTTCATTTAAAAATGGTCAGGGAAGATTTTCAGAAAGTTCTTCTGCATTTGGATGAGCAGGCCGGGGATCTAGAGATATCCTTATCTGTATCATTCACTATTTGCTCAGATGCAATTGAGACAGCAATTTCTTCAAATAGAGCGAAATTGGACATTCTGTCTTACGCAGATCACCTTACAGAATCTATGGTGCAACGTCTCAAGGGAAAGGAATTTTGAGGACGTTCGTACCTCTTTTAGAGTTCTTTCCAGGGCAATTATGTATACCACGTATAACTCCGCCCTAACAGTGGCTAATCTGGAGTTAATCAGATGTGATGCTGCCCTTGCGTTGTCATCACTGATAAGATGACAAGGTAAAAAGCTCTCTTCGAGTCGCTCCGGTTTCCAGACATTTCATTTTCGACGACTAGCTTTCGTTAGTCTATGAATAGGCTACTAAGAAAGCTTCTAGTGCTCTGCTTTTGAAGTCAGCCTATAAACGACCACTTCAGCAGACAAGAGTAAAGGAGGGCGTTCCAGAAAAAAATTGTCAAAAGGAAACTCCTCACGAGGGTACAAGATACCCTCTTATAATTACTCTGGAGGCCGTCAGTATGGCGACTCGGAAAAAGGGGCGTAGGTCTGATCGGGGCTATAGGTCAGACGCCCCTAGGCCGACAAGATGAGGTTTTTGAGGGGAGGACGTGGTTCCTCCTCCTGTAAGCCTCGTAGGTCATACAGGTGATGGTTTAGACCTCTATTGCTGGCCAGTTGGCGGAAGGTTATCAAGCTCTGCAAAAAACTGGATAATAATCACGGCAGATCAGTGGGTGAGAAGTGTAATCTCGGACGGCTTACGGCTATCATTCCGCATTGGACAAATCTTCCATTAAATTCTTGCATAAGAGAGTTTCTCCTACCGGAGGTATAAGCTCTCGTATCAAAGGAAGCAATGCAGGTCATCGAGAATCGGGATTCTCAAAATTTTTACAGTCACCTGTTCCTCGTACCAAGCCAGACGGCTCATTCCAACTGGTAATAGCCTTGAGCCGGATAACAAGTTTATCGTGGCTCTGAAAGTTTATTTATGGAAATAAGTTCCGTACTTTCATGTCCTGGTACATCCGGCATTCTAAAAGTACCTACGGTCCGCCGTACAAGGGAAGGTGTATTAGTTCAGAACAATATGCTATGGTCTGAATCTGACCCCCTGGGCGTTTCACTCGAACAATGAACTCGGTAATGTCTTACTTAGAGCTCATTTGTCTGCGGTAATGTCGGCTTACTTGGACGACCTTCTACAGGGATACGGCAACAGAATTAGTCTTCAGATTGATGTTCAGAGTCTGCTTCTATTACTCCGACGTCTCGGTTTCATCGTAAACGAGAAAAAGTCGGATCTAGCTCCGTACAAGTCGTCTATTCAATGGGGATTGAGCTTTGAGACTCACAACAATCTGGTTTGCCTGCCATTATCCAGAGCGAAATTAGTTAGTTGTTATGCTTGCTTTTGTCTACCCTCAGACGCATTAATAGTGAGGGAATTCATGTGACTGTTGGAGCTGTGCGGAGTGGTTGTGGATCTCATTCCGATGGGTCATCTGCGTGCACGTCCCCTCCAGATATTCTTCACTCAGAACTGGAGTGTTGAGACACTTTCGCTTGAACCAGTATTGTTTTAATGGACCTAGTAAAACAAGGGTTCAGATTGAGCAGATATTCAGTGGTTAACTCAGGGAGTTATGCTGCAACTGCCGGATCCGGCTTTCACGATTATGACAGATGTGAGTCAGACGGGTTAGGGCATGACCCTAAATCCCGCAGTCTTGAGGTGTCAGGGTCTTTGAGACCGTCGGTTCCAGGAGAAACACATAAATATCAACGAGATGATGTCAATTAGCTAGCGCTACAACATTGGATTCACATAATAACGGACATCCATGTTCAATTTGGTCGGAGAACTTGACAGTAGTAGCGTACATCGGAAACCAGGGTGGCACCCATTCATTTCCGTTATGCCAAATAACGGAGAAGATTTTCCTAATACGTCATGAATCATCATGTTCATCTCTACATCCATCATATACCAGTTCACCTGAATGTACTAGCAGACTTGCTCTCTCGGAAAGGTTGCCTGTTCAATTGGAATGGACGCTCAACAAGCGAGTATTTGGACAGTTTTGCTACCAGAGGGATCACCCCATGATAGATCCATTTGCGATGCACCGGAACAATCAGTTACTGTTGTTTGTGTCGCCATGCCCAGACCATTTAGTGCATGATACATACATGCATTTCTTCACTTCTCGATTGGCGCCTGGGTCATGTTCTGTGGCGACCTCATGGGCACATCCACTTTTAGTTGGATTGGTTTCCTGTGATTATTCATCTATATGTCATATATGAGCGCATATTTCATCATAATTAATTGCTAGACTTTGGGTACCTCAGAGGTTGCATAACCTGTTAACTGGTATTCAGATGATTTCATGCAGGATTTTAATGCTCATGCGCATAATAATTATTAGGCTGATACTTTATTGTATATTATGGACCTTTGAAATTATGAATTATTTCGGGGGCAGTCCGTGTCGGAGCCTGTTAATCATACCTACATCCATTTTTAGATCCAGGTTTCTATTAATGTCGGTACTCAACTCGTATATTCCCACCTTTATAGTGTCTTAGATATTGGATAGTACACGTCGGGGAGTGTTGTTACTGGAATTTATTGTACACCTGAATGGGGTCGTCTGTGAGTTACCTCTCTGCGTATGCCGTCTTTGGTGTATTTTATATAGTGGGCAATATTAATTACCAGGATCGACGCTATAGCCTTAACTTCTGAAGCAGCATTAAGCACCATTTATTAATAATAAATTAATACCTGAGTGCCCGGTCGACGAATATTTATATTGTTTTTTGGTACCGCTTTTACGGATTCCAGAGTGCTCCCCTCTTTCTTTTTGAAGATTCCTTCAAAAGAAAAGTGTGGTGGGGGGATTTTTTACCTCTCCTCCGGCTTGATAGGTATATAAATATGATGGAAGCTGTTTTGTCTGTAATTATATCCTGCATACAGCTGGAGTTTTATTGTGTATGGCTTATGTTTGTGGGGGATATTCGCTCATTCTCAAATACGCCATCCTAATTTTGGGGGCTTAGTCTGGGCTAACCTTAAAAATTGGGAACTCATTAACCCAATTAGCATAGTCTTCATACTAAGTATGCGGAGTTACTTGAACTGGGCTCCTTTTGTATGATATGTCTTCTCTATTACTGTACAGAGAGAAATACATGTAACTCCTTATAATTTTAAATTTTTATACTGTACCAATGACCCAGACATAGCTGGTGCTAACTCTTAAAATATAGGGCCAAACACAAATTTTGCCCCCCAATCCCCAAAATTTGCATCTAAAACCAAAGAAAACATGTCCTGAAAGGCCCTCCACACTTCGCCTCTACTGCGCATGCGCAGTGTCAAGGACGTTCCGAAATTGGCGCCATTAATCATTCTAAGTTTGGCCCTTCATCAGTTAACATCTGACTGATCTTTGTGCTTGTAAATCTCAGTTTAAATGATGCCAGACACATAAATATTAGTGAAATGGTGATTCTAAGGAGGATAGAGAAGGAGGAGAGGAAAAAATGTGTGACAGAATATTATCAGGGCTGTAACTTAAATTTTTTTAATGAAATTATGTTAAGTTACCTATTTTCGAGGCAGCAGCCATTTTGTTGTCATTCTGATTATTTAGTTACACTGTTTTTTAAGTGTTTTCATCTCTCCCTGTCCTTTAAGTCCCCCCTTGCTATTCTCCCATGCTTTTGGCATAGTTTTTGTAATTATTATTACTAAATTTTCTTGGGAGTTTTAGCTGATTAACAGAATGAATTCTGTTCTTGTCCCCATGTTTACGTCTTCACCTACGGGTGGTTAGGCGTTGTGTTCTGCATCTACCATTTGATAATCTGCAGTTTCTTCCCTGGAAGTCTCTGTTTTGCATCAGATAGTGTATTTTTGGTAACTGATTTTGGGCCTGGGTGCCTGGAGTCTTATTTTAGTGTTTTTACACTCATTGTTTACATTTACAACAGCCCTCTGTGTGAGGGGGGGATTTTTGGAAAATAATATCTTGATGTTATTTTAATCATAACTAGATACATTATTATTGTTCGTAAGTGTTGAATAAATTGTTTAAAATATTTTTAAAATTTTTGTCCACACTTAGGCTTGGGATCCATTGGGGCTCAACATTACTTTTCAGAAACTTGGGCTGTTCTGAAAAAATATTTTTTCAAAATATTTTGATTTCAATTATTTTTTCTATATTAATGGATCATATTATTATTATGTATTTTGATTGCCAGGGGTTAGTGCGAGTACCAGGACTTGTTTTCTTTTCACATTGAAAGGATATTGATCAATTGTATTAAGAGGAAGTCTTCCTCGGACTTCATAATCATTCTATATGTGGTCAGTGTACTCGCATTAACTCCTGTTCTGTATCGTATGATTTCGATGACAATACGGGAAGCGTATGTCACAGTATGTTATTGGGGAATTGGACACTCCGGTCCTTTCCCCGCAGGGTCACTCTACTTTATCAATTTCTATTTCAGACGATCAAGAGTAGGGTGATGTATCTGTGATGTCTTCCAACAGTGTGCCTCCGTCGTCACAATTAATGAAGGGCTAGCGGAAAAGTGCTCATGTAAATACGCCAATTGCCTAAGAGGACCCTAGTAGGTTCGACGGCCTTTGACGTCCGCTAGCTCGCCCGGTGTAGCGTCCCTTCACCGAATGGTTCGGCAGCCGGGTTCGTCCGTTGCGGTCTAGAAGGAATTTTGGGGTGATGCGAGCACTATAAATCAACCTAATGCACACCCAGTGACGGCGGATCAGAGGGAGAACGGAGGAAGCCTTTTAGTCCGGTTCATAGCCCGTTCCGGTCCATCCGGACGGCAAGCGAGAGAGGCCCCTCTCTCGTTCAACATCTGGCCCCAGATGTTGTGGTACAAAATGTGTCGCAAGCGGAGCATACGTCCGTCGCTCGGGACGCTCCGTTGTATAGGCAGTCTGCGGAGACTGCTAAGGCTTCCTCTTCTCGTCAGCGCACACGACCGCACCTTGGCTGCGTGACCGCCGATATATTACCAGCTTCGCCGATCAAGGATTCTTCGGCGACCAGGTCACACCATCCGGTAGCCAGGGACACGAGGCCTGCAGACTCCGGACGTTCGCATAGGAAGTGTGCGGGAGTCAACGTACACGGAGCTTCCGGCGGCAATGCATCGTAAGACCGCTACTGCACAGGCCTCGGGAACGGACGTGCTTTCCTAAATAGCACAGTTTATCGCAGCATCCCAGCATCAACTGAATCTGTCGCATATTTTTTATCCGACGATGCTGGGTCGGGATGCTCCGCGGAAGCGGGTACAGACGTCCGAAAGTTTCATCCGGTCCGATGGGATTCCGAAAGGGATTTGGAGGATTTCGAGCTTTCCCTTTCGGAACAACATATGCTGTCATCTGACTTGGTCTTCTACAGCTTCTTTCGTCGGACCAGAATGCTGCGATGCCGGATAAGAAACTGATAGCGTCGGTGGACTTAGAAATTTTTGGTTCGGTTCAGGGACATCGTCCCTCAGTTCCGACATAGTCCAATAATGTCACACGAACTTTCGAATTATTGAACGACGCTATATATATTATTATTTTATGCTTGCTATAACCAAGCATTTCTGGTTTCTTGTTCGCAAAGTTACGGAGATGTCTTTCAAAAGTGTGCCTCTGTCGTCATAGTTAATGAAGAGCTAGCGGCAATAAGTGCTCATGGAATATGTCTATCGCCTACGGAGTGACATTCGCTAGCTCACCCGGTGTAGCGTACATTCATCGAATGGTTCGGCTGCCGGGTTCGTCCGTTGCGGTCTAGGAAGGAGATTTGGGTGATGCGAGCACTTTAATTACTTTAGTACTCACCCAGTGACGGCAGATTGAGGACAGATCGGAGGAAGCCTGTTAGTCCGGTTCCTGGCTTGTCCAGGTCCGTCCGGGCTGTGAGCGAGAGAGGTCCCTCTCTCGTCCAACAACATAGGGGACCGCATGTTGTGGTTCAGATATTTTACATTCGGAGCATATGTCCGTCGGTCGGGACGCTCCGTTATATTGACAGTCCGAGAGACTGTCCTTAATGCTTCCTCATCCTCACAGCAGGGCACACGACCGCACATTGGCTACGTGACCTCGAGTATCCGATCAGTTTCGTCATTCAGTGATTCCACGGCGAATAGGTCGCGCCATCCGGTAGCCAAGGGACACGAGGCCTATACACTCCGTTCGCTCGCATATTGGTAGTATGCACGGGGTAACGATTACGGAGCTTCCAGCGGCAATGCATCGTAAGACCGCTTCTCCTCAGGCCTCAGTGACGGACGTGCTATACGAGTTAGCACAGTTGTTTCGCAGCATCCCAGCAATTGACAGTTTCTCGGTCGAATCAGGAATTATCCGACGGCGCTGGGTCGGTGCGGTCCGCGGTTGCATCAGGTACGGACGACCGAACGCTTTATAGGGTCCGACAGGATGGCGAAAGGGATTCGAAAGATTTCGAGTTTTCCCTTTAGTAGTATCGGAAGCTGCCTTTCATATCTTCTGGCATTATCTTCCAGTGATTGTTATTTCGGACTTCATTGCTGCGATCTTGGATAAGAGACTTATAGCGTCATTGGACTCGGATTTTTCGATCGGTTCAGGGACATTGTCCCTGACTTACCGACGCAGTCCAATATTGTCATTACAACATGTGTTTTATTTTTCGACGCTATATATATATATACAAGCCTGTTACCAAGCATGATAGTTTAGTTTCTTGTCCGCGTTGCTCATTTCTGCCATTTTATCATTTATACGAATAGTTTATTTTGGCAGAGCACGGCATACCGAGAGTTCATATGCGTCTAGACGGTGTGGTTAAAGACTGGATATATTCTTTTTCGCCGTTTATGTCTTTTCCAACTTCAATGTTGGAAACGACATGATGTATAGTAGACTTAACTTAGACGCTTTATCATACGTAATCCGCCTTACTGAGGCGTTATCATTACGTCTTCAAGAAAAGATTTACGGGATATTATTCTCAATGTAATTTCTTTTGAGGGCAGTAGTTTGTTCACGTATAACTCCGCCCTTCAGTGGCTGATTGGAGTTGGTTAGACGTGACGCAGCCCTAGCTACATCCACACGCGTGGATAGTAAGGTTAAGAACTCTCTCAGAGTCGCTCGCTTCATTCTCGGAGGAGCTTCTCTTCGACGGCAACTTTTCGGCAATCCATGAATTGCTCGATTTACACGTTCTCTTGTCTATCTAGTGTTACAAGAGATTCAGACTGGGGCAAACATTCGGTGGTTGACTCAGAGAGTGCCACTGCAGTTGCCGGACCCGAGTGTGGCTGTTATGACGGTTGCCAGTCAAACAGATTGGGATATAATACTGATCCCTACGGATTCGAAGTGCCAGGGTCTTTGGGTTCCGCAGTCTCTTAGCAACCAATTTTCTTCCGCGGAATAATGTTTTTTAGGCTTGCTTTATGTCATTGCATGAACATTATTCAGAAACGCATGCCCAAATCCTGTCCTTTAATTCGACAGTAGTGGCGTATCTCCGGAACCAGGGAGGCACTCTTTCGTTTCCGTTATTCAATTTAATGGAAAGAATCCGTCTGTTGGTTATAGTACACCAAGTTCTGTTTTGATCCGTCATATTCCGGGTCGTCTGATTGTTTTACCGGACTCCCGTTCTCTTACGGGTCGCTTGTTGCTGTCAGAATGGACTCTCAACAAACAAGTATTCAATCAGATTTGCTATCTATGGGAGCGCCCAATGATGATTTATTTACGACACAGCTTGCTAATCAATTGCAGACGTATGTGTTGGCTTGTCCAGATCTCTGAGCTAATGTTGTTAACGCTCTATTGATCTATAGGACGGAATGATAGGATACGCGTATCCTCCGACGCTGTTGTTTCAGCAGGTATTGCTAAGATAAACAACCAAATACATTTCTGTTGATAGCATCTCTATCTTCACAGAGATCATGGGTAATTTACTCTCTTGTCTACTGTGGGTCTTAACGTGAAATCTTCCTCTATGTGAGGATCTTTTTTCACTGGGTAAATCGTGTCATCTTTATCACAACCCGCAAGGTCGCAACCTTCATGTATTCCGTTGTGTGGTGGGTATTGCATTGTAAGCACTGTACTGGACGAGCTTTGAACGCGATTTCTTACTATAGGAGATCCTCTTCTTCGCTATTCTATGCGGCTAAAGTGGAGGCTCTTCCGTCGTTGGTGTAGGGATCATTATGTTCATATTGTTGATCCCTCCATACTACTCATTGCAATTTTTTAGTATACTTGTTTCACAAGATCTACTGCAGCCTGTTATTATTAAGGTTATAGGTTTATGTTACCTCATACCTATGCACTCTACGATAGTTTACAATTGAGTCTTATGTCTCTTTATCTAAGTCAGTTAGTAACTTTTTGATAAATAGACTTAGAATCTTTAGATTAAATTCCTATATGGATTTTAACTTCGGTTCTTATTTAGCTAAGTAATCATTTGAGCCTCTGGAAACAGTAGTTTTCAAATTCTGACCTTTTAGACAGTAATTCTGTTGGTTTCTCTTTTACTGTAGAGTCAGTGAGTTTCATGCACTATCAATGGATGATTTTCACTTTCGTAGTTTCGGAATCACTACTTCCGTTACTATTTAGGTTGGATTTTTGCATAAGAGTTAAGCTCCTATTATCTGGAACCTATTATTTTTAAGGTCCTTCCGTCTTCATATGGGCATAGGCCTTTACTCTTTCCGGGTAGAGTTTATGTATTTATAAACAGATATCTGTTTATTACTATGGGCGTAAGCTTCTTCTGTCTTTGATGCCTAGTAGAAGGACGTTACGCTCCATTTTATTGTTAATGGATTCTATTAACTATCGGTACTGCTTATGGTATATCATTGACTTAGCAGTTGTGCTTAAGATTTCGGCTCATGAAGTAAGAGTTCTTCTACTTCTTGGGCTTACATTAATAGTGTCGCTATTATAGATTTTTGAAGGCCGCTCATTGCGCTCAGCCATCCACATTCATGAATTTTTATCTCAGAAATATCGAGTCCATTTCTGGAGGCCTCTATTGTTAGGTCTATTATCTACTGCTCAGAATGTCATTCACTTAACAGTTTCTTCTATAGCTAGGTAGGCTGTCTGTTTCGGCAGTGTCTCCGTTCTGCTGCCCTCTTCGCTCTGGGCTATTTGACCCAGGGCAAGAAAAAGGGGGGGGGGGGGGGAGGGTGTTCCCTTGGGTCACCTGTTTTACTATGAAAACAAGGGGATACCTCCTCCGGAGTTAGTAATTCTGAGCTGTTATTGGGATGGTTGTTTAGTGAGAAGTTTATGTTTTTAAAATTCATTCAAGTCTTAGTTTTTAAAGTACAGCTTTTGAATATTGCATATGTCAACGGACATGATTATGCAATCCTCAGACACTTTTAGGAGTATAAGAGTCTCTATTCTCTAGACTTACTTTATTTATTGGCTTACTTTAAAAATTATTAGTATAAGGATTATATTGGATATTAATAGAGTACATGGATGTATGAAGCTCAATTTTGGAAGGTGTTGTATCTTTCTAATTTATCATAAATAAGAAAGATACATGTAAGGCCTATTACTTCTTTTTCCCTACAGGGGATGACTCTATTTTATTTTATTGAGCGTATTCCATTTTGCTGTATGTCCTTGGCCCTCCAGCCTTTTTACTATTCAGCTATGTCTGGGTCATTGGTACAGAATAAAAATGTTAAAAAATTTATAGTAATTTCTATATTTTTTATACTTACCAATGACCCAGACGGGGATGGCCCTCCCAGGAGTTGGGAACTCTTGCCTCCCCGCTGAGTACATAGTGCTTACCAGGCACTGGTTATTAGAATGATTAATGGCGCCAATTTCAGAACGTCCTTGACACTGCGCATGCGCAGTAGAGGCGAAGTGTGGAGGGCCTTTCAGGACATGTTTTCTTTGGTTTTAGATGCAAATTTTGGGGATTGGGGGGCAAAATTTGTGTTTGGCCCTATATTTTAAGAGTTAGCACCAGCTATGTCTGGGTCATTGGTAAGTATAAAAAATATAGAAATTACTATAAATTTTTTAACTTTCCTTTCACCTTGGATTACAGGATTGGAACTATGTTGATATACTAATTCTGAAGACATGGGCCCTCCAACTTTTTAGATTCAGCTAGTCTGGGCCATTGGTTTGCAGTGTAAAAATATTATAAATTCATAGTAATTAATATATTTTTATACTTACCAATGGCCCAGGCGGAGCAGGCACTCATTCCTCCCCCCTGAAGTTTTATGTAGTACTCTCTTCTACAAAGAATGATGTTGGCGCCAATTCTGGTCACTTACTGACGTCTGCACATGTGCGGAGAGTAAATGTATGGAGGGTGAGATAGGACTTTTAATTTTCAGTTTCGCAAGCAAATTTTGGGTATTGGTCGAGTTCAAAATTTGTGTTTGGCCCTTAATAACTTTGAGTTAAGCACCAGCTAGTCAGGGCCATCAGTAAGTATAAAAACATACAAATTACTATGAATTTATAATATTTTTATACTGTCCCAATGACCCAGACTTAGCTGGTGCTAACTCTTAAAATTCTAGGGCCAAACAAAAATTCCCCCCCCCCCCCCCCCACATCCCCAAAATTTGCATCAAAATCCAAAAAATATGTTCTATGTGGTCCTCCATACTTTTATCCACTGAGCATGCTCAGTGTGAAGGAAGTCAGAAATTGGAGCCAAAATCCTCATTCTTTGTTTGGCCCTAAAATTAGTAACATCTCACTGATATTTGTGCTTATAAATCTCAGTTAAAATGATGCCAGACACAAAATCATGAAAGAAATGGTGGATCTAAGGATGAAATAAGAGGATGAGAGGAAGAATCAGTGGAAGGATGTGTTCAGGGCTGTAACTTATAATTTTTATGCAAAATTATTTCATGTTCCCTAATTTCGGGGCATAGTCCTGATGTTTACATTCTTGTTATGAAATTTCCATGGTTTATTCAGTGTTTCCTCTCTCCCTTTCCTTTATACCCCCCTTGCTATTCTCCCATGCTTTTGGCATAATTTTTGTATTTTTTTTACTGAAATTTCTTGGGAGTTTTTAGCTTGGTAACAGAATTATTTATTCTGTTTTTCCCTATGGTTACGTCATCACCTTAGGGGTGGTTAGGCGTTCGGTCATGCATCTACCATCCAATGTACTGCAGTTTCTTTTCTGGAAGCTTCTGTTTTACATCGGATAGTGTTTAAAATTGGATACTGATTTTGGGCCATATTTCAGTGCCTGGAGTCTTGTTTCCAGTTTTTATTCACTTTTGTTTACGTTGACAACAGTTACTTCTAACAGTGATTACTTGTCTTCTATATAGTTCTGTTCACAGCCAGATACATTAGTATTGTCCGTAAGTGTAGCATTAATTTTTAGATACGTTTTAAAAATTTTGTCCACACTTAGGCTTTTTTGGGATCCATTTGGGCTCATCGTACCCATTGGGAACTTGGGCTCATCTTGAAATTTTTTCAAGAAAATTTTTCTTTTGAATTATTTTTCGAAATGTTTGTAATGGATTATATTAATATTATGTATCTTTATTTTCAAGGGTTAGTGCGAGTACAATGACTGTTTAATATTTTTTTCAGAATGAAAGAATATTTTTTGATTGCAATCGAGGAAGTCTTCCTCTGATTCTCATGTTCATTGTATTCTCTGTAGTCAGTGTACTCGCACTAATTCTTGCTCAGTGTGTGCCAATTCGGATGACAAATGTTGGAGACGTGTGTCACGGTATGTTGTTAGTGGTGAGAGGTCCAGGCCGGTCCTCTCGCCACAGGGTCACTCTAGTTGTCTCAGTCTCTTTTTCAGAGGAACAAGAACAGGGTGATGTTTCCATGATGTCTTCGAAAGTGTGCTTCCATCGTTGGAATGAAGAGCTAGCGGCATAGTGCTCAATGAAACGCGGCAAGTGCCTAAGAGGTCCCAAGTAGGATCGACGGTCACTTGTCGCCTGCTAGCTCCCCCAGTGAAGCAATCATTCACGAAATGGTTGTGATGCCGGGTTTGTCCATTGTGGTTCAGGAGAGGAGAAGGGGTGTTGCGAGCACTATAATCTCAGATCACGCACACTCAGCGATGACGAATCAGAGGATGGAACGGAGGAAGCCAGTCAGTCCAGTATCTAGCTCATCCAGGTCCACCCAGACCACGAGCAAGAGAGGCCCCCTCTCTCTTACAACAACATCTTGGCCCAGATGTTGTTGTACATTTGCTTGTCAGTTGGAGTCTACGTCCACTCCTCCTGTTCGGGATGCTCTGTCGCATAGATAGTCCGGCACGGCTTGTCTAATGGCTTCTTCTTCCACACGTCAGCACACACGACTGTACCTTGGCTACGTGACTGCAGATATCCAGCCTGCTTCGCCGTCCAGGGATTCCACATCGACCAGGTCACGCCATCCGCTAGCCAAGGACACGAGGCCTTTCCAGTCGGGACGTTCGCCTAAGAAGTATGCAGGAATTAACGTCCTAGGAGCTTCCAGCAGCTAATTTACGTAAGACTGCGGTTTCACAGGCCTCCGTGACGGTCTTGCTATCACTGATAGCACAATTCATCGCAGCATCCCAACACCATCAGAAACTTTTCAGAACAGGATCTGTCTGAGGAAGCTGGGTCGGTTCGCTCCCCTGCAGAGCAGTAAGGGACGACCAAGATTCTTGTGGTCCAGTCGGATGGTGAAAGGGAATCAGCAGAGCTGGAATTTTCCCTTTCCAAACAACATCAGGTGGCCGTAGACTTCATCAGGCAACACCTTCCAGAAGTTGTTCCTCCGGACCAAGGTGCTGCGTTACCTGATAAGAGACCGATAGCATCACTGGACACAGATTTTTTCGGCCAGAATAGGGAATTGCACCTGAGTTTCTGACCCAGTCCAGAAATGTCACGCGGACATTTGATCTTCTTATTGACGCTATTTTCAAGCTAGCCTCTAAGACTGGCAGTCCAGTTTCTTATCGTCGCTTGCTCTACAGCTGCCTTTCATCTATTATAGAAATAGAATTGAGACGGCAGGCCAGGGCATGACGAGAGTTCCTCTGCGTTTAGATGGCCAGGCAGATGACTTGAAGTTGTCATTGCCGGCGTCTAGGTCGTTTCTTTCCAATACGCTGGAGACGACAATCTCATCTAACAGTCAGTTTAGATGCATTATCTTACGCAGATCACCTTACCAGGGCGTTATCACTACGTCTCGATGGAAAAGAATTCCAGGATGTTCAAACTTCCTTGAAAGTTCTTTTGAGGGCCATAGCATTTTCCACATATAACTCCGCCCTTTCAGTGGCAGTCTGGAGTTACTTTGAAGTGATGCTGCCCTGGCTGCATCCACAAGAGTGGATAGTAAGGTGAAAAACTCTCTTCAAGTCGCTCCGGTCTCTGGAGAGCTTCTCTTCGACGGTAAGTTTTCTATAATCTATCAACACATTACTAGGAAAGCTTCGGACTCTCTACCTTTTAAATCCGCTTCACGAAAGTCGGACTCAGCAGAGGATAGTAAGGCAGGCACTTCTGGGCTGAGTACGTCCAAGGGAAGTTCCTATAGAGGATCTAAGAAAGCCTCTACATCTTACTCCAGAGACCATTAGAGTAGCGACTCAGGTAGGGGTCGTATGCTGGCCGAGACAACCGGTCAGACACCCCTAGGTCGACTGGGTGAGGTGCAGGTCGTGGAGGACATAGTTTCTCCTCCCGCAAGCCTCGCAGGTCCAGGTGGTGATGGTCTAAACCTCTATTGCGTTCCAGTGGACGGAAGGCTGTCGAGATTCTTATCCAATTGGTTGTCAATTACGGACAAACCATGGGTGTAGAGGGTTATTTCCGAAGGTCTAAAACGGTCCTTCTAGGAAAACTCCGTTATCTTAACCTCCAAGTTGAACTCAGCTTCAGTCAAACCTTCAGAAGAGAGATTTGCTTCTATCAGAAGTCCAATCTCTTCTGGAGAAGAACGCGATACAGGTCGTAGAAAACCAGGAATCTCCAGGTTTCTACAGTCATCTGTTCTTGGTTCCAAAACCAGATGGCTCGTTTCGTCTAGTCTTAGTTTTGAGCTGGATAAACAAGCTGATCGTTGCTCCAAATTTTATATGGAGACCATCCGATTGGTCAGAGCGAGCATTCGAGTGAACGATTATGCTGCGAGCATAGATCTTAAGTATGCATACTTTTACGTCATGGTACATCCAGCGCTCAGAAAGTATCTTCGCTTCGTTGTCCTAGGGGTTGTTTTTCAGTTCAGAGCTATGTGCTTCAGTCTGAATCTAGCGAACTGGGCTTTCACTCGAATAATGAACTCGGTAATGACTCATTTCTGAGCTCATTCGTCTGCGGTAACGTTGGCCTACCTGGACGACATTCTTCAGAGGTACGGCAATGAGTTAATGCTTCAGAACGATGTTCAGAGTCTGCTTCAGCTACTCCGACATCTCGGTTTCATAGAAAACGAAAAGAAGTCAGATCTGATGCCGTCCAAGTCATCACCCACCGGGGAATGAGCTTTAAGACGCACAACAATCTCGTTCATCTGTCGTTAACCAAAGCGTAATTAATCCGTTGTTACGCTGGCTTTTGTCTTCACACAGATGTAGTTACAGCGAGAGAATTCATGCGACTGATAGGTTTGTGCAGAGCTACCACCGTGGATCTTATTCGCTACGCACTCCAAATATTTTTGACTCAGAATTGGAGTGTGCAGATTCATTCGCTCGAAACGAACATCATCTTGTCGGATCAAGTGGAACAAGAGATTCAGACTTGGGCAGATATTCAGTGGTTAACTCAGGGAGTTCCACTGCAATTGCCGGATCCGAGTTTTACGATTATGACGGATGCCAGTCAAACAGGTTGGCACGCAACATTGAGCCGAACAGATTCGAGGTGCCAGATCCACAGTTCCTAAACAAGCACATAAACATCAAAGAGGTGATGTCAATTTGGCTTGTGCTACATCATTGGATGAACATTATTCGGAATTCACATGTTCAAATTCTGTCCAACAATTCGACAGTAGTAGCGTATATTCGGAACCAGGGAGGCACTCCTTCCATTCCGTTGTTCAACTTAACAGAATAAATCCTTCTGTTTGTCCTAGAGCATCAAGTTCTCCTGTCGGTCCATCATATTCCGGGTCGTCTGAATGTTCTAGCAGACTCCCTTTCCCGGAAAGGTCGTATGTTGCCGTCAGAATAGACTCTCAACAAACGTGTATTCAATCAGATTTGCTACCAGTGGAAGCGTCCTATGATAGACTTATTTGCGACGCATCTCAACAATCAGTTGCAGACGTATGTGTCACCATGCCCAGATCCTTGAGCGTTTGTTTGCAGTAGACGCCCTCTCGATCTCTTGAGTCGGAATGATAGGATACGCGTATCCTCCAGCTTCATTGATTCAGCAGGCATTGCTAAAATAAGCAATCTCACTGCAAGATTCTGCTGGTAGCATCTCTGTCACTCCAGAGACCATGGATAAATCTACTCAGGTGTCTGTTGTGGGACATGCCGCGGAAGCTTCCTCCACAGGAGGATCTTCTTTTGCAGGGGAAATCGCGCACACTGCATCACAACCCGCAAGGTCTCAACCTTCACGTATTTCCGTTGTGCGGTCCTTCTTGCACGGCAGGCATTTACAGAACGAGCAGTGGACACAATTTCTAACTGTAAGAGGACCTCCTCTTTGCTAAATTATGCTGCTAAGTGGAAGGTTTTCTCACGGTGGTGTAGGGATCATTCTGTTGATATTTATGATCCCTACATTCCAGACATTACTAATTTTCTGGTCTACTTGTTTGACGAGATCAAACTACAGCCAGTTGCTATTAAGGGTTATAGGTCTATGCTATCAGATACCTATGCATATCATGATAGCATAGCTTGTATATTGGATCTAATGTCGCTTTATCTAAGTTAGTGAAAAACTTTTCGTTAAATAGAATTAGAATCCTTAGATTAATTCCTAAGTGGAATTTAGCTTGGGTTCTTCTAAAGATAAAAGAAGCGCCATTTGAGCCTCTTGATACGGTGGACTTCAAATTCTTATCTTATAAGACAGCTTTTCTCTTAGCCTTCTTTTCTGCTAGAAGAGTTAGTGAGCTTCATGCACTATTTGTTGATGATTCTCACTATCGTAGTGTTGGTAATACTATTACTTTGACTACTAATGGTGGATTTCTGGCTAAGAATCAGGCTCCTAATAAGTATCCTGAACCTATTGTAATTAAGGCTCTTCCATCTTCAGACTGTCATAGGCCTTGACTCCGTCCAGTTAGAGCTATATGTCTTTACAAACGTAGATCTGAGTTTACCAGAAAGGGATGTAAATGTTTCTTTCTGTCTCTGCTGCTTAATAGAAAGGACATTACGGTCCATTCTATTGCAAGATGGATTCAATTAACTATCCGTACTGCTCATAAAAAATTATCTTCAACTCAGCAGTCTGTGCTTAAGATTTCGGCGCATGAAGTTAGAGCGCCGTCTACATCTTGGGCTTATGCTAATAGTGTTGCTATTACCGATTTGATGAAGGCTGCATATTGGTCTCAGCCTTCCACATTCATTTCTGAAGATTTGCTTTGTTTAGGTCCGTTATCTGATGCTCGGAATGTCGTCCACTAAACAGTTGCAACTATAGTTATGCAGGCTTTCTGTTCCGGCAGTGAGTCCATCCTGCTGCCCTCTTCGCTCTGGGGTATTTGACCCAGGGCAAGGGAAAGGGGGGGGGGGGGGGGGATGGTGTTCCCTTATGTCACCTACTTTATAGTGAAAAGCAAGGGAATACCTCCTCTGAAGTCAGTTATTCCGAGTCGGTGCCGGGATAATTTTAAAGTGTAAAGCTAATTTTTATCTCATTTATGTAATATTTTTAAAGTGCAGCTCGGTGTGAAACATTTGTATATGTCACATGTCATTCGAGCACTAATATACAATCCTCGGACACTTTTAATGAGTATAAAGAGTCTCATTCTCTGGACTATCTTTATTTTATTGGCTTTCCTTTAAAAATTTGTATGATGGCTTATACTGGATGTTAATTGAGATCTTTGATGTTATTGTTGTGCTCAATTACAGAATGGTATTGTGTCTTTCTTGTTTGGTATAAACAAGAAAGATACATGTAAAGCCTGTTTCTCCTTTTCTCCTGGAAGGGATAATTCTGTTCACATGTAATTGAACGTATTGAATTTTCCTTTATGTCCTAGGCCCTCCAGCCTTTTTTCTATTCAGCTAAGTCTGGGTCATTGGTACAGTATAAAAATGTTAAAAAATTTATAGCAATTTATATATTTTTTATACTTACCAATGACCCAGACAGGGATGGCCCTCCTGGAGTTGGGAACTCATACCTCCCCGCTGATTACATAACGCTTACCAGGCACTGGTGGTAAGAATGAGGATTTTGGCTCCAATTTCTGAGTTCCTTAACACTGAGCATGCGCAGTGGACAAAAGTATGGAGGACCACATAGGACATATATTTTTGGGATTTTGATGCAAATTTTGGGGATTGGGGGGGCAAAATTTGTGTTTGGCCCTAGAATTTTAAGAGTTAGCACCAGCTAAGTCTGGGTCATTGGTAAGTATAAAAAATGTATAAATTACTATAAATTTTTTAACTTTCTTTTATATGCTTTTTATAAAAAACTGATAATTCCTATTGATAATTCCACTTGTTTTAATTGATGCATGAAAGTAAACAGCTGATGCACATTGATATGCGGAAGTGATTTGATGGATATTCTAAACAAGTAGTGTCTTGTGATCTGATTCAGTTAGCGGGTTTCATGGATCATTCAAGGTGAATATGTTTTGGATTATTGTTGGAAATCCACTCAAAAACACTAAATTTTCTTTTCATTATACGTTTTTATAACAAATTGATCATTTCCAGTGATAATTAGACTTGTATTCACCTTGGAAATGATGCTTTGAAAGTGGCCATTTTGATTGATACCGTGAAAGTGAAAATTTCTATATCTTTGCAGTGGGGAATACGATTTCTATCTTTCCGCAATTTTTTCGATAATCTATCGTTTAGTGTATAATAAAACCCTTTATGATCAGTATTTTTCACAAAAATTGACAACCAAATTTTAATTCAAATCTACTTCCAAAACCAACAAACTCACAATGTTAAGGCATCATATTAACTTAATTCAAATCTACTTCCAAAACCAACTAACTCACAATGTTGAGGCATCATATTAACTTAATTCAAATCTACTTCCAAAACCAACAAACTCACAATGTTGAGGCATCATATTAACTTAATTCAAATCTACTTCCAAAACCAACAAACTCACAATGTTGAGGCATCATATTAACTTAATTCAAATCTACTTCCAAAACCAACTAACTCACAATGTTGAGGCATCATATTAACTTAATTCAAATCTACTTCCAAAACCAACAAACTCACAATGTTGAGGCATCATATTAACTTAATTCAAATCTACTTCCAAAACCAACTAACTCACAATGTTGAGGCATCATATTAACTTAATTCAAATCTACTTCCAAAACCAACTAACTCACAATGTTGAGGCACCATATTAACTTAATTCAAATCTACTTCCAAAACCAACTAACTCACAATGTTGAGGCACCATATTAACTTAATTCAAATCTACTTCCAAAACCAACTAACTCACAATGTTGAGGCATCATATTAACTTAATTCAAATCTACTTCCAAAACCAACAAACTCACAATGTTGAGGCATCATATTAACTTAATTCAAATCTACTTCCAAAACCAACTAACTCACAATGTTGAGGCATCATATTAACTTAATTCAAATCTACTTCCAAAACCAACTAACTCACAATGTTAAGGCATCATATTAACTTAATTCAAATCTACTTCCAAAACCAACTAACTCACAATGTTAAGGCATCATATTAACTTAATTCAAATCTACTTCCAAAACCAACTAACTCACAATGTTGAGGCATCATATTAACTTATATCAAATCTACTTCCAAAACCAACTAACTCACAATGTTAAGGCATCATATTAACTTAATTCAAATCTACTTCCAAAACCAACTAACTCACAATGTTGAGGCATCATATTAACTTATATCAAATCTACTTCCAAAACCAACTAACTCACAATGTTAAGGCATCATATTAACTTAATTCAAATCTACTTCCAAAACCAACTAACTCACAATGTTGAGGCAACATATTAACTTAATTCAAATCTACTTCCAAAACCAACAAACTCACAATGTTGAGGCATCATATTAACTTAATTCAAATCTACTTCCAAAACCAACTAACTCACAATGTTGAGGCATCATATTAACTTATATCAAATCTACTTCCAAAACCAACTAACTCACAATGTTGAGGCATCATATTAACTTAATTCAAATCTACTTCCAAAACCAACTAACTCACAATGTTGAGGCATCATATCAACTTATATCAAATCTACTTCCAAAACCAACTAACTCACAATGTTGAGGCATCATATTAACTTAATTCAAATCTACTTCCAAAACCAACTAACTCACAATGTTGAGGCATCATATTAACTTAATTCAAATCTACTTCCAAAACCAACAAACTCACAATGTTGAGGCATCATATTAACTTAATTCAAATCTACTTCCAAAACCAACTAACTCACAATGTTGAGGCATCATACTAACTTATATCAAATCTACTTCCAAAACCAACTAACTCACAATGTTGAGGCATCATATTAACTTAATTCAAATCTACTTCCAAAACCAACTAACTCACAATGTTGAGGCATCATATTAACTTATATCAAATCTACTTCCAAAACCAACTAACTCACAATGTTGAGGCATCATATTAACTTAATTCAAATCTACTTCCAAAACCAACTAACTCACAATGTTGAGGCATCATATTAACTTATATCAAATCTACTTCCAAAACCAACTAACTCACAATGTTGAGGCATCATATTAACTTAATTCAAATCTACTTCCAAAACCAACTAACTCACAATGTTGAGGCATCATATTAACTTATATCAAATCTACTTCCAAAACCAACTAACTCACAATGTTGAGGCATCATATTAACTTAATTCAAATCTACTTCCAAAACCAACTAACTCACAATGTTGAGGCATCATATTAACTTATATCAAATCTACTTCCAAAACCAACTAACTCACAATGTTGAGGCATCATATTAACTTAATTCAAATCTACTTCCAAAACCAACTAACTCACAATGTTGAGGCATCATATTAACTTATATCAAATCTACTTCCAAAACCAACTAACTCACAATGTTGAGGCATCATATTAACTTAATTCAAATCTACTTCCAAAACCAACTTACTCACAATGTTGAGGCATCATATTAACTTATATCAAATCTACTTCCAAAACCAACTAACTCACAATGTTGAGGCATCATATTAACTTAATTCAAATCTACTTCCAAAACCAACTAACTCACAATGTTGAGGCATCATATTAACTTAATTCAAATCTACTTCCAAAACCAACAAACTCACAATGTTGAGGCATCATATTAACTTAATTCAAATCTACTTCCAAAACCAACAAACTCACAATGTTGAGGCATCATATTAACTTAATTCAAATCTACTTCCAAAACCAACTAACTCACAATGTTGAGGCATCATATTAACTTAATTCAAATCTGCTTCCAAAACCAACTAACTCACAATGTTAAGGCATCATATTAACTTAATTCAAATCTACTTCCAAAACCAACTAACTCACAATGTTAAGGCATCATATTAACTTAATTCAAATCTACTTCCAAAACCAACTAACTCACAATGTTGAGGCATCATATTAACTTATATCAAATCTACTTCCAAAACCAACTAACTCACAATGTTAAGGCATCATATTAACTTAATTCAAATCTACTTCCAAAACCAACTAACTCACAATGTTGAGGCATCATATTAACTTATATCAAATCTACTTCCAAAACCAACTAACTCACAATGTTAAGGCATCATATTAACTTAATTCAAATCTACTTCCAAAACCAACTAACTCACAATGTTGAGGCATCATATTAACTTAATTCATATCTACTTCCAAAACCAACAAACTCACAATGTTGAGGCATCATATTAACTTAATTCAAATCTACTTCCAAAACCAACTAACTCACAATGTTGAGGCATCATATTAACTTATATCAAATCTACTTCCAAAACCAACTAACTCACAATGTTGAGGCATCATATTAACTTAATTCAAATCTACTTCCAAAACCAACTAACTCACAATGTTGAGGCATCATATTAACTTATATCAAATCTACTTCCAAAACCAACTAACTCACAATGTTGAGGCATCATATTAACTTAATTCAAATCTACTTCCAAAACCAACTAACTCACAATGTTGAGGCATCATATTAACTTAATTCAAATCTACTTCCAAAACCAACAAACTCACAATGTTGAGGCATCATATTAACTTAATTCAAATCTACTTCCAAAACCAACTAACTCACAATGTTGAGGCATCATATTAACTTAATTCAAATCTACTTCCAAAACCAACTAACTCACAATGTTGAGGCATCATATTAACTTATATCAAATCTACTTCCAAAACCAACTAACTCACAATGTTGAGGCATCATATTAACTTAATTCAAATCTACTTCCAAAACTAACTAACTCACAATGTTGAGGCATCATATTAACTTATATCAAATCTACTTCCAAAACCAACTAACTCAC
Source organism: Pictodentalium vernedei (assembly GCA_031216915.1). Taxonomy (NCBI): domain Eukaryota; kingdom Metazoa; phylum Mollusca; class Scaphopoda; order Dentaliida; family Dentaliidae; genus Pictodentalium; species Pictodentalium vernedei. The sequence goes on along the minus strand of CM062293.1, from coordinate 443,444,392 downwards.
AATGTTGAGGCATCATATTAACTTAATTCAAATCTACTTCCAAAACCAACTAACTCACAATGTTGAGGCATCATATTAACTTAATTCAAATCTACTTCCAAAACCAACAAACTCACAATGTTGAGGCATCATATTAACTTAATTCAAATCTACTTCCAAAACCAACAAACTCACAATGTTGAGGCATCATATTAACTTAATTCAAATCTACTTCCAAAACCAACTAACTCACAATGTTGAGGCATCATATTAACTTAATTCAAATCTGCTTCCAAAACCAACTAACTCACAATGTTAAGGCATCTTATTAACTTAATTCAAATCTACTTCCAAAACCAACTAACTCACAATGTTAAGGCATCATATTAACTTAATTCAAATCTACTTCCAAAACCAACTAACTCACAATGTTGAGGCATCATATTAACTTATATCAAATCTACTTCCAAAACCAACTAACTCACAATGTTAAGGCATCATATTAACTTAATTCAAATCTACTTCCAAAACCAACTAACTCACAATGTTGAGGCATCATATTAACTTATATCAAATCTACTTCCAAAACCAACTAACTCACAATGTTAAGGCATCATATTAACTTAATTCAAATCTACTTCCAAAACCAACTAACTCACAATGTTGAGGCATCATATTAACTTAATTCATATCTACTTCCAAAACCAACAAACTCACAATGTTGAGGCATCATATTAACTTAATTCAAATCTACTTCCAAAACCAACTAACTCACAATGTTGAGGCATCATATTAACTTATATCAAATCTACTTCCAAAACCAACTAACTCACAATGTTGAGGCATCATATTAACTTAATTCAAATCTACTTCCAAAACCAACTAACTCACAATGTTGAGGCATCATATTAACTTATATCAAATCTACTTCCAAAACCAACTAACTCACAATGTTGAGGCATCATATTAACTTAATTCAAATCTACTTCCAAAACCAACTAACTCACAATGTTGAGGCATCATATTAACTTAATTCAAATCTACTTCCAAAACCAACAAACTCACAATGTTGAGGCATCATATTAACTTAATTCAAATCTACTTCCAAAACCAACTAACTCACAATGTTGAGGCATCATATTAACTTAATTCAAATCTACTTCCAAAACCAACTAACTCACAATGTTGAGGCATCATATTAACTTATATCAAATCTACTTCCAAAACCAACTAACTCACAATGTCGAGGCATCATATTAACTTAATTCAAATCTACTTCCAAAACCAACTAACTCACAATGTTGAGGCATCATATTAACTTATATCAAATCTACTTCCAAAACCAACTAACTCACAATGTTGAGGCATCATATTAACTTAATTCAAATCTACTTCCAAAACCAACTAACTCACAATGTTGAGGCATCATATTAACTTAATTCAAATCTACTTCCAAAACCAGCTTACTCACAATGTTGAGGCATCATATTAACTTATATCAAATCTACTTCCAAAACCAACTAACTCACAATGTTGAGGCATCATATTAACTTAATTCAAATCTACTTCCAAAACCAACTAACTCACAATGTTGAGGCATCATATTAACTTAATTCAAATCTACTTCCAAAACCAACTAACTCACAATGTTGAGGCATCATATTAACTTAATTCAAATCTACTTCCAAAACCAACAAACTCACAATGTTGAGGCATCATATTAACTTGATTCAAATCTACTTCCAAAACCAACTAACTCACAATGTTGAGGCATCATATTAACTTATATCAAATCTACTTCCAAAACCAACTAACTCACAATGTTGAGGCATCATATTAACTTAATTCAAATCTACTTCCAAAACCAACTAACTCACAATGTTGAGGCATCATATTAACTTATATCAAATCTACTTCCAAAACCAACTAACTCACAATGTTAAGGCATCATATTAACTTAATTCAAATCTACTTCCAAAACCAACTAACTCACAATGTTAAGGCATCATATTAACTTAATTCAAATCTACTTCCAAAACCAACTAACTCACAATGTTGAGGCATCATATTAACTTAATCCAAATCTACTTCCAAAACCAACTAACCCACAATGTTAAGGCATCATATTAACTTAATTCAAATCTACTTCCAAAACCAACTAACTCACAATGTTAAGGCATCGTATTAACTTAATTCAAATCTACTTCCAAAACCAACTAACTCACAATGTTAAGGCATCATATTAACTTAATTCAAATCTACTTCCAAAACCAACTAACTCACAATGTTGAGGCATCATATTAACTTAATTCAAATCTACTTCCAAAACCAACTAACTCACAATGTTAAGGCATCATATTAACTTAATTCAAATCTACTTCCAAAACCAACTAACTCACAATGTTGAGGCATCATATTAACTTAATTCAAATCTACTTCCAAAACCAACTAACTCACAATGTTGAGGCATAATATTAACTTAATTCAAATCTACTTCCAAAACCAACTAACTCACAGTGTTGAGGCATCATATTAACTTAATTCAAATCTACTTCCAAAACCAACTAACTCACAATGTTGAGGCATCATATTAACTTAATTCAAATCTACTTCCAAAACCAACTAACTCACAATGTTGAGGCATCATATTAACTTAATTCAAATCTACTTCCAAAACCAACTAACTCACAATGTTGAGGCATCATATTAACTTAATTCAAATCTACTTCCAAAACCAACTAACTCACAATGTTGAGGCATCATATTAACTTAATTCAAATCTACTTCCAAAACCAACAAACTCACAATGTTGAGGCATCATATTAACTTAATTCAAATCTACTTCCAAAACCAACAAACTCACAATGTTGAGGCATCATATTAACTTAATTCAAATCTACTTCCAAAACCAACTAACTCACAATGTTAAGGCATCATATTAACTTAATTCAAATCTACTTCCAAAACCAACAAACTCACAATGTTGAGGCATCATATTAACCCTTTACCCAATGAAACGGCCGCATCGGCCCGCATAATATGCAAATTCAGCAGTTGAAAAAATATAATTTTTCAAAAAATTTCAACAAAACCATATCATGTGACCCCTCGTTGGAACGAGCTCGTTCCAATGAGGGGTCACATGATATGGTTTTGTTGAATTTTTTTGAAAAATTTTAAAAAATAATATTTAAAATAATAAATTTTGATATCGTCTGCATTGGGTAAAGGGTTAACTTAATTCAAATCTACTTCCAAAACCAACAAACTCAAAATGTTGAGCAAACTCACAATGTTGAGGCATCATATTAACTTAATTCAAATCTACTTCCAAAACCAACTAACTCACAATTTTGGGGCATAATATTAACTTCTGACATCACTTATTTATTACACATTAGACATGCTGGGGATGGTAATTCTGCCTGGAAATAAAAAGCTTACATCATAATCCATTTCTAAATATTTCCACCAAACCATATGATGTGGCTCCTCATTGGAACGAGCCAGATGAGGTCATTACAATGAGGGGGCCACTTCATATGGTTTTGTTTAATTTTTTTCAGCTGCTCAGTTTGTAAACTTATGGGTGGATGCGAACAATTCATTAGGGGGTAAGGCTTCATAAAGTAGATCTTCTGTTTCAGCATGCAAGCGAACAGATTTCATTTTATTTTTAGCTCATCTTGACAAAGTCAAGCTGAGCTAATCTCATCGCTCTCCATCCGTCGTCCATCAACACCATGTTTTGATCTTCTCCTCCAAAGCCACTGGGCCAGTTCAAGTGAAAGTTTGTGTGAATGATGGTCCCAAAGGGGCATTGCATTTTTGTTCAACTCAACATGCCCAGCCCCATAGGGAGGGAGTGGGGAAAAATGCTCAAAAATATTTTTAAATCTTCTTCTCATGAACCAGTGTGTACAATGACTTGATATTTGTTATGGAGCTTCCTTTTGAGGTGTAGAATCAAGTTTTTTCAAACAAAGTTCGTGAAGCAATATTTGGCTTTGTAATGGGAAGGGTAAGATTTTTGGCCCTGCCCAAAATTTCTATTTTCTGAACCGATGGTCCTGTTTGAACCAAATTTGGTATGTGGTATTATTGGGTCATAAGTACTTGACTCATGCAAAAAAAAAAAAAAATTCCTGCATCCCCATGGGAACCCTGGGAGCTAAAAATAGAAATATTTTCAAACGCCCATACTTCCCAAACCACATGGTACAGAGAGCTGTTATTTGGTATGAAGTATCCTTAGGACCAGTAGAATTGAATGGTAAAAAAAAAATGCCATCGGTTATGTTAGGGTGTTCTGTAATGGGCATCGAAAAAATGCTGAGTCAGCATATTTGCAAAAATTTAAAAAAATATTTTCTCTAGAACCAATCATCAGAATCTTCTGATATTCAGTATAAAGCATTCATAAGGGGGGTCAGATACAAGTTTGTTAAAATAAAGCCCATTGGTTCATATTTGGGCTCAATACAGCAGCCCAAATGTTTAACATAGGGTAATATGGGGAATATTCTTTAAAAATCTTCTTCTTCAGAATCACCAATCAGAATCTTTTAATGTTTGGTATACATCATTGTTATGAGGGTCAGATTCACGATTGTTCAAATCAAGTCCCTAGGTTAATATTTGGGCTTCCTACAGGAGCCCAAATTTTAACTTTGTTCAATATGGGGGATAATTTTAAAAATCTTCTTCAGATCCACCAGTCAGAATGCTTTGATATTTGGTATGCAACATCTCTGTGGAGGTCAAATTCAAGTTTGTTCAAATCAGATCCCTAGGTATATATTTGGGCTCAATATGGTAGCCCAAATTTTTACTTAGTGCGATATGAGGAAATTTCTTTAAAAATCTTCTTCTTCAGATCCACCAGTCAGAATGCTTTCATATTTGGTATACAACACCTCTAGGGGGGTCAGATTCCAGTTTGTTGAATTCGTGTGCCTGGGTTAATATTTGGGTTCCATATGGGAACCTGAAATTTAACTTAATACAATATGAGGGAATTTCTTCAAAAATATTCTCCAGATCCACTAGTCAGAATGCTTTCATATTTGGTATACAACATCTCTAGGGGTGTCAGATTCAAGTTTGTTCAAATCGGATCCACAGGTTAATATTTGGGCTCGCTATGGTAGCCTAAATTTTAACTCAGTGCAGTATGAAGAAATTTCTTTAAAATTTCTCTTGTTGCACTCAAGTGATAAATTTATCAATTTTATTAACTTAAAATATCAGCCATAAACCATTTAATTTTTTATTTTTTTTAAGTTTGCATTGGTTATAAGAAGAGAGCATGTGCCAGCTAAAAAGACCATGTGGCAGTCAAAAGGACCAGAGGGCCTGAGAAACAGATTTTTAACTTTTTTTTAGATCTGAAGGCATAACTTGATTATTTTGCAGATTTTTTTCCATGAAATTTTAATCCTCTGCTATCAGCACTTAACACACTTCTATAACAACAAAAGTTGTAGTGATGTTACATGTTCTTTCAATAATTTCAGAACACTGATTTTGATGATTATACATTCAAGAGGGATGTGTTCCAAAAAGTAGAGCAGCCGTTTACCTTTAGCCAGTCTATTTATCCAACTACACCTACAGGTTTGTACCTCTTGTGCTATTGATATACAGTACAGTTGCCATGGACTGAGCGTGATGGGCAGCGATGTCCACACATGCGTTTACCAGGCAATAAAAGTCATCCTCAGTAATATTTTAATTAAATTTTTTATGATTATTCCTATAATTAGTGTTTGGAATCTAATATTGTTCTGACCGTGGAAATATTGCCCACCTCTGGAAAGTGACCAGTCCATGGTAACTGTACTGTAAAATTTATCCAAATAGAAGAAATCCAAGTATCTGTCCTACCTGTTTAATTGTTTGTTTTTTAAGCCTTTACCCAACGCAGACAATATCAAAATTTATTATTTTGAATATCATTTTTTTTAATTTTTCAAAACATTTCAACAAAACCATATCATGTGACCCCTCATTGGAACGAGCTCACTGAGCTCGTTCTAATGAGGGGTCACATAAGGTTTTGTTGAAATATTTTGAAAAATTTAATTTTTTATACTACTCAATTTGCATCTTATGCGGGCAGATGCGTCGATTCGTTAGGTAAAGGGTTAAGCTCTACAGAAAGAAATCCACAGATATTGTTCAAGTGCTCACCAATTTACCTAAAGAGAAAATAAGCCGCTAATTTGAAAAAAATATTGATGCTCAGATATCTCTTCTTTGTTAAAGAGCATGTTAACCCTTAAGGGCCTAATTCCAACTTTGATAACTTTTTAAGGCAAAGAAAGAGGTGCCACAACATGCATTGTTTGGGTAAACTCAAAACTTGTTTTCTAAGTAACCTTGTCAGTTGTTTCTAGGCAAATCATGGCTGCCTCTGTAGGCAGCCAAGACTTGACTAGAAACATCTGTAAAGCCTCAGGAGGTAGACTTTCAACATATAGTGATCATATATAAAAATATCCAGTCCCTAAGGATTAAGAAACCACTGCATGTGAAGTGTTAGATGGCACAAGAAACCCAAAATTTCTTGAATGTGTGATTATAAACTTTGATACAGATGAATTTTCATACGATACAACATTGCGAAGAGATAAATGAGATATCCAAAGGTTATCTGATGTGAACATAATCGTGCGTTATAATTTCTGATACATGTGGAAATAATTTAAAACATCTGCAGTGCGTCCTGAATGATTGATTGCCACGAACAACTACTGTGCATTATTTTAGCAATAATTAGCCATTATTAGATCAAAAATTAAGTATTATTTTAAATAAAGCAAAGTTATGTTTCCAATAAAACCCACTGCACCTGTATTGACAACAGCAATCTGAAATAGATTGCATGGATGTATATGCTTTGAAAGAAATACATGTACACAAACCTCATCCTTGTCCTTCTGAGAGAGCTGATTTTGACGAATACGGAAAATGACATTGTACTTTGCACTGTCCTGGAAATGTTTGTGAGTCATCGGGTAACTTAGATCAGGATGTAAAAAATGCTGCGTGCCTTTTTAGCTCAGCTGACTGAAAGTTAGTGGGAGCAATTGCCATCGCTTGGTATCCGGCATCTGGGTTCCGTTTGCTTTTGAAACTTGTTTTCTTCTTCAAAATCACTGGGCCAGATTCAAACATATATGGCACAGACCAACTTTGGAGTATACCCTTTCCACTTGCTCAAATCAAGCTGCAACCATCTTTGGGCTGGGGTGGGAGCATGCTCATTTTGTGCTCCACCCAAAATTTCTATTTCAAGAACTAATGGGCTGATTTGAACCAAATTCGGTATGTAGTATAATTGGGTCCTAAGTACTTGATTGATGCCTGTAAAAAATTGTTTGCAGCACCGTGGGAACCCCAGGAGCTAAAAATAGACAAAAATTCAAACGCTTTTATTTCAAAAACTGCATGGACCAGAATATTGTTTTTTGGTATGCAGTTTCCTTAGGACCCATGAAATCAGATGGACCCCAAAAATTGCTATTGTTTTTGTCATGGGATGCTGTATGGGGATGACCATTTGAACACTGTTGGTAATGGAAAAATGCTGAGTCATCATTTTTCTTGTGCTTCATCAACTAATTGGAAAGAGAGTGTGATGGCTGAGTGGTTACAGTATTGGACTTCAAACCAAAAGGTCCACAGTTTGATCCTTGCCAGGGTAACTGCATTGTGTCCTTGAGTAAGGCACTTCATCCTGATTACCCAAGTGGGGACAAGGTCCCCAGTTTGATCCTTGCCAGGGTAACTGCATTGTGTCCTTGGGTAAGGCACTTCATCCAGATTACCCAAGTGGGGGCACTCTGGCACCATGTCCTAAGGCGTACTGTACGCCGATGGTGTACTTATCTTCAATCAGTGCTAACCCTGCATATGTGGAGTTAGTATGCTGGGGAGTCTGACAGTTGCTTGCCATTGCTCAGTGGTTCTCTCTGAGTACTCTGGCTTCCTCCACCCATAAAAGTGTTTGACATGAGGTGAGCCTAGCTGTCAAAAGTATTGTTAAACCCCAATAAATAAATAAATAAATAAATAAATAAATAAATAAATAAATAAATAAATATCATTGACAAGATAAATGCCGCCTACCAGTAGAGTCCTCACTGAAGAATATACCTTGGGGCAACTTTTTTCAAAGTAATATAAAAGTGGCAGTTTGTAGCAGTATGGGAACTTAACCCCCTGCACACTGATGTCGAAATATCTAAACTTCAGAATGCAAATATTTCCCATAATGAAACTAGAAATTTAACCAATTCAATCTTGTTTGACAGAGCTCATTGAGCTCTGTCAAACAAGATCGAATTGGTTAAATTCCCAGTTGTATTATGGGAAAAATGGCTACTTCAAATCTGGATATTTTGACATCAGTGTACAGGGGGTAAAGGATTAAAAAATATTTTGAAATGTATATCCCAAAAGTTTGCATGGGTTGAATATGCATTGCAAACTTCTTGAGGGGTACATACCCATCATACAAAATTCTTATCTGGGGCTTTCAGGAACCTTATAACTTTTTGAATAATATATCCAGGGGTGCACGGTGACTCAGTGGTTACAGCATTGGACTTTGCATGTCGATTGTGCACTTGCCTTCAACCGCTTCTAACTCTGCTTGTAAAGAGTCTTGGAGACAGTTGCTCTCTGCTACTCTGTGGTTTTCTTCGGACACTCTGGCACCTCCGCCTATAGAACTGTTCAAAATGATGTGACCCTGTCTATTGAAAGTATCATTAAATCCTAACAAACAAACAAACAAAAGTAAGGCCTAAAAAATAAAAAATCTGTTTCTCAGGCCCTCCCGCATGGTTCTTTTGGCTGCCGCATGCTCTCTTTTTATAACCAATTTAAACTTAAAAAAAATAAAAATTAAATGGTTTATGTCTGATATTTTACCCAAGTTAAAAAAATTGATGAATTTGTATCTTGAGTGCAAGAAGGCTTTGCAATGCTTTAGCATTGCAAAGCCTTCTTGCACTCAAGGGATGAAATACACCACCGCCCATGCTATTCTGTAGATTATGAGGCCTAAAACTTGAACCAGGAACATGAACTTTTGATGGCAAAAAAGTAATTACTGAAATAATAAATAAAATAAAAAACCGCTCGCCCGCATGCAATTTCACAAATAATGGCCTGAGAAACAGAAGATCTACTTTGTGTGGCCTAAACTCAGATTATGTTTTTACGATATAACCTCAAATATATATATATATACCTTATAGATGTGGAAATAAGCCATAAATGAAAATAAGCCCACCTACCAAGTTTTTAGTTTTCAGTTTTAGAGTCCGCTCCTTGTAAATAATCCTTGTCCCTAACTTTGTAATGACATTGATGATAGACATACTGGTACTTGTGAGTTGTTACAACAAAAAGAATCCCTTACCCAATGCACGTGATATCAAAATTGGTTGTTATTTTTTATTTTTTTCCAGATGTTTCCAAAAATTTCAACAAATTCATATCATGTGATCCCTGTCTGAAACGTGCTCAAAGAGCTCGCTCCAATGAGGAAGCCACATGATGTGGTTCTGTTGAAATTGTTTTAAATTTTAAATCATTTGGCTGTTTCGTAGGTTACGGGTTACCCAACGAATCAGCCGCATCCGCCCGCATAATGTGCAAATTCAGCAGTTTCAAAAATATTATTTTTCAAAAATTTTCAACAAAACCATATCATGTGACCCCTTGTTGGAACGAGCTCATCGAGCTCGTTCCACTGAGGGGTCACATGATATGGTTTTATTGAAATCTTTTGAAAAATTTACAAAAATTATATTTAAAATAATAAATTTTGATATCGTCTGCGTTGGGTGAAGGGTTAATGGGTCTTTGTTATGAGATTGACCGAGTCACCTAACTTTGTGTCAGCTTTGAATCCAAACTCTCCTGCAAGCTTCACCTCTCAAAAATAAGTCCACCCTTATACTTTGGCCTTCTTTTACTTTATCCCCCCAGGCTTTTTCCCAGGTCAGTATGGGATATGTACACAGCTGGAGAGGGCTTAATATTGTTCTACATCATTGTTGGTTGCCTGTGCAAGCAACCAGCAATGATCTAAAAACATAAAGATAAATGCCAGTCATTTGAATTCTCAGGGAAGAATACACATCAGGGCAACTTTTTTGAAGCAATATATAAGCGATAGTTTGTGGTTGTACAAAGACTTAGGAGTTAAAACCATTGTAAAATGTATTTCCCAAAAGTATGCAAGAGTGAAATATGCATTGTAAATTTCTTGAGAGGTGAACACCCTTCATACAAAATTCTCATCTGGGGCTCTGAGAAACCTTATAACATTGTAAATAATATGTCTACTTTATAATTTGGTGAACTTTTTATATTTTAGGTGATTCAGTGAAGATAGCTCAAAATTTATACACAATATACCGTCCTGAAACATATTCTGAGTTTTTCAAACTTCTTCCTGAGCAGTCTAGAAAACGGATGGAAAAAATGAGCATGAGAAACTTGGGGAGAAGCTACATGAAGATAAAGGAGCTTTAACTTATCTTGCATTATTGGCTGTGTAATTTATGTGGGGATATTTAATAACCCTGAGGGGGCTAATTCCAACTTTGATCACTTTTTACATCAACTGAACAAGTGCTCCAGTACAAGCCTGAAAATAAGCAGACTGTCATCTTCAAAATGAGGACCACAGAGGGTGAATTTGGTGACGCTACCCTGCACAGCAGGGTAACATCACAAAATTTACCCTCTGTGAACCTCAGTCTGAATCAAGGTCTCAAACAAAAACAGAAAGCTGTACCTAAATAGCATGAGAAAATTCACCCTCTGAGGACCTCATTTTGCACATGCCAGGCTGCTTATATTCAGGCTTGCTCTAGCATGCTGTCTGTGGGAAAACTTTCAAATTAATACTAAATGCCTAAGTAGTTGTTCCTCAGTCCATATATACAGCCAAGACCTGCCTGGAAACAATTGCAAAGCCACGGGATGAGGAGTGTCAAGGTGTAGATGAAATGGTTCAAACTCTCCAGGCCTTTAACTCCTTGCATGCTGCTGGCAGATATTCCTACACAGAACACAATATCTCTTGCCACTGAAATAAAATAGGGACACATTTAACCAAATTTATCTCCTGTAAATCTTTACTTGAGGGTATTTAGAAGGTTGAGAAGTCTTGAAATAAATAATATTACCCATTTCTTCAGACAGCCTATGTGTTTCCTATAAAATCCCTAGTTTTATGAAAGTATCCTATAATACATCTTTTGTGTCTGTAAATGGCTTTAGTACTATATTTAAAAAGAAAAAAAGAGAGAAACTGATTATTTTTTTTATTCAGTCATTTAATATGAACTTTGACCAAGGCTGAGAAAATCCAGTTTGTATAGATATCACAGTGAATTTTGGGTGTTTCGTTGTTTTAGTGGCAATTAACTCTTAACCTGCTGAGTATTTTAAAAATATTTTTCATAAAATTTAGTCATGGCTGCTGTGAAGAAGCCATGACTAGATTTGATGAAAGATTTATTTAAATTGAACTAAAGAATTAATTGGTCAAAAATTGTATTCAATTTAGAGAACAGAAATTTAATTAAATGTGCCCAAATGATATTGTTTTAGTGGCAAGAGACTTTTTGTCCTGGGCAGGCATAACCGCCATCAGCAAGCAAGGAGTTAACTTTCAACCCGCTGAGTATCTTCAAGATATTTTCCATCAAATCTTGGCATGGTTGTTGTTAAGCCAACATGACTAGATTTGGTGGAAAATCCATCCAATTTCAACTCAACAAATGCATTCAATTTACAGGGGGGAAATTTGATTAAACATACTCAGATTATACTCAATTAAGTGGTAAGAGAAATTATGACCTGGGCAGAAATATCCAACTGCAGCATCTGATCAGTTAAAACCTGTGTTAATTGCAGTTAAAACATCACAATGCATATAATAAAAAAAATACCTACAGTTTTTTAGTTGTTACCAGTATTATCTCATTCATGACTGCTAGGAACACCTCACTTTCAGCTGCTCACAAAAACTTAAATATCATTGCATTCACTCAAAAGATATGTACTCAACTCAAACACGGGAGGCATACTCCATGTATTTGCTGATCTTTGACCTGTTTAGCCAAATCATCCATGTCTTTTGTACAGCAAATCAAAGAAAAAATTTAGTTTTCCATTTTTAACAAACCATATTTTATTATCCATCACTGGAAGGAGCTCATTAATTTCTAACCCCAAAAAGGCCATAAGCTGTGGTTGGGAAAAAATTGAAACTTGAGTTTGGCCTATAACAAACTTACTGTTTTTCAGACATTTTTCTCTTTTTACCGAAGGAGGGAGGCTTTTTCCCCTTATATGCTAAAAATAATTGGAATTATGTCCAAAAGCAAAAATTACCTGTAATGCAATTTAACAAATTTTATCCAGTTTGACAGAACTGTGTGGACTTGGTTAATAGACAAGATATAATTGGGTAAATATTTAGTACCATTATAGTATCATGAAAGAGATTATCTTTAGCTGTGACAGACATCTCTGCATGTGGCAATATCAGTCAGGCTGTCTGTCCTTCGGTCTGTGACCGATTTTTTAACTCGATAACTTTAAGAATATTTGATGGAATGATGGTGATCATACTTGGTATGCAGATGTGTCTAATTGATGTCCCCCCATGCAAACCCTGTGAAGTGAAGGCGTACTTGTTTACTTTAGTAAACAGGCTCTGTTTTGCTGATAAAATAGGACCCAGTAACCAATGCTTGGTGTGGAAGGCCTATAAAATTGGCAACATGCACATAGACAATTGGCTGAACTTGACTTTATATCCATGATGCAGTCACAATTAACCATTATGCAGAAATAGCTGACTGTAACTCTTTCCATGCTGCTGGTGGGTATTCGTGCCCAGCACAGGGTTTCTCTTGTCACTGAAATCAATATAATTTGGGCACATCTAATCACATTTTCCCCCCTATAAATTGAATGGATTTTTTCATCAATGATTTCTTGTGTTATACTTTAATTAATTTTTCATCAAATCTAGTCATGGCTGCTTCATAGCAGCCATGACTAGCTTTGATGAAAAATATCTTAAAAATACTCAGCAGGTTAAGAGTTAACTATTTTGCAGAAATAGCTGACCTTAAAAAAACAATAAATATATATTGATGTCTATCCTGTTTTCATTGTAGGTGTTGTTCAGAGTATTTTTGTCAGAGTTATTGCCCTTTATGACCTTGATATTTGTTTCATTTTTAGCTTAACTTGACAAAGTCAAGCTGAGCTATTGCCATCACTTCTCATCCGTCGGCGTACGTACGTACGTACTTACGTTAGTACGTACATCCACAATTTCCTTTGGCACACCTCACAGGTCACATTTATGATCAGATTACTTTGAAACTTGGTATGCTTGTTTGGTGTGACCTCTAGATGGGAGCTATCGATTTTCTTCAATTTCCGTCAAAAAGTGTTGCCGCGGCCAACGTTCTTAGAACTTAGTTTAGTCAAACCACAATATTTCCCTTTGGCACACCCTACAGGACACATTTATGATTTGATTGCTTTGAAACCTGGTATGCTTATTTAGGGTGACCTCTAGATGGGAGCTATCGATTTTCTTTAATTTCCGGCAAAAAATGTTGCCACGGCCAACATTCGTAGAACTTAGTTTAGTCAGACCTCAATATTTCCCTTTGGCACACCCTACAGGGCACACTTATGATCAGATTGCTTTGAAACCTGGTATGCTTGTTTGGGGAGACCTCTAAATGGGAGCTATCGATTTTCTTCAATTTCTGTCAAAAAATGTTGACGCGGCCAACGTTCTTAGAACTTAGTTTAGTCAAACCACAATATTTCCCTTTGGCACACCCTACAGGGCACATTTATGATTTGATTGCTTTGAAACCTGGTATGCTTATTTAGGGTGACCTCTAGATGGGAGCTATTGATTTTCTTTAATTTCCGGCAAAAAATGTTGCCACGGCCAACGTTCGTAGAATTTAGTTTCGTCAGACCTCAATATTTCCCTTTGGCACACCCTACAGGGCACATTTATGATTTGATTGCTTTGAAACCTGGTATGCTTGTTTGGGATGACCTCTAGATGGGAGCTATCGATTTTTTTCAATTTCCGTCAAAAAATGTTGCCGCAGCCAACATTCTTAGAACTTAGTTTAGTCAGACCACAATATTTCCCTTTGGCTCACCCTACAGGGCACATTTATGACTAGATTGCTTTGAAACCTGGTATGCTTATTTACGGTGACCTCTAGATGGGAGCTATCGATTTTCTTCCATTTCCGTCAAAAAATGTTGCCACAGCCAACGTTCTTAGAATTTAGTCTAGTCAGACCACAATATTTCCCTTTTGTACACCCTACAGGGCACATTTATGATCGGATTGCTTTAAAATCTGGCATGCTTGTTTGGGGAGGCCTCTAGATGGGAGCTATCGATTTTCTTCGGTTTCTGTCAAAAAATGTTGCCACTGGCAAAAAAAATGACATTCGTACCAATGATCTTCAATTTTGCCATTTCATTTATAACTTACCAAGTTCAAGTTTGTCAAGTTGAGCTACAGTGTCATTGACACTTTCATTACTATTCATTGCAGGTTTTGTGTGTACTTGCAATTTTTTAATTACCAGCATTCTAGGGTTTAACTTCTTCACTCCACGAAATCATTAATGTCATTCAATAACTGGTTTTTAACATGTCAAGGTTTTCAGCATATTTATTACTCACTATTAGGCCTAAAAAGTTAAAAATCTGTTTCTCAGGTCCTCCTATATGGTCCTTTTGGTGGCCACATGCTCTCTTTTTATAACCAATGCAAACTTTAAAAAAAAAAATTAAATAGTTTTTGTCTGATATTTTACCCAAGTTAATAAAATTGATAATTTTTTCTCTTTAGAGCAACAAGGCTTTGCATTGCTTTAGGATTGCAAAGCCTTCTTTCACTCAGGGGACGAAATACACCACCCATGCTTTTCTGTACATTATGAGGCCTAAAACAAACCAAGAACATGAACTTTTGATGGCAAAGAAATAAATACAAAATAAAATAAAAAAATTTTTAAATTATGAAATTTGAATTTTTTTTAGTTATTCATGAAAATATTTTTTCAAGTATCATCCCATAGTAGTATTTGGTAAAGAGCTGAATGAGATCATGCAGCTCTTTCCAACAGTGTATCACATGACAGCATTTCATCAGCAAAGTCAAAGGTATACAAAGACATTTTGTTCCATTCTTGAAGTGTTGATGACCCTTTTGCAACCAATGTCTGTTGTTGCTGTGATAACTGTTTATTTGATATATTTGTTTCAATTTAACTGGTTGCGTGCCAGAAGCCACTATCGGGGCTTTCAAAGAAATGAGGGTTCCATAACAAAAGCCAAATTTTTCTTGCCCATGTTTCATATTTAGTCAAATGCAAATATTTTGTTCATATAAATTTGTTTTATTACAAGTTATTAGAGAGTGCCTGTGGGCACTCTCCAATAACTTGTAATAAAACAATTTTTTTTATTTTTAGCTCAACTTTGGCGAAGCCAAATTTAAGGTATTGTCATGGCCCGGTGTCCGTCTGTCGCACTGTCAACACGGCTCGGGCTAGAGGCCGTATTTATGAACCAATCTTTACGAAACTTCTTGGGTACCTTTGTCATCACCGTGGTACGAGAACAAGTGTTTTGGGGTCCGGTCCAAAATTCAAGATGGCCGCTGGCAGCCATTTTGTACAAAATTAGGTGCAATCAAATTTTTGTGCAGAACTTCCATATGAAAGCTCTGATTTGAATAATTTTTTGTATGAATGTTTTGTACCATGGGATACATCACATATAATACGGGTTTTTTTTCTCGTGTGTAAATTATGCAAATTAGACGAACTTTGATTTATTTAGTGTTACTTTCAGCACTGTAAGTACAAATGCCAATACGGCTCGGACTAGAGGCCGTATTTATGAACTGATCTTTACGAAACTTCTTGGATACCATTGTTATGACCGTGGGACGAGAACGAGTGTTTTGGGGGCTGGTCCGAAATTCAAGATGGCCGCTGGCAGTCATTTTGTACAAAATTAGGTGCAATCAGATTTTTGTGCAGAACTTCCATATGAAAGCGCCGATTTGAATAATTTTTTGTGTGTGTGAATGTTGAGTACCATGGGATACATCACATATAATTCAGGTTTTTTTCTCGTGCAGAAATTATGCAAATTAGATGAACTTTCATTTTTCAGTGATACTTACACACAGTAAGTACACATGTCAATACGGCTCGGACTAGGGGCTGTATTTATGAACTGATCTTCACGAAACGTCTTGGGTACCTTTGTTATCACCTTCGGACGAGAACGAGTGTTTCTGGGTGCAGTCCAAAATTCAAGATGGCTGTCAGTGGCCATTTTGTTCCAGAATTAGGTCTAATCAGTTTTTTGTACTCAACTTCTATACGGCTCAGGCTAGAGGCTGTATTTATGAACCGATCTTTACGAAACTTCTTGGGTACCTTTGTTATCACCGTGGGATGAGAACGAGTGTTTTTGGGTGCGGTCCAGAATTCAAGATGGCCACCAGCAGCCATTTTGTACCAAAATTAGTGCAATCAGTTTTTTGTACAGAACTTCTGTATGAAAGTTCTGATTTGAATAAATTTTTGTATGAATGTTTAGTAACATGGAATACATCACATATAATACGTTTTTTTTTCTTGTGCAGAAATTATACAAATCAGATGAACTTTGATTTATTCAGTGCTTCTTATACACTGTAAGTGCACATGTCAGTATGGCTAGGGCTGGAAGCTGTATTTATGAACCGATCTTCACGAAACTTCTGGGATACCTTTGTTATCACCTTGGGATGAGAATGAGTGTTTTGGGGTGTGATCCGAAATTCAAGATGGCTGCCAGCGGCCATTTTGTATCAAAATTAGGTACAATCAGTTTTTGGTACAGAACTTATGTATGAAAGTTCTGATTTGAATAAATTTTTGAATGAATGTTTAGTAACATGGAATACATCACATATAATAGGGTTTTTTTCTCATGCAGAAATTATGCAAATAGATGAACTTTGATTGATTCAGTGCTACTTATACACAGTAAGTGCACATGTCAATACAGCTCGGGCTAGAATCTGTATTTATGAACCGATCTTCACGAAACTTCTTGAGTACCTTTGTTATCACCTTGGGACAGGAACGCTATGAGAACAAATATTTTGGGGTTCAGTCAGACCCACTCTGGGACTCAAAGATTTCTTTTCTAGTTTAGCATCTGACTGTCACCCACCTTTACAATACTTTACCTATACATTCAGCATTTATGTACAGACCGTTACAATACTTTATATGTACTTTTGTTATCAGGTCATTACCTAGATGTTTGTCATTGCTGTGTCACATACTATACATGTACATGTCTTTCACAAGTTGAGCTACAGTGTCATTGACACTTTCATTATATTCAGACCACCAAAAATAATCTAACCCTCAACCAGTTAACAGCCCTGTCATAATAGGACAGATAATTGAATATTCCAGACTAGCCCCGTTGGAACCCTGGGGAGTGGAGCAGTGTTTGTTTACTGTGGTAAACAAGTTCTGTACTGGTAAAATAGGACCTGGTGACCAACACCTTTCCCATGTGAACCCTGGGAAGTGATGCCGTGCTTGTTTACTGCTGTAAACTAGCCCTGTTTTACTGAAAAAATCCCCAGTGAGAACCCCGGGAAGTGAAGCAGTGCTTGTTTACTGTGGTAAATAAGCTCTGTTTCACTGATAAAATAGTCACTAATGCTTGGGATGCGAGTCTCTAAAATGGGGTATAAATGATTGACTGACCTTGACTTTATCTCCGTGTTGTGGGTGACGCTGTAGCTCAGTAGGTAGAGGTGTAGGCTGCAAGCCATGAGGCCCTCAGTTCAAATCCCACCTGCGGCAACTGTGTTGTATTTTTGAGCAAGGCACTTCACCCACATTGCCCACATGGGGGCACGGTGACATGTACTAAGACGTACTTTACATCACTGGTGCACTTGTCTTTAACCAATACTAACCCTGCTTGTGTGGAGTTAGTATGTTGGGGAGCTGACAGTTGCTCGCCATTGCTCGGTGGTTCTCTCTGGGTACTCTGGTTTCCTCCACCCGTAAAACTTGTCATGATTAGTTATTGTGCAGAAATAAGTGACCTTAACCCTTTACCTAACGAATCGGTCGCATCCGCCCGCGTAATATGCAAATCCAGCAGTTGAAAAAATATTATTTTTCAAAAAATTTCAACAAAACCATATCATGTGACCCCTCGTTGGAACGAGCTCAATGAGCTGGTTCCAACGAGGGGCCACATGATATGGTTTTGTTGAAATTTTTTGAAAAATTTGAAAAAATGAAATTTAAAATAATAAATTTTGATATCGTCTGCGTTGGGTAAAGGGTTAAACACCAATAAATAAATCTCCATGTTGTCATGATTAGCCATTGTGCAGAAGTATGTGATCTTAAACACCAATAAATAATTACTGCTAAAATAGGACCTGTTCCCCTTAGCCTGGGGTGGGAGTCCTCTAAAATGGGCAACATGAGTGTAAATAATTGGCTGGACTTGACTTTATATCCAGAATGCAGTAACAATTAGCTGTTGTGCAGAAATATGTGACTGTAAACACCAACAGATAAATAAATAACCAACACCTGGGGTGGAAGTCTCTCAAGATGGGCAGTACAGTGGAGCCCACTTAATTGGATATCTCTTAATTGTATATCCCTGTTAATTGAATATAATTTTCAAACACAAAACCATTTACCATATCTTCAGTACAAATCTGATCTGTTAATTGCATATGGGTTGTAGAGTAAACTCCTGTTAATTGTATATAAATTTTTGTAATATGTCGAAAAAATTACTGTGACATGCACCAAATTACCCTTATTTATCACCCTTTTTGGCCTCATACATCCAATACAGACATTTATTCTATTATATCTTGTTTGACAGAGCTCTAAGAGCTCTGTCAAATAAGATATAATAGATTAAATGCTCAGTTTACCTCCAGAACACAGGAAACTGACCAAATCCCTGTTAACTGTATACTCCTGTTAATTGAATAATTTTCACTGGCAAAATGGATATTCAATTAAGAGGATTCTACTGTATAAACAATTTACTAAGCATAGGTATAAACAATTTACTAAACATTTACTTTATACCAATGCTGCGGTCATGATATAACCATAGATGCTGAAAGTGACCTTAAAAACCAAACACCAATAAGTAAAAAAATAAATAATTTCAGAGTAATCTTTGAAATGTTGATACAAGTTCCACAATTTGCATGCACACCCCCTGGGTCTACTTTTTGAAGAAAAAAAATACGTCAGACACCTAAGAATTCATAATGGGTGTCATTTTTCAATTTCATCATTCTTTTGCAGGATTTTGTCCTAAAAGGATTTTGTTTCAAATGAACATTGTTTTGAAGGGCTGTCTGAGTCTAGGAGGAGGATGTTCTAAGGAGTATTTGCCCACAAAGGATTTTGTACTAGAGCGTATCCAAAACATAGGTCATAAGTCAGTTTTTTTAAATATAAAATATTAACTTTAAATTTACAAATTTTTCTGACTACTTTTGTTCATGTCACTTATCAGATTTGGTTGATTTCTTGTATAATTTTTTTTTTTTTTTTTTTATAATGGGAGATTATGTAAGTTTACCTTTGAATGAAATTTATTTGTTGATGTATTTGTTTATTAGAAATAAAATATTTTCTGTATCTATGACTGTTAATATATAATAAATCTGTACATGTACATTAACCCTTTACCCAACACACATGATATCAAAATTTCGTATTTTAATTATTGTTTTTTTTTTAAATTTTCAAAAAATTTCAACAAAGCCATATGTGACCCCTCAATGGAATGAGCTCATTCCAATGAGGGGTCACATGATATGGTTTTGTTTGAAGTTTTTATATGCCCATTTGAAAAATGACTGTATTATGTAATCAGTCTATCTGTTCATCCATCTGTCCCTCTGTTAATATTTTTGGTTTCCAACTGATAACCCCAGTTTGGATTATTTGATCTCACCTAAAGTTGTTATGTGTATTACCCAGCTCGTAATACAGGTCAAGTTCAAATATGGGTTCCGCCCAATTATTTTTAAATGAGTTACAGCCCTTTTTCAACTTAGATTTCGACCTTCTATTAACATTTTGGGTTTCCAACTGATAACTCCAGTTTGGATCATTTGATCTCAACCAAAGTTGGTATGTGTATTTTCCAAGCTAATAATACAGGACAAGTTCGAATATGGGTCCCGCCCCATTATTTTTATATGAGTAACAGGTATATTTAGCCACGCCTGGCGGTGCTCTTGTTTGAAAAACATATTTTTTCAGATGCTTAACCCTTTACCCAACGAATCGCCCGCATCCGTCCGCGTAATATGCAAATTCAGCAGCTGAAAAAATATTATTTTTCCAAAAATTTCAACAAAACCATATTATGTGACCCCACTTTGGAATGAGCTCGTCGAGCTCGTTCCAAAGAGGGGGACACATGATATGGTTTTGTTGAAATTTTTGGAAAAAATTTAAAAAATGATTTTTAAAATAATAAATTTTGAAATCGTCTGCGTTGGGTAAAGGGTTAATTTGTAAATTATGCGGGTAAGTGCAGCCAATTCATTGGACAAAGGGTTGAATTCTTTTATGTTAACCCTTTACCCAACGTAACGGCCAAAACCGGCCAGTGCTATTCTCAAAAATCACCAATTAATTTTCGTTATTTTTTTATTTATTGTTTCAAAAACATAGGTTATGACCCCTCATTGGAATGAGCTTGTCGAGGTCATTCCCCCAAGGGGTCATAACCTATGTTTTTGAGTCAAAAAATTAAATGAATTAGTTATTCAAGAATTTTTTTTACAAGTGTCGTCTGCTTTTCATGTTAGGTAAATGGTTAAGGATCCTCAAAAGGCATTTTTCACAAATATTGCCATTCTGATTTTTGTGCCCCCGCCAATTTGGCAAAGGGGGCATTAAGTGTTACCCTTGTCCATCTGTCCTTCCATCTGTACATACGCCTGTCCCAAATATTGTTTCTGGATGATAACTTTGACTGAATGAAATGAAGCAAAATTTTATACATAGGTTTATAACCACATAAAACAGGTTGGGATTGATAGTGGGCATGGTCTGATATTTTTTATAAGAGTTATGGTCCTTTTCCAACTTGGAAGATCGTAAAGCAGGGGCATTATGCTAACCAGAATTAATCTTCTGATTCTCAGGCAGCGGCGCATTCGTTTTTTCAGCCTGTGTTCGTCATATCTTTTTTTTGGAGGCAAAATTCAAATGTATAAAACTATCATAGGGTGTGATTTTAGTGGTATCGCATTGTATCAATATGTCGTATACATTGATACAGTATTGTTATTCTCTCTGCGAAATGCAACATGATTCTCATATGTATGTACAAATAAATATTTATTTAATTGGTTGAGGGCTAGATTATTTTTGGTTGTCTGGATTTGTTCATCAAAAATTGTCAAAACTTGTATAAATAAATATTTATTTAATTGGTTGAGGGCTAGATTATTTTTGGTTGTCTGGATTTGTTCATCAAAAATTGTCAAAACTTGTATAAATAAATATTTATTTAATTGGTTGAGGGCTAGATTATTTTTGGTTGTCTGGATTTGTTCATCAAAAATTGTCAAAACTTGTATAAATAAATATTTATTTAATTGGTTGAGGGCTAGATTATTTTTGGTTGTCTAGATTTGTTCATCAAAAATTGTCAAAACTTGTATAAATAAATATTTAATTGGTTGAGGGCAAGATTATTTTGGGTTGTCTGGATTTGTTCATCAAAAATTGTCAAAACTTGTATAAATAAATATTTATTTAATTGGTTGAGGGCTAGATTATTTTTGGTTGTCTGGATTTGTTCATCAAAAATTGTCAAAACTTGTATAAATAAATATTTATTTAATTGGTTGAGGGCTAGATTATTTTTGGTTGTCTGGATTTGTTCATCAAAAATTGTCAAAACTTGTATAAATAAATATTTATTTAATTGGTTGAGAGCTAGATTATTTTTGGTTGTCTGGATTTGTTCACCAAAAATTGTCCAAACTTGTATAAATAAATATTTATTTAATTGGTTGAGGGCTACATTATTTTTGGTTGTCTGGATTTGTTCATCAAAAATTGTCAAAACCTGTATAAATAAATATTTATTTAATTGGTTGAGGGCTAGATTATTTTTGGTTGTCTGCATTTGCTCATCAAAAATTGTCAAAACTGTTTTATTTCAAATTATTGGAGAGTGCCAACAGGCACTCTCCAATAATTTGTAATAGAACAAATGTGTATAAGCAAGCTATTATTTATGTTTGACTGTATAGAAAACATGGGCAAGGAAAATGGTGGCTTTTGCACTGGTACATGCATTTTTTTTTTTAAAGGCCTGATTGTGCAAGGCTTCTAGCACTCAATCTGTTAAAATCGTCCTTATGATTTTTTATACCCATTTTAGTTGTTAGCTCATCTGACTGAAAGTCTGACGAGCTATAGTTATCACTCATCGTCCGTGAACATGGTGTTTGTATCTTCTCCTCCAAAACCGCTGAACTGATTCAAGTGAAATTTGAGATAATTGTTTGTTATGACATCGCATTTTGATTATGTTCAAATTAAGTTGCCTCGCCCCTCGGTAGGGCCACGCCCAAAAAGTGTGCTTATATCTTAAAAAATCTTCTTCTCATGAATCAGCAGTAGCAGAGACTTGATATTTAATGTGCAGCTTTCATTTGAGGTGTAGACTCATGTTCAAGAGAAGCTCGAGGAGCTATATTTGCCATCGTTATGGGAGGGGCAAGAATTTTTGCCCCACCCAAAATTACTATATTTTTATACTGTACCAATGACCCAGACATAGCTGGTGCTAACTCTTAAAATATAGGGCCAAACACAAATTTTGCCCCCCAATCCCCAAAATTTGCATCTAAAACTAAAGAAAACATGTCCTGAAAGGCCCTCCACACTTCGCCCCTACTGCGCATGCGCAGTGTCAAGGACGTTCCGAAATTGGCGCCATTAATCATTCTAAGTTTGGCCCTTCATCAGTTAACATCTGACTGATCTTTGTGCTTTTAAATCTCAGTTTAAATGATGCCAGACACATAAATATTAGTGAAATGGTGATTCTAAGGAGGATAGAAAAGGAGGAGAGGAAAAGAATGTGTGACAGAATATTATCAGGGCTGTAACTTAAAATTTTTTAATGAAATTATGTTAAGTTACCTATTTTCAAGGCAGCAGCCATTTTGTTGTCATTCTGATTATTTAGTTACACTGTTTTTTCAAGTGTTTTTCCTCTCTCCCTGTCCTTTAAGTTCCCCCTTGCTATTCTCCCATGCTTTTGGCATAGTTTCTGTAATTATTATTACTAAAATTTCTTGGGAGTTTTAGCTGAATAACAGAATGAATTCTGTTCTTTCCCCATGTTTACGTCTTCACCTACGGGTGGTTAGGCGTTGTGTTCTGCATCTACCATCTGATGTTCTGCAGTTTCTTCCCTGGAAGTCTCTGTTTTGCATCAGATGGTGTATTTTTGGTAACTGATTTCGGGCCTGGGTGCCTGGAGTCTTATTTTAGTGTTTTTACACTCATTGTTTACATTTACAACAGCCCTCTGTGTGAGGGGGGGATTTCTAAATAATAATATCTTTATGTTATTTTAATCATAAATAGATACATTATTATTGTTCGTAAGTGTTGAATAAATTGTTTAAAATATTTTTAAAATTTTTGTCCACACTTAGGCTTGGGATCCATTGGGGCTCAACGTTACTTTTCAGAAACTTGGGCTGTTCTGAAAAAATATTTTTTCAAAATATTTTGATTTCAATTATTTTTTCTATATTAATGGATCATATTATTATTATGTATTTTGATTGCCAGGGGTTAGTGCGAGTACCAGGACTTGTTTTCTTTTCACATTGAAAGGATATTGATCAATTGTTTTAAGAGGAAGTCTTCCTCTGACCTTATTATCATTCTATATGTGGTCAGTGTACTCGCATTAACTCCTGTTCTGTATCGTATGATTTCGATGACAATATGGGAAGCGTATGTCACGGTATGTTGTTGGGGATTTGGACACTCCGGTCCTTTCCCCGCAGGGTCACTCTACTTTATCAATTTCTATTTCAGACGATCAAGATTAGGGTGATGTATCTGTGATGTCTTCCAACAGTGTGCCTCCGTCGTCACAATTATTGAAGGGCTAGCGGAAAAGTGCTCATGTAATACGCCAATTGCCTAAGAGGACCCTAGTAGGTTCGACGGCCTTTGACGTCCGCTAGCTCGCCCGGTGTAGCGTCCATTCACCGAATGGTTCGGCAGCCGGGTTCGTCCGTTGCGGTCTAGAAGGAATTTTGGGGTGATGCGAGCACTATAAATTAACTTAATGCACACCCAGTGACGGCGGATCGGAGGGAGAACGGAGGAAGCCTTTTAGTCCGGTTCATAGCTCGTTCCGGTCCATCCGGACGGCAAGCGAGAGAGGCCCCTCTCTCGTTCAACAACATCTGGCCCCAGATGTTGTGGTACAAATGTGTCGTTAGCGGAGCATACGTCCGTCGCTCGGGACGCTCCGTTGTATAGGCAGTCCGCTGAGACTGCTAAGGCTTCCTCTTCTCGTCAGCGCACACGACCGCACCTTGGCTGCGTGACCGCCGATATATTACCAGCTTCGCCGATCAAGGATTCTTCGGCGACCAGGTCACACCATCCGACAGCCAGGGATTCGAGACCGATGGACTCCGGACGTTCGCATAGGAAGTATGCGGGAGCCATCTGATGCGGAGCTACCCTCGGCGAAGCAGCGATAGTCTGCGCCTCCGCAGGTCTCGACGCCGGACATTCTTGTGCACATAGCACAGCTTATCGCAGCATCCCAGCAGCCGACAGAAACGGTGTCGGATCGAGAATTATCCGACAGCGCTGGGTCGGTAGCCGGGGACTCGAGGCCTGCAGACTCCGGACGTTCGCATAGGAAGTGTGCGGGAGTCAACGTACACGGAGCTTCCAGCGGCAATGCATCGTAAGTCCGCTACTGCACAGGCCTCGGGAACGGACGTGCTTTCCTTAATAGCACAGTTTATCGCAGCATCCCAGCATCATCTGAATCTGTCGCATATATTTTATCCGACGATGCTGGGTCGGGACGCTCCGCGGAAGCGGGTACGGACGTCCGAAAATTTTCATCCGGTCCGACGGGATACCGAAAGGGATTCGGTGGATTTCAAGCTTTCCCTTTCGGAACAACATATGCTGCGATGCCGGATAAGAAACTGATAGCGTCGGTGGACTTAGAAATTTTTGGTTCGGTTCAGGGACATCGTCCCTCAGTTCCGACATAGTCCAATAATGTCACGCAAACTATCGAATTATTGAACGACGCTATATATATATTATTTTATGCTTGCTATCCAAGCATTTCTGGTTTCTTGTTCGAAGAGTTATGGAGATGTCTTTCAAAAGTGTGCCTCTGTCGTCATAGTTAATGAAGAGTTAGCGGCAATATGTGCTCATGGAATATGTCTATCGCTTACGGAGTGACATTCGCTAGCTCACCCGGTGTAGCGTACATTCATCGAATGGTTCGGCTGCCGGGTTCGTCCGTTGCGGTCTAGGAAGGAGATTTGGGTGATGCGAGCACTTTAATTACTTTAGTACTCACCCAGTGACGGCAGATTGAGGACAGATCGGAGGAAGCCAACAACATAGGGGACCGCATGTTGTGGTTCAGATATTTTACATTCGGAGCATATGTCCGTTGCTCGGGACGCTCCGTTATATTGACAGTCCGAGAGACTGTCTTTAATGCTTCCTCATCCTCACAGCAGGGCACACGACCGCACATTGGCTACGTGACCTAGAGTATCCGATCAGTTTCGGCATTCAGTGATTCCACAGCGAATAGGTCGCGCCATCCGGTAGCCAAGGGACACGAGGCCTATACACTCCGTTCGCTCGCATATTGGAAGTATGCACGGGGTAACGATCTCGGAGCTTCCTGCGGCAATGCATCGTAAGACCGCTGCTCCTCAGGCCTCAGTGACGGACGTGCTATCCGAGTTAGCACAGTTGTTTCGCAGCATCCCAGCAATTGATGGTTTCTCGGTCGAATCAGGAATTATCCGACGGCGCTGGGTCGGTGCGGTCCGCGGTTGTATCAAGCTACGGACGACCGAACGCTTTATAGGGTCCGACAGGATGGCGAAAGGGATTCGAAAGATTTCGAGTTTTCCCTTTAGTAGTATCGGAAGATGCCTTTCTTATCTTCTGGCATTTCTTCCAGTGATTATTTTTCGGACTTCATTGCTGCGATCTTGGATAAGAGACTTATAGCGTCATTGGACTCGGATTTTTCGATCGGTACAGGGGCTTTGTCCCTGACTTACCGACGCAGTCCAATATTGTCATTACAACATGTGTTTTATTTTTCGACGCTATATATTTATATATATATACAAGCCTGCTACTAAGCATGATAGTTTAGTTTCTTGTCCGCGTGGCTCATTTCTGCCATTTTATCTTTTTTACATATAGTTTATTTTGGCAGAGCAGGGCATACCGAGAGTTCATATGCGTCTAGACGGTGATTAAAGACTGCATATATTCTTTTTCGCCGTTTATGTCTTTTCCAATTTCAATGTTGGGAACGACATTATGTATAGTAGACTTAACTTAGACGCTTTATTATACGTAATCCGCCTTACTGAGGCGTTATCATTACGTCTTCAAGAAAAGATTTACGGGATATTATTCTCAATGTAATTTCTTTTGAGGGCAGTAGTTTCTTCACGTATAACTCCGCCCTTCAGTGGCTGATTGGAGTTGGTTAGACGTGATGCAGCCCTAGCTACATCCACGCGTGGATAGTAGGTTAAGAACTCTCTCAGAGTCGCTTCGTTCTCGGAGGAGCTTCTCTTCGACGGCAACTTCCGGCAATCCATGAATTGCTTGAATTATACATTCTCTTGTCTATCTAGTATTACAAGAGATTCAGACTGGGGCAAACATTCGGTGGTTGACTCAGAGAGTGCCGCCGCAGTTGCCGGACCCGAGTGTGGCTGTTATGACGGTTGCCAGTCAAACAGATTGGGATATATACTGATCCCTACGGATTCGAAGTGCCAGGGTCTTTGGGTTCCGCAGTCTTTTAGCTATCAGTTTAACTTCCGCGGAATAATGTTTTTTAGGCTTGCTTTATGTCATTGCATGAACATTATTCAGAAACGCATGCCCAAATTCCTGTCCTTTAATTCGACAGTAGTGGCGTATCTCCGGAACCAGGGAGGCACTCTTTCGTTTCCGTTATTCAATTTAATGGAAAGAATCCGTCTGTTGGTTATAGTACACCAAGTTCAGTTTTGGTCCGTCATATTCTGGGTCGTCTGATTGTTTTATCGCACTCCCGTTCTCTTACGGGTCGCTTGTTGCTGTCAGAATGGACTCTCAACAAACAAGTATTTAATCAGATTTGCTATCTATGGGAGCGCCCAATGATGTTTTATTTATGACACAGCTTGCTAATCAATTGCAGACGTATGTGTTGGCTTGTCCAGATCTCTGAGCTAATACTGTTAACGCTCTATTGATCTATAGGACGGAATGATAGGATACGCGTATCCTCCGGCGCTGTTGTTTTAGCACGTATTGCTAAGATAAACAACCACTATACATTTCTGTTGATAGCATCTCTATCTTCACAGAGATCATGAGTAATTTACTCTCTTGTCTACTGTGGATCTTAACGTGAAATCTTCCTCTATGTGAGGATCTTTTTTCACTGGGTAAATCGTGTCATCTTTATCACAACCAGAAAGGTCGCAACCTTCATGTATTCCGTTGTGTGGTCCGTATTGCATTGTATGCACTGTACTGGACGAGCTTTGGACGCGATTTCTTACTATAGGAGATCCTCTTCTTCGCTATTCTATGCGACTAAAGTGGAGGCTCTTCCGTCGTGGTGTAGGGATCATTATGTTCATATGGTTGATCCCTCCATACTACTCATTGCTATTTTTTAGTATACTTGTTTCACAAGATCTACTGCAGCCTGTGTTATTTAGGTTATAGGTTTATGTTACCTCATACCTATGCACTCTACTATAGTTTACAATTGAGTCTTTTGTCTCTTTATCTAAGTCAGTTAGTAACTTTTTGATAAATAGACTTAGAATCTTTAGATTAAATTCCTATACGGATTTTAACTTCGGTTCTTATTCAGCTAAGTAATCATTTGAGCCTCTGGAAACAGTAGTTTTCAAATTCTGACCTTTTAGACAGTAATTCTGTTGGTTTCTCTTTTACTGTAGAGTCAGTGAGTTTCATGCACTATCGATGGATGATTTTCACTTTCATAGTTTCGGAATCAATACTTCCGTTACTATTTAGGTTGGATTGTTGCATAAGAGTTAGGCTCCTATTATCCGGAACCTATTATTTTAAGGTCCTTCCGTCTTCGTATGGGCATAGGCCTTTACTCTTTCCGGGTACAGTTTATGTATTTATAAACAGATATCTGTTTATTACAAGGGCGTAAGCTTCTTCTGTCTTTGATGTCTAGTAGAAGGACGTTACGCTCCATTTTATTGTTAATGGATTCTATTAACTAGCGTACTGCTTATGGTATATCATTAGCTTAGCAGTTGTGCTTAAGATTTCGGCTCATGAAGTAAGAGTTCTTCTACTTCTTGGGCTTACATTAATAGTGTTGCTATTATAGATTTTTGAAGGCTGCTCATTGCGCTCAGCCATCCATTCATGAATTTTATCTCAGAAATATCGAGTCCATTTCTGGAGGCCTCTATTGTTAGGTCTATTATCTACTGCTCAGAATGTCATTCTCTTAACAGTTGCTACTATAGCTAGGTAGGCTGTCTGTTTCGGCAGTGTCTCCGTTCGGCTGCCCTCTTCGCTCTGGGCTATTTGACCCAGGGCAAGAAAAAGGGGGGGGGAGGGTGTTCCCTTGGGTCACCTGTTTTTACTATGAAAACAAGGGGATACCTCCTCCGGAGTTAGTAATTCTGAGCTGTTATTGGGATGGTTGTTTAGTGAGAAGTTTAAGTTTATAAAATTCATTCAAGTCTTAGTTTTTAAAGTATAGCCTTTGAATATTGCATATGTCAACGGACATGATTATGCAATTCTCACACACTTTTAGAAGTATAAGAGTCTCTATTCTCTAGACTTACTTTATTATTGGCTTACTTTAAAAATTATTAGTATAAGGATTATTGGATATTAATAGAGTACATGGATGTATGAAGCTCAATTTTTGGAAGGTGTTGTATCTTTCTAATTTATCATAAATAAGAAAGATACATGTAAGGCCTATTACTTCTTTTCCCTACAGGGGATGACTCTATTTTATTTTATTGAGCGTATTCCATTTTGCTCTATGTCCTTGGCCCTCCAGCCTTTTTACTATTCAGCTATGTCTGGGTCATTGGTACAGTATAAAAATGTTAAAAAATTTATAGTAATTTATATATTTTTTATACTTACCAATGACCCAGACGGGGATGGCCCTCCCAGGAGTTGGGAACTCTTGCCTCCCCGCTGAGTACATAGCGCTTACCAGGCACTGGTTATTAGAATGATTAATGGCGCCAATTTCGGAACGTCCTTGACACTGCGCATGCGCAGTAGGGGCGAAGTGTGGAGGGCCTTTCAGGACATGTTTTCTTTAGTTTTAGATGCAAATTTTGGGGATTGGGGGGCAAAATTTGTGTTTGGCCCTATATTTTAAGAGTTAGCACCAGCTATGTCTGGGTCATTGGTAAGTATAAAAAATATATAAATTACTATAAATTTTTTAACTTTCCAAACAGAGAGGCTGATTTGAACCAAATTTGATATGAGGGCTTATTGGGATGAGTACTTAATTTATGCCACTATAAAAAATTTTCCTGTTGTCCCATGGGACCGCAGGAGCTAAAAATAGAAAAAATTCAAATGCCAATATCTCCAAAACTACACGGTACTGAGAATTCTTATTTGGTGTGAAGCTTCCTTTGGAGCAACAGAATGGAATGGTAAAAAAAAAAATTGCTTTCAGTTTTATCATAAGGTACTTTTCTGGACTTTTGAAGAAATGCTGAGTCAGCATTTTTCAACACTGTGAGTAGTGGGAAAAACATGTAGGACTGCTCTTCTCCCAAACCACTGCTCCAAAAGCTTTCAAATTTCACATATAATATCTTTGGAAGATTGTTTCACATGTTTATTGAAATCAAATCCCTGGGTCAATATTGGGGCTGTCTGGGAGCCCGAATGTTTAAATTAGTGCAGTATGAGGAATATTCTTTAAAAATCTTTTTCTTCAGATCCACCAATCAGAATCTTTTGCTATTTGTATGCAGCATCCTTAGGGGGGTGAGATTCAAGTTTCATCAAACCAAGTCCCTGGGTTCATATTTGGGCTCACTGTGGGAGCCCTAATTATACTTATTATAACTTAGTTCAATATGAGGAATTTTCTTTAAAAATCTTCTTCAAATCCAGCAGTCGGAATGTTTTGATATTTGGTATGCAGCATCCTGGGGGGGGGGGGTGGGGGGGAGGGAGAGATTCAAGCCATGTCCCTGGATTCATGTTTGAGCTCCCTGTGGGAGCCTGAATTATAACTTAGTTTAAAAATCTTCTTCAGATCCAACAGTCGGAATGTTTTGATATTTGGTATGTAGCTTCCTGATGGGGGTGCAATTCAAGTTTGTTCAAGCCAAGTCCCTGGGTTGATATTTGGGCTTCCTGGGGGAGCCCAAATTATAACTTAGTTCAGTATGAGGAATATTCTTCAAAAATCTTCTTCACATCCACCAGTTAGAATCTTTTGATATTTGGTACACAGTATCCTTAGGGAGGTGAGATATAAGTTTGTAAAAGCCAAGTCCCTGGGTTCATATTTGGGCTCCCTGTGGGAGCCCAAATTATTATTTAGTTCAGTATAAGGAATATTCTTTAAAAATTTTCTTTTTTTTTATATCCACTGGTCAGAATCTTTGGATATTCAGTATAAGCTTTTCTTTGGAGGGACAGATGCAACTTGTTCAAATCAATTCCCTGGGTTGATATTTAGGCTACCATGTCAGGTGAGTGCCGTCAGGCCCTCTAGAGCCTCTTGTTCTATGTTAATTTTGTACTGTATGATCATTGTTACAAGAAAAACTTTCAGTGAAATCAACATGGAAACTCTAGTATATAACTTTAGACTCTCGCAACTGGATTTTAGTCATCGGCGACCATTCCATCAGCAATAAAAAATAAAAATGAAACCGTCCTCCCTCGTTTTTTTTTTTTTTAAATTGCATGAGAATCAATTATTTAATTTTGTTTGGCTTTAGTGCCCCATGGGCACATTTGGTGGCCCGCTGTATTGGTGCTATGGTTTAATGGAGATAAGATTATTAATTAAATATTAGCAAACATAAATGACTAGAAACTCATGCTTGGCAGTGGGTAGGAAGGGTGTGTGGCATAGCAATCCTTGGCATTGCACTTGTTTTCTTCAGTTTTTCCTCAGAATGATTGGTTATGCCCCTACCCCACACCCACTTCCCATGGGAACCCAGGAAGTGAAGTGGAGTTTGCTGACTGGTAAACAAGTTCTGTTTTCCTTGTGAAATAGGACCCAGTCACCAGTGATTGTGGTGAAAGTCCTCTAAAATGGGCAACATAGGTATAAACAATTGGCTGAACTTGCCTTTATCTCCGTATTGCAGTCACGGTTAGAAAAAAGGGACTATAAACATCAATAAATAAATAGCTTATTTCCCCTCATTAGAATGAACTCCTTGACAAATCCCCCCCCCCCCCTCCCGCCCGTTAGCTGTTTTAGAAGAGAGAAATGTCACATGTAACAGTTAAGAAAATTGTCAGCATTGTGCTGAACAGGCTGGAAAACGATTGTTTGATAATTACCCGAAAATTTCTCCCTCGCTTTTTTCACACATATGATACCAATATCTGATATCAAATTTTGGAAAGCTCCCCTGGTATTCTTAATGACGATATTGTGTAGTTCATAATACTAACAAATTATAAGGTGATAAAATATATAACATATATAGTAATCTTCCAATCATATTCCCTGCATCAGACTCACTTCAAGATGGATTAGTTTTTTCAAACCAAATATGAAAAGACAATGCACCTACTCTAACATGAAAAGTGGGACAGGAGATGAGAAAATGCAACCATCCTGGCGTAAATGGGGGCGGGGCACATAGATGACACCATTTAATTAGTTGGTACCTTAGACTGTTAATGAAAAGAAAACAAAATATCACTCGCCTCTCTTCCTCATACCTCTAATAACCATCAACTCAAATTCATACACAAACCCCTTACCCCCCACCCAACATTGCCCCACACTCCACGCACGCATTATCCACACCCATCATAGACACTCCTAGGCCAATACTAAATTTTCGTATTCGACCAATGCTAAAAATCACAAAGATCGATCCACCAATGGTGATATTCAACTTGAAGGTTTTTTCTCGCAGTTGCAATGTCCCCATCATAAGGAGGGGTACCCCCCCCCCCCCCCCACACACACACACACACGCTAGTAAATGATACACTTGTAAACCGATTTACAAGTTCGATTGTGTTCTCTATGAACCGAACTTCACAAAAGTGCACAGATTTCTGTGATGTTGTTCTGACAATTATTACCACGATGCACAAGCGAAAATGAAACCCAACTGTTACAGAACATTCGATCCGGACACCAAAAACAAAAAGTGAACCAATTTACAGTACGTGGAGAGTGGATTGTAACTAAATCACCCATGGAGTGGAGTTACCACCCAAGCTATAACTTTCATATCGACAAAAAACACAAGCAATGTTTCAGCCAATGGAACTCCGGGTTAAACCTGGAGGTCCATTGGCTGAAACTTTGCTTCTGCTGGTTATGCTTTGCAACAAATTTGCAATTATTGGTTGGGTGGAATCTCCACTCTGCAGGTGTTTTAGTGATAATACACTCTCCACGTAATGTATAATTTAGCCCATACATTTGGACTGACACAATGTTCTATTTATATTACAGAGATATAAAAGCCGAGATGCAGGATGAAGTGAGGGTGGGTGCTGGAATTACTCTTCAGAGAATAAGAGAGAAATTTAACGAAGAGCACTATATTCATTCTGATACAATCGTTATGTTCCTAACTCTTGTAATCAGTGTTGGAATACCCTGGAGGCATTCCAAAAATTAGAACTCGTTACAGCCAGTCCTCATACTTTCTGATAGGATACTCCGCCCCCTCCTGCCCCCCCCCCCCCCCCCCCCACACACACACACAACTGCAAGACCTTGAATTGCTTGATCTTGAATGGGGAACACACTGTGCAGCTAGAAAGACGGAGGGAGTTCTCACTGTGTTCAATACAGCGAACACTCCCTCTCATTGCCAGCTGAATTATCCCTTTACCTAACATGAAAAGCAGACGACACTTGTCAAAAAAATTCTTGAATAACTATTTTCTTTTCATTTTTTGTCTCAAAAACATAGGTTATGACCCCTCGTTGGAACGAGCTCGTTCCAACGAGGGGTCATAACCTATGTTTTTGAGACAAAAAATAATGAAAATTAATTGGCGATTTTTTAGAATAGCGCTGGCCGGTTTTGGCCGTAGCGTTGGGTAAAGGGTTAAACGCATTTTCACACTGCTCAATCGAAAACTGGATTCTCAGAGTAAATATGGGATTCTCCGAGAATATTAGGAGATTCTCAGAGAAAAATCGATAGCCGCTAATCAAGATTTTGACATTTTTTTTATCGAAAGGGAAGATATATGGAAAAGATTGGTACCAATACATTTGCCTTTATCCAGTAGTACCTCCTCGAAGTCCTGTTCGCGAACAGTATCTGTTCCTGTCCATTAAGTTGGAAAAATAGGCTGCACAAAATGGGAGGGTCCGCTGGATTTTTGGCTTTGCTCCAGTACGAGTGTACTTTTATCAAAATTTCGAGGTTTTCATATCGACTTGTAGGCTTATAATCACGGTGAAACATCTTTCCAGTGAGTCGCCCCGGATACATGCCCTTCACTGCTCCGAAATATTGAAAATTTTACGATTTCTTGGGGATGGTGTAAAACAAGAATGACAACGCGGCGTTTCAGAGAGTGACAGCAGGATTTCAGGGTGACAAGGGAAGTTTCACTTCAGCTGAAGCCACTCTGGTGAGGCGGAATTCGAACCTTTTTAAACCACAAATCTAAATGTTATAGTTCAGTTCCTGATATTAGAGGGGCATCCACATGACATTTTAGACCTCGACAATGAACATTTCTCGGCGCTTTTAACAAGAAGGTTCTGTCATTTTTGAAGCTGTTATAATTTATTTATTCAAGCAATCGGCACATGCACAAATACAATTTACTTGGGTATGAATATGTTGCGGAACACGTCATCAAAGCATAGAGGCTAAAATGTATCTTATCGAACATTTTCTGTGGAATATAGAGGTAAGGTTTCTTTTTTAAAATAATTATGTCGAAATCAAACTAAGTCGATAAACGATGGAATGTAGCAATCTTATATAATTGCTACTAGATACAGGGACGGTTTTCAATGGGGGTGGGGGGGGGGGGGGTGGAGGCGGTGTAGATCTATGAAAATTACAACTAGGGATGGATGCAGGGGTGTCCCCTATCTTATCCCCCTGTCCCCCCTGGGCCCCTCTCTCACTTCTCCCTTACCCCCGAGGGGTGTTCAAAAATGTTTACTCTGAGTGACTGTACGTAGGTTTTAGGGCATTCTGAGAATATTTCCATGTAGCTACATAATTTGAGGTTTTAAGCACAAAATGACAATTTCTTGTAGTTTTGTAGTCTGCAAGTAGGCCCAATCTGCCTTCAATAGGCATTGTGTCAATTACATGCATGTACATGCATGGAGAATGTTCAAAAAAATCAGTGCGCAACCAATTATTTATCAATCATCTCAAATATGAGGTCGGTCGTGCTGAGCAGTGAGCACACTAATCTTGAAATGAACTCAATGATTAACAACCATATTAATTTATTTATTTATTGGTGTTTAAGATCATACACTCGTATACAAAGGCTAATCGTGACCGTGACAGTTTTACGGGTGGAGGAAGCCGAAGTACCCGGAGAGAACCACCGAGCAACGACGAGCAGCTGCCAGCTCCCCAACATCGTAACTCCATACTGTAGCACAGGGAGGGTTAGATGGGTTGAAGACGTGCGTACCATCGACGTGCAGTACGCCTTAGTACACGGTGTCGTCGTGCCCCCATGTGGACAATCGGGGTTAAGTGCGGGTTCGTGTCGTTTCGGCCTTGAGACGTTTCGACCTGGGACGTTTCGGCCCCATAAAAGGCCGAAACGTCCCACTTTAGGAGGCCGAAACTTCTCACTTTTAAAACTTTTACCAAGTCATTTCGGCCACAATAAATAAATATTTGCTTATGAGTCAATAAATATTTTTAAATATTATTCAACATTTACATCTCTAGAGGTTTTTTTCATCAGTCCAGTACATAATTAAACACAGTGACAAACTGTCAGTTGTTACTCATATAGGTGATTCTTGAGTTTGGTTGAGCCCAGTCCGCCAATCTCTTAAATGAATTTCTCGTTGTTTGACAGTGACAAAAATAAACTGCAATTGTTAGATTTTTTTACCGAAGTCTGTAACATTGATAGTTATTAAATTATTACATTTTTTACCAGATTTTGTTTCATTTAATAAATTGCTAGATGAGTATGTAACATTAATTATTATCTAAATTGGTCTCAATAATGTAGCGTAAATATTAGTTTAAAAGGCTTCACTTCAGCTTTTTCAACAAATAAACACAAAATTATTACAATTCTATCAGATAAAATATAATTTAATGCATTGCTAGATAAGTCTAACCTTAATTTTTATATATATCTGTCGCCAATAATTTCTTGTTTATTCATTGGGGGGGGGGGGGGGGGGGGGGGGGGGGGTCACTGTTGTTCAAGCTGAGGTCGCGGTCCCTCGAGCTGAGGGGAAAAATTGGGAAAAACAATGAAGAATGCCTCAACTACCAGTTTAAAAGAATAAGATTCACTGGGAGTATAATGGGGAAGTGGGTTGGGAGAATGAAGGACATGTGGTTAGTGGGCGACTCAAAGGAGAGGATTAATATGCTAATCGGAGAGATTGGGAAGAATGGGGCAAGAGATGTCATCAAGCAGTTCGTCTCCGAGTGTTGAGAGGAGAGAAGAATCGTGGGAATAGGGAGGCAGTTGGGAGTACAGGGGTAACCAAGGCCTTCTCATACGAGAACTGCGACAAATCAGCGGGCGGCCAAAGTGT
Organism: Pictodentalium vernedei; assembly: GCA_031216915.1. NCBI lineage: Eukaryota > Metazoa > Mollusca > Scaphopoda > Dentaliida > Dentaliidae > Pictodentalium > Pictodentalium vernedei. Next base: position 443,407,954 of record CM062293.1, on the reverse strand, counting down.
TATTATTATTATTACATTGTCAAAACATTCTTCGACTGAATCTATTTTATTTACGTTGTCTCTTCACCCTTATCCTACGAGGCCGAAACGTCTCAAGGCCTAAACGCCTCAAACCGAAACGTCCCGATCCCTTAAGTGCCTTGTCCAGGGACACAACGCGGGAGTCCGAATTCATCGCTCAGACGGTCCCCATCCAATTATTAACCGTGCTCGACGTGGCGTAACTTCGGTGATCTGACGAGAAAAGGTTCAGTCTGGCTAATCTGTCTTTCATAAGAGTACAGAGCCAAAGAAAACTGCACATATTTGGCAGTAACTTTTAAAAAAACCTTGATACAACCTCACAGGGGGCATATTTTGAGTCCAAATACAAACTGCAGTCTGTGAGTACATTGCATATAGAAGAGAACATAACTCGACCACGGTTGCGAAATTAACTTTGGAGTTGCTGAGTAGTCGGAAATCTTGCGTTGTTCGATCAGAATTCTGTCTGTGGGAGTCGGCGGTTGGAATTTTCATGGAAATGTAATATCACATTCGGAAAAAGCTCGGTTACAACAATACTTAGAATTTCCAACAACTCTTGGAATTTTTGCCTGAAAAATTTCCAACTATCTGGATTTTTGGACAATTATTGGGGGTGATTATAAGCCTGCAATTTCGGTATTGTCAAGAAGCATACTAAGAGAATGGCATTTGATAACTGAGTCTGCTGAGTAACACAGAAAATTAATTCATCACAGCTGAATGAAATAGACGTGGGTATTCAGGGACGTTCTTTTGTTAGACTGGTCGTCGTTCGGGTTATGGTAGACCTCGGCAGTTTTTAGCCAAGTCGAAGTTTTTCGATTTTATCCCGTGTTTTGTCCGGGTAACTGGTAATAGGCCAATCAATCCCACATTGTGGGTTAAGAGACTCCATAACGTGGCTCCGGTAGCCAGATCGATAAAACTCCTAAAATATCCGAATTTGCTACATTACATTTTCCTGCAAAATCAGGATATACTGATTTACGTTTTGCGAGCTGTAGGATACCAATTCAAATCCGTTTTTCCCCTCAAATATTGACATCCGAAACACACGAAATATGAGAGATTGTTTTGGTAGTAGACTGGGCTTTTCTACATGAGAATCACTGGGGATATCAATTTTAGGTCCGATAACGCATTTATGCATTACTGAGTACTGCCAGAACCTGTTTGTAGAAAGCGCAGAGATTTGGTTATTGTATAGGTCTAAAATGTTACGTGGATGCCCCTCTAATATCTGGAACTGAACTATAACATTCAGATTTGTGGGATTGGGTAAAAAGCTTCGAATTACGCCTCACCGGAGTGGCTTCAGCCTACGTGCAATTTCCCTTGACGCCCTGAAACCCCGTTGCCCCCCCCCCCCCCCCCCCCCCCTGTGAAACGCCGCCTTGTCATCCTTGTTTTACACCATACCTCAAAAATCGTAAAAATTTTCAATATTTTGGAGCAATGAATGGTATATAACCTCGGCGTGCGTCTCAATTGGAAAGTGTTCCGCCATGATTATAAGGCAAAACGTCGATATGAAAATCCCTAAATTTTAATAAAAGGTCACTCGTATTGTAAAGCCAAAAATTCAGCGGACCCTCTCATTTTGTGAAGCCTATTTTTTGCTATTTATTGGAAAGTAACAGATATTGTTCGTGAACACGACTTCGAGGGGAATCAGGGGATAGTTAAACTACTGGATAAATGTAAATATATTGGTACCTACCTTTCTATATATCTTCTCTTTCGATACAAATGTCAAACTCTTGTTTAGCGGCTATCGATTTTTAACCATTTTTCTCTGAGAATCTCATAATATTGTCTGAGAATCCCATATTTTCTTTGAGAGTTAGCATATAAATACACATATTTGGTACGTTGCACGTGAGTTTGTTTTGATTAGAAACTCAACCATGTCTCACCAAATCGACATTTCCGCGTTCTTCTCATAAAACATAGAGGGAGTGAATCGTCCTGATTATCTGACTATCAGAGTTACGAAATTCACTGCAAAAAAATCAACGAGAATGCGATTCTAATTTCAAAAATTTCCCAGGAAGACCCCCCGCAAATTGTCGATGATTGCTCGAAAGATGAGCCCCGTTCCCCAACTTCTTAACCCTTTACCTAACATGAAAAGCAGACGACACTTGCAAACAAAATTCTTGAATAACTATTTTTTTTTCATTTTTTTTTTTTTTTTGTCTCAAAAACATAGGTTATGACTCCTCTTTGGAACGCGCTCGACGAGCGCGTTCCAAAGAGTGATCATAAACTATGTTTTTGAGAATAGCGCTGGCCGGTTTTGGACGTTACGTTGGGTAAAGGGTTAATTTCGGAAAGCATCACTGGTCATAGCTTATATAATGCATAGCTCGACCAATATCCTGATGAGGGTTTCAATTGGGCATGTTTCCAGCTGATACGTCGTACAGCGTACTATGAAAACACAGCAAAGTCCCGTATTGCGTCGGCATAGAACCGCTTCGTAAACTTCAGTTAATAATCTGGATTTAGCGCAGTTTACTGCCCTAATTTCCAACGACCTGGTTGATGGAATATTCATAATCACGACTTCTGTAAAGTATCTGTATAAACTATTTGGCCTGTCTTTTTATCCTGTTCGGCAATCTGTTCTGAAGATAAAAGAAGCGGGTGAGTGTATGTCAGTTCTGTTTATTTGTATTTTGTTGATAAATATTTTTGTTACACGAAGTCCATTTATGTGAACTACCTGTTGCTGCTCCTGGCAGTTATTTTAACACGCCATTCGACTCCTCGTATCATTTCATTGTTGATGATTTCAAACATTTTCGTATCCATTCTGAGGGGTGAGCAATAACTTGCACGAGCCTCGTTCTCATTTAGAAGAGATCAGGACGCGGCGTCTGTAACTATCTTCAGGGGGGGGGAGAGCGACCTATGTTGGCCAGACCATGACGTGAGATTGCGCATCTGTTCTTTTGTACACCTACCCCCTACCCAGGGGCGTAAGAAGCACTTCGGGGGGGGGGGGGGCAGACCACGGGAAAATGGCATTTACTCGCACGGGCAGCCCCACAATGACATGCCGAAGCATGCATGTCTCGAAGTCCGAAGGCCTGAGATGGGGAATTTGAGAGGTGCCCCCTTCCATAAGGAGGGAGGACAGTAGTATGTCTCGCACGTTTCAGGGGCAGGTTGGGGGACCCCGGAAGTGACGTCATGTCACGTGACCTAGTGGCGCCATGTTGTGTTGTCATGGTAACCCGCGTGAGCGGCCATCTTGTGACGTCATCTCCATAGTGATACGTTGTGTTAGTGCGCATGCGCAGCGCGTGTTGTTAGGGTGATACGAGCTTCCGTCGTCAATTTTGTATACTGGAAGCCGCCATCTTGGTTTCTATGGTAGCACGTGATTGCTATGTTACCTAAGGCCTACAATAGGATAGGGGTATGTTCGGTGGGTATGTTCGATTGAATCGGAGTAAATCTGATTACCAAAAACAACCCGACAATCCATCCAAATCACCAAAATCCACCCAAAATCACCGAAATTGACTTTATTTCCCCATTTTATCGGTTTAGCACGTAGTGCTATAGTACCGAGAGGGTATCGGGGGTGCATTCGACTGAAGTGGAGTAATGTTCTGGCTTAGAATTCTCCCAGAATCCCTTTTTGGATCTCTATCCCATGACGTTTTTCCCCTATTAAGAATAGCACGTAGTGCTATAGGACAAATTTACCCAGAATTCTCTGCTTCTATCTATATATGCAATACTTTTCGTCTACCTGACCATGTTTCTTTATCCTGGAGTATACTCCAGTTGCGTAGAAGAGCCTATTATTTGGAACAGCTTTGCTTATTATTACTATATTTAGCTATTCCAGTCTATTCTTGTTAGTTCTGACCCTATTCCAAGTACTCTTGTTATTTCATTTATCTAGATCATTTATATAAATTATAACTAACCAATCAGATTGCTTGATTTCCAATAACCTGTATGCAGAGTTATCTCCCTTCTGTACAACAAAAGCCAATATCATTCCCAAAGCCAATACCATTCCCAAAGCCAATAAGCTATCGAGCAGTTACTGATAAGTCATTGCTCGAACGACTCGAAGCCCATCGAGCAAATGAGCCTAAGAGCAATTGCTCCATGAGCAATTGCTCGAACGACTCGAAGCTCATCGAGCAAATGAGCTATCGAGTAATTGCTCGTTCGAGTGACTCCTCGAACGACTCTTAGACTCATTTCAGTATTTGAGGATACCTATGGCCCAGGTATTGTATTATTTGAGGATACCTATCGAGGATACCTTTTAGAGGATACTTATCTGAGGATACTATTACCTGTACCACAAGACATACCTATCCCAAATATCCCTTATAAGCCACCGAGCAGTTACTGAAAAGTCATTGCTCGAACGACTCGAATCCCATCGAGCAAATGAGCCAACGAGCAATTGCTCGTTCGAGTGACTCCTCGAACGACTCTTCGACTCATTTCAGTGTTTGAGGATACCTATGACATGGCTACGTATCAGTTGAGGATACCTTTTGAGGATACTAAATTGAGGATACCTTTGACCTGGTATTGTTGGAGGATACCTGTTGTAGAAACCTTTCATCTGTGTACTTCTGTTATTCTGCCCCATATCTCATCCATTACTTCCTAGCTATACCTATCTCAGTCTCGACTATAACATTGATCAAGGTTGAATCAGATGTCTCCTGTATACATGTAAGGCATTCCGTAATTGAGATTCCTAGCCGAGTCAATAAAAGTTGGATTCCGTAATTTGTCATCGACACATGAGGGTATGGAAAGGGATTGATAACTGAACAGAGACAACCAACCACTACAAAACAGCAAAGGTACAACAGAACGAAGATCCAACAGAACCAAGATGTAAACATAACAAAGTGAACAAAGATCCAATGAAGTTATCGAAGTGAATTGGCCATAAAAAGTTTTCAACTGAATGAACTGTAATCCCTAAATATAACCCAATGTTAACCCCCTTGAATTGAACAAACCCGAATGAACCCTTTGAACTGAACAAAGTTTTCAACCGAATGAACTTTATGTAATTAAAACCCCTTTGAAGTCCAGAAAGTTTTTAACTATAACCTAAATGAAGGTATTAACACCCTTGAACTGAATGAATGAACTATATATAATATATATAAATAAACACCCTTTGAACTGAATGAATTTTAAACTTAATAAATTTTAGGTGATACGAATTTTTAAACTACAACCCATTAAACTGAATTCTTCCAATAGGGAAGTGGAATACCCTCGTGTGTCGATGACAAATTACGGAATCCAACTTTTACGGACTCGGCTAGGAATCTCAATTACGGAATGCCTTATATATATACAGGAGACATCTGATTCAACCTTGATCAATGTTATAGTCGAGACTGAGATAGGTATAGCTAGGAAGTAATGGATGAGATATGGGGCAGAATAACAGAAGTACACAGATGTAAGGTTTCTACAACAGGTATCCTCCAACAATACCAGGTCAAAGATATCCTCAATTTAGTATCCTCAAAAGGTATCCTCAACTGATACGTAGCCATGTCATAGGTATCCTCAAATACTGAAATGAGTCGAAGAGTCGTTCGAGGAGTCACTCGAACGAGCAATTGCTCGTTGGCTCATTTGCTCGATGGGATTCGAGTCGTTCGAGCAATGACTTTTCAGTAACTGCTCGATGGCTTATAAGGGATATTTGGGATAGGTATGTCTTGTGGTACAGGTAATAGTATCTTCAGATAAGTATCCTCTAAAAGGTATCCTCGATAGGTATCCTCAAATAATACAATACCCGGGCCATAGGTATCCTCAAATACTGAAATGAGTCTAAGAGTCGTTCGAGGAGTCACTCGAACGAGCAATTACTCGATAGCTCATTTGCTCGATGAGCTTCGAGTCGTTCGAGCAATTGCTCATGGAGCAATTGCTCTTAGACTCATTTGCTCGATGAGCTTCGAGCCATTCGAGCAATGACTTTTCAGTAACTGCTCGATGGCTTATAAGGGATATTTGGGATAGGTATGCCTTGTGGTATAGGTAATAGTATCTTCAGATAAGTATCCTCTAAAAGGTATCCTCGATAGGTATCCTCAAATAATACAATACCCGGGCCATAGGTATCCTCAAATACTGAAATGAGTCTAAGAGTCGTTCGAGGAGTCACTCGAAGGAGCAATTACTCGATAGCTCATTTGCTCGATGAGCTTCGAGTCGTTCGAGCAATTGCTCATGGAGCAATTGCTCTTAGACTCATTTGCTCCATGAGCTTCGAGCCATTCGAGCAATGACTTTTCAGTAACTGCTCGATGGCTTATAAGGGATATTTGGGATAGGTATGCCTTGTGGTATAGGTAATAGTATCCTCAGATAAGTATCCTCTAAAAGGTATCCTCGATAGGTATCCTCAAATAATACAATACCTGGGCCATAGGTATCCTCAAATACTGAAATGAGTCTAAGAGTCGTTCGATGAGTTACTCGAACGAGCAATTACTCGATAGCTCATTTGCTCGATGGGCTTCGAGTCGTTCGAGCAATGACTTATCAGTAACTGCTAGATAGCTTATTGGCTTTGGGAATGATATTGGCTTTGGGAATGATATTGGCTTTTGTTGTACAGAAGGGAGATAACTCTGCATACAGGTTATTGGAAATCAAGCAATCTGATTGGTTAGTTATAATTTATATAAATGATCTAGATAAATGAAATAACAAGAGTACTTGGAATAGGGTCAGAACTAACAAGAATAGACTAGAATAGCTAAATATAGTAATAATAAGCAAAGCTGTTCCAAATAATAGGCTCTTCTACGCAACTGGAGTATACTCCAGGATAAAGAAACATGGTCAGGTAGACGGAAAGTATTGCATATATAGATAGAAGCAGAGAATTCTGGGTAAATTTGTCCTATAGCACTACGTGCTATTCTTAATAGGGGAAAAACGTCATGGGATAGAGATCCAAAAAGGGATTCTGGGAGACTTCTAAGCCAGAACATTACTCCACTTCAGTCGAATGCACCCCCGATACCCTCTCGGTACTATAGCACTACGTGCTAAACCGATAAAATGGGGAAATAAAGTCAATTTCGGTGATTTTGGGTGGATTTTGGTGATTTGGATGGATTGTCGGGTTGTTTGTGGTAATCAGATTTACTACGATTCAATCGAACATACCCACCGAACATACCCCTATCCTATTGTAGGCCTTAGGTAACATAGCAATCACGTGCTACCATAGAAACCAAGATGGCGGCTTCCAGTATACAAAACGGACGACGGAAGCTCGTATCACCCTAACAACAAGCGCTGCGCATGCGCACTAACACCACGTATCACTATGGAGATGACGTCACAAGATGGCCGCTCACGCGGGTTACCATGACAACACAACATGGCGCCACTAGGTCACGTGACATGACGTCACTTCCGGGGTCCCCCACCGGGGTCCCCCAACCTGCCCCTGAAACGTGCGAGACATACTACTGAGGACCTTCCAAACTCCCCCATTGAATTTTGAAAACTCCCAGATGGGTGTATTTTAGCTTACTTCGAGAATTAATCATTTGAAAAATTGAGCCCGGGAAGGGCATTGTTTGCCCCCTGTCGCCCCCGTGGTCCGAAGGCAGGTAAGGCAGCTGCCCCTCTGCCCCATCCTTCCGGCGTCCCTGCACCTATCCATAGTGCTCGGCGGTTTTTATGCCTATACGAAAGTCTACGAACAAGCCTAAGCGCTGTATTTAGTCGTGCTGGATACTCTAGGCCTGGTCAGCTGCCTTTTCCGCGTGCTATCTTGTTCCATATGCATAGGCATCGCCAACACTGTCGTGATTTGTCACGACTGTGATGGCTCATGTCTCGACTGATAAGATATTCCAACAACATCAAGGCAGCATACCTTCGTTGAAAGCAGGTCTTGATGATGTAACGTTGGAGTATTGGTCTGTCGGGAATCGGGATTAAGATTTTAAAAAACACCGAGGCTTTACAGGCCTGGCATTTTCAGGAGAGTGATTTATTCGCATGCCTGCTGCTTGCCTTAAAAAATAAGGGGGTGTGGGCGAAAACTAACCCTCCTGGCCTTTAGAAATAATGATTACCATAACAGCCTATTCCTATTCCTAAAACCCACATCTTTTCAGATCTTCGATAGTCTGTTAGGGGTCTCTGTGAGACGGTCACACTGCCCCTCTCACACCTCCGAGCCGTTCCAAGGCCCGGGGTGTGAGAGGGGCAGTGTAGCCGTCTCACAGAGACTACCTTGTTAGCATCACCAAATAAAATGTACAATGTCCATTAGGCTGAATTCAATAATATACTAAAAGTGAGATATATGAAGAAATGTATAAAAAAGTTAAATCAAAAAGACAACTTAGGCATTGCACTGTGACTTCTGTTGAATGATTTCAGTGATAGTTGGGTGTCTGACAAGCACACATTCCACGCACTGAGCTGTAGAAGACATGGACGGTCAGTCAGAGAATTTACCACATTCAGTCCAAGACCTCAATACCTTGTAAATCCTCCTCGGCTCGCGAGACAAGCGCGAAATCAGACGTGGTATTCTCCTCACGAAACGTCCAATATCAGCTTGACTGATGTTATTTCATTCTTCCTGCAGTGCAGCGGCGAGTTACTGGACATTTGTAGGGGGCTGTTGGCGTTGTCATAGGCACCTGACAAGCATATCCCAGACGTGCTCGATTGGTGAAAAGTCTGGACTTGGTGCTGACCAAGGTAGTGAAGTGATGTTCTGATCCTGGAGGAACTCTGTAGCGACACGGGCCCTATGTGCTCTTGCATTGTCATCTTGAAAAATGAATCGACGGCCGTGATGCCGCACAAATGGCACCACATGAGCTGCTAACATGTTGTCACGGTAGTACTGCCCTGTGACACGCCTTTGGATGACACGTAATGCTGTTCTGCTTTTCATGGTTATGCCCCCCACACCATAACCGATCCATTACCAAAACGATCGTACTGCCTAACGATTACGCCATGGTATCGTTCGTTCCGCCGCCGCCACACCCTGTTTCGACTGTCGTGGAAGTCGAGAGTGTCACTCGATTCATCGGAAAACATGAAGTTGCTCCACCGACGATTGTTCCAACACTGTCGTGCTCCTCACCAATTACGCCTTGCTGCGATGTGACGTTCAGTCAAACGTGGAATTATTCGAGATCGTTGAGCGTACAAATTTCAGCTGTGTAGGCGATTTCGGATAGTCTGACCAGTAACTCGCACATCTGTCGCTCGGTGCAGCTGCTGTCCAATTTCTGAGGTACTTTGATGGCGGTTACGTAATGTTGTGATTCGGATGAAACGATCCTGGTTAGAAGTTGTCGGTCTTGGACGACCTGACCGACGTCTGTCATAAACATTGCCTGTCTAACGGTAACGTGACCACAACCTACTAATCACCAATTGAGTAACATTGTGAATTTGAGCCACTGAAGTCTGTCAGTTGCAGCTTCCAACGTGCCAACAGCACCTACACGTTCGCCATGTGTCAGTCTTCGCATACCTCAAAAGTTACGTTTCGACCAGACACTATTGATGAACGAGTTTATACCAAGAAAAAGAACGATGAGCCCTTCCAAAAAGCCCATCCAGTACAAATGAAAATTTCGAAACGTACCCCACAGACATTAACGCGGCGAAGGGAGGCAGCCAAAAATGCTATACAGACACTACTCGGCAATTTTCTTTTAAAACATTATGCGTCCTGTTACTCCATTAAAGCACTATAAATTTGCAAAATAAAATCTGCCTGTATAGGCCAAACTATATCAACTTTATATGAAAGACAATCTCCAAATGAATTCAGAGCGGCGATTTTCCTATACGTGTTGCCTACACAGTTTAAATACCGTGCGTAGATATATCACATAAGGTTTATGTGTAGACTCAAATATTGTGAGTGAGGTCGTGCGTCAATTGAATTCGCCTGACTTGACGGTAGTGCGTCCGAATTTTTCAAATGAAGATTTGACGGATTTCAGACGAATCTAATTCAATTTAAGTCGACGCGACGGTAGTGCAACGTATATAACAGGCCTTACTAGCAAGATATCTAAGGCCTGTTTCATACGTCAACGACAGCCCGACGCAACAACGTCCCCAAACTTCCTGAATCCTTGTTTGTTCATTCCTAATTTGATGACACGTGATTATTGTGGGCCTGAAAGGTTTCTTATAGGGGGGGGGGGGGGGGGGGGGCTTCGGAAGATGCATTCGACTCGATAGAAGTACTCTTACTGGTGCGAATTTTGCGGTTACTTCCTAGAATTTCCCACATGGACCCAACAATTGTTTATTTGGTTTGGACTTTTCCGAGAATCTTTTTATAGAGTAGCACGTAGTGCTATATGCCCCGACATGCTTCTAAGAGGAAATGTGTATTTGATTCAATGGGGGGAAATCTGTTTACTCCGACAGTTACCTAAAATCCCTTAAAATAACCGAAAAACACCCGAAACGCACTTTATTTGGTTCGGATTTTCCCAGAATATCCGTTTTCTTCGAATCACTGTCTCCATTCTCTTCATTCAGCAAGCTGTTCTACATTTTTTATGACTCCTCTGTTCTACCTATTCCGATGCTGGATGTGCTGATAGGGGCATGTGTGCTAGTGCACAGTGCACAGTGCACAACGCACGCAGCACATTTTTAGATACGTATTTATTGTGCCATCGAACAAAATCAAGTGTGTCCTTTTAATTAATCATACCCGTGAAAATGTAAACAAGCAGACGAAAATTTTCAGCGTAAGGGGAGCAACTCTATCTAGCAATCGTGTGCTGAAGTGATTATCGATTGGTACGATTAATCTACTTGTTGGGCCTGTTTCGATTTACATTGAGCTATCGGATGGGGTTATCGATCGAAATAAGTTTCTCAATTTGGGCTACATATTATAAGCAGATTATTTCTTTTTGTTCAAGGCAGATTAATGAAATTTTAATATCATTCAACGGATTCAACGGACGATTCAGAACGTTTGCTGTACGATTTCCATTTTTGAGACCAGGCGGTTGTATCTTATTTTTAGAAACAATATCGTGGACACACGCCTAATATTGATTTAGTTGGGTGGTCACCGTTGACATCATCGTCGACCTGATACGGCTTCATAGGCCGCCACCATTTATGCATGCTGATTGGTTGACTCCAAGAGCTGACATAATAAAGGCGCATACGAATATTGGCTCCTAGCTCATTTCATTCATTTCATCATTTTTGATGACCCATTCGCACCTCTGATCTCAGAGCGCGAACATCCTAATTAGACTGTAATTATGGAAACACTGGAACTACCGGCGAGATTAAAGAAGACCATAGCAGCTCTGGGCGTCTCTTGCCCTATCACCTGGACCATCCAAGAAGAGATAGAATCACCACCCTCCTCGGGGAGAGGTAGCACCTTTGCTGAGAGGACCTCCTCTCACACTGGTCCTCACCCGATGAGGTGAGGAGGCCCTGAAGAGAGAAAGAAAAGGAAGAAGATCCCGTCCACCAAGCGGAGGGATTCCCGACGCTTGGAGAAGAAGAGAGAAAAGAGTGACGAAAGGGAGGAGCCAGAGACAGTCACCATTTCCACTCCCACTCCTCCCACAGGGACATCCCATCTTGCCTCCAGCCCCACAACTGGAGACACCAGATGTGGACACCTCTGTGGAGACTGAGATGGAAATGGAAGCTGCCTTTTCGCCACTTCCACTTCCACATCCCCACTCACCCCTCCCTTCCAAACCAGTAAGCCAGGATCAGAACGCCGAATCCGCCCCACCAACAGAAAACAAGCAACCCATGGACGACATGGACGAGATCAGCAAACGCACAGAAAAATTACTCAAAGCCGCACGAGAGATCCAAGAAAGACACGAAAGTCCAGAAGTCCAGCGGGCCATAACAACACTTCAAGCAAAATAAACCTTCCACCAATAACCACCCCAACTGATACAACCACATCAACTACGACCATTCTAAATGACAAAAAAACATCAACTACAACATCACCGTCTCAGTCTCCTCCCTCCAAGAAGAGAAGCAAGAAGCACAAACGCCGTTAACTCTCTCCTTTTCCTCCTTTAACCCTTTACCTAACATGAAAAGCAGACGACACTTGCAAAAAAAATTCTTGAATAACTAATTTTTTTCATTTTTTGTCTCAAAAACATAGGTTATGACCCCTCGTTGGAACGAGCTCGACGAGCTCGTTCCAACGAGGGGTCATAACCTATGTTTTTGAAACAAAAAATGAAAATATTTTGAAAATTAATTGGCGATTTTTGAGAATAGCGCTGGCCGGTTTTGGCCGTTACGTTGGGTAAAGGGTTAACACACCCAGACATGGTGCAAGACAAAAGCAAACCGTAAAAGGAACAATACTATACAGTAAACGAGGGTCGAAAGGGGCTTGCCACACCGTCCCAGCGCGTCTTCGGCGCGCTAAAACCATTGGATTAGACTCCCAGCTCCTAAATGGGTCCTATATAGAGCTCCCAGACCATCCATCGACCGATATAGCTCACAGACCAATGCTTCCTGACGAGTGGGATACCCTGTGGTTAATGGAAAGCAAAGTTGCTTGTCGTGAAGTTTCTGTTGGACATGCAAGTATAGGAACATGGATATATACTACTCAAAGTTTGCTAAGCACCAAATATTTGACACATCATTGTGAAATTTGTTTTGTGACATATTTGCGATATTTTTTGTGGATATGATTGAGGAATGTATTGAGATGGTCCCCAGTGTTTACATTAGCTCTCTTGACAGGCACACTTTTCGCGACAGTCATGGAAAAGAAGAGAGAAAAGAGTGAGGAAAAGGAGGAGCCAGAGACAGTCGCCATTTTTAAAAAGACAAAGCTGATTTTCATGATGTTTTCGTGTACTGTCTACATGTACATGACATGTGTAGGGTATTCAATCTTCATTTCAACACAAACCCTTGTGATTTAATGATTGAATATGGCAAATGCAAATGTAAGAAGACATTTGTCTGAAGCAGTAATGTGGCGGGCTGTTGGGATGGTGGAGCAAGGGGCTACCCATCGGCAGGTTGGTGAAGCCCTTGGTGTACACCATACGGTAAGCACGAGAGCCTGGGCAAGATTTCAGCAGTACGGCACAACAGTAAGACGGCAAGGGGTGGCAGAGACAGGGCAACATCTGCAGGTGAAGACCGGTTTTTGATCATTCAGGCCCGTAGGAACCGCTTTGCCACAGCAACCCAGCTTCGCAGTGACCTCCAGAATGCATCCGGGGTAAATGTTTCAACGCAGACTATCCGGGCAAGGTTCCACGAAGGTGGTCTCCGATTGAGAAGACCTTGTATACGCAGAATCACCGCCAGGCACGATATGAATGGGCCGTGGACCATGTTGGATGGACCAAAGAAGATTGGCGACCTGTCCTTTTTACAGGTGCGTCAAGGTACTGCCTAGATCACACAGGTAGGCGTTCTATGGTATGGAGAAGACCAGGAGAGCGATTCCATGCAGCCAACATTGCTGAGCAATGACCGCTATGGTCGAGGGTCAATCATGGCCTGGGGTGGCATCAGCAGGGATGGATGTACAGAGCTTTGTGTCCTTGAACGTGGTACATTGACTGCACAACGGTATACTGATGAGATCCTGGATGTCCACGTCAGAGTGTATGCAGGTGCAGTGAGTGATAGATTCATTCTGATGGACGATAATGCCAGTCCTCATGTTGCCCATGCTGTCGAGGAGTGTCGACAGAGGGAGGGAATTGAGCGTATGGGCTGGCCAGCAAGATCTCCTGACCTCAATCCAATCGAATATGTCTAGAATGAGTTGTAGCTTGCAATTTCAGCCCATCCAGTCCAGCCAAGAAGAAGTGTCCAGGAGCTTGGTGCCATGCTGGTCCAAGAATTGAACAATATCCCACAAAGGACCATCTGAAACCTGATGGGAGGATGAGAAGGCTTTATCAAGCTGTAATTAACAATAATGGGCCTCATACTCGATATTGAACCCATACCAGTTCGCTCCGTCAATTTTTTAGCAAATGTGACAAATTTCCTCTTTTTTCTATGCTTATCGTATTCAAAAGCTAAAAAATAATGTCAAACACAAATAAAATCTTAATTTCTGTACTTAAATCGTTTTTACATGGATAACTCAGATTTGCATGATGCCTGGCGAATAGTGAATCCCGAACACAGACGTTATACTTGGAGAGGCCCGGAAAATAAAATTGCCCACTTGGATTATTTTCTTGTGTCTTCAAACCTAAATGTATTTCTAAAAGCACTGATATTCAAATTAGATACAAATCAGATCACAGTCCAACAGGTATAACATTCCCATTTTCATATCAATTAAGCGGAAAGGGGTTTTGGAAATCCAACAACAACCTCCTAACCGATCCGGAATATGTTTATATAGTAAAGTCAGTCATATGGGATACTATAAACCAGTACAGAGAGAGGGATAGCAGTAAAAACGATTATAACATTAAATGAAAGTTCACCATCAACGACCTACTGTTTTGAGAAACACTCAAAATGATGATAAGGGAAGAAACAATATCATACTTCTCATATATTAAATAGAAAAAAAACAAAAACAAAAAACAAACGCCAGTTAGAAATAGAAAATAAAATTCAAGAACTAACCGTAGAGCTCGAAAACGGTAATCTTTCAGTCAGTCAAAAATTTACACACTAGAAACAGAATTAAAAACAATGCGCCAGTAAGAATCGGCTTGGTTCTTAAAAGTTGAGACTTCAACAACACGCTGTATAGTACTTAAGACAAGTGGGCGAAATTTTACCTTTCAGTACCAGATTGGGTGGCAAATTCTAGTATGCATTTTTGTTTAGTATAACATCCCTACTTAACATTTCTGTATGACAGACTTGCAGAAGTGGTAGCTTAATGTAAAATATCTGCCTATTTTTGTAGCTGGTCAATATGCGGTTTTTATGCAAAATGCAAAGATGCAACTACACTAGAACATGGAAAGAGGATGAAATGTGGTGGAAATGACTTTATTACCATATTTATCATATTTAAGCCTTGTCTACTGACTTCAGGGAATAGAAATAAAGAAGAGATGTTTTACTTTCCGAGTTATGGCTCCATTTACATTGTACTTTTGGATCACTTTTGTGTCATGTATCCGTGCACGCAGTCGAGGACGATTTGCCGTGGGTGTAATGGGGACTTCATCGTTTTTTAACCCTTTACCTGATATGAAAAGCAGACGACACTCGCAAAAACATTCTTGAATAGTTATTATTTTCATTTTTTGTCTCAAAAACATAGGTTATGAACCCTCATTGGAACGAGCTCGACGAGCTCGTTCCATTGAGGGGTCATAACCTATGTTTTAGAGACAAAAAAAAATTTAAAAATAATAAAAATTAATTGGCGATTTTTGAGAATAGCGCTGGCCGTTTTTGAACGTTACGTTAGGTAAAGACTTAAATAATATAATTATCGTTAATAATGAAAAGTAAAAAACAGAGTAATCGCTTGACTGGACTGGTTACGTGAAATAATTCATTCGAGGCGAGGGACTATATTGTAAAACACTCGTGCGCATTCGCGCACTCGTGTTTGTACAATATCCGTCACCTCTCATGAATTATTTCACGTAACCAGTCCAGTCAAGCAATTACTCTCTATTTATTTTCAAGGGGCTTGAAATGACTGAAAACACACTTTAGAGTAGAATAATACGAGACATAATTTGTGCACATTTATATAAATGGAGATAAAAGTACATAACATGGACTATTCAACACTGTTCAAACTTACATACCACAACTACCAGCAAGTATTTATTGTCTTCATTGTAAGTAATTATAAAGTATATTTCACACACGAGTCTATTTTCAAAAGCTTAAAAAGATATTTTACAATCTTGTAAAGTTGAAAAGTAGTCTGAGAGAGAACTGAAACAAAGTGTTTCTATTCAAAAGAAAACAGTAAACAGAATTAACCATTTAGACATTTGTGGTTTTGCAACTTCCAATTTTCCTCAGTATTAGATCTATTATTGACAAAATTTCAAACACACTTTAGCATATCGAAAGTTGCACCGAGCAGATAAGCTAGTATATGAAACGGTGACACAGAGCATTAATGCCATAATGGAGACATACACAGAACGACACACGCGTGTGAATGGTTAATCGATATGGCACGAGTGCCAGCACGGAAGGATAAAACGAGAGGCCATATCGATTAACACATTCACACGCATGTGTCGTTCTATGTTTATTACATGCCTTCACGTTTATAAAAATTGCGTTGCACGATTTGTAGAAAATTTCAGTGAAATTTCGCTTCTATTTAAAAATGATCCGTCAGCGATTTCCATTCCGCACATATGTGCGGAACAGATTTTTATTTTCCGCATGGTTTAGTGTTGTTGAAGATGGGAATTACATAGAACAGGCGTGTAATAAATGGTAATTACTCTTCTTCACTATCATAGTCCTCTGCATCAATGCTTAGTTCAACTTCAGGTGTCTGATCATCCCAAGTTTTCATTTTGTATAAGCTTGTGCAACTTAGCCCATTGGCCACACATGGACAAGTCTGTGATTTACAGTATCTTACGCAGTCACATGACAGTTGCTTCAGGACTGCCACTGTCACTGGTTCGCCATCCACCCAGTCCACTGCACGAAATTGGTCATTGCCTATGGTTTCCCTTAGCCAATAATAACCAGCAGGAGGAGGCACATGTGAACTTGCCTCAAGGCAAAGTCTCCAGATCTATGCTTGATAGTTTCCCCAAAGGCAATGCTTGTATTGGCTGTCAGCACAAGGTGGAAGCTGGTGGAATTCTAGTTCACTTTTTTCTAGCAGAAAACAGTAAATAGCAAAGCTAATTGGCATCCATTGTGTTCGGCTTTTCCCTAGAGGTATATATTGCACACGTGAATATTTACAGCTTTTTTAACCCTTTACCTAACTTGAAAAGCAGACGACACTCGCAAAAAAAATTCTGAAATAACTAACTTTTTTCATTTTTTGTCTCAAAAACATAGGTTATGACCCCTCGTTGGAACGAGCTCGACGAGCTCGTTCCAACGAGGGGTCATAACCTATGTTTTTGAGACAAAGAATGAAAAAATAATGAAAATTAATTTGCGATTTTTGAGAATAGCGCTGGCCGGTTTTGGCCGTTACGTTGGGTAAAGGGTTAACTCCAGTAGCCCCGATACGTCTAATTCAAACGAGAACTATCTAATACACAACGAAGAGATATAATAACGTGCATACCAAAACAAAATAAACCAAAGATATTTATAAAAAAAATTGGCGACCTATATCGTTAATAAAAGTAGATGTAAAAATTCGATCAGCTGCAAAAGCCAATCGTATCAAAACTGTTCTCCCCAAACTTTTCTCCCCCACTGCATGTGTAACGTACGTCTGTCCAGGGTGAGATAGCAGGGAGATACAGATGTATCCCACCCCACCCACGTGACGTTATACATTTATAACGTTATTATGACGCTATGCATAGTTTTTGGCTACCAACTAATTCATATTGACGTCATCAGAATGCCGTGTGTTCAAAGTTTGATGCTCTAAAACTCTTTAAACCCCAAGATGCCATCGTTCCTAATTGATTTCGTGGTATATACCTTTGGTATATACATAACTTCTGCATGGTCTTTCCGATGGTGTCATTAGTTTTTCAAAACAACGAATACCAAATGAGTTGATTATATCAGCACGTGACCGCCGATTACCTCTGGCTAACGTAACCGCTGTATGGTGGGGGAGAAAAATAATCCCTGATGGGTACGGGTGTGGGATGGGGAAATCTCACACTCGGGACAAGATATTTTGTCCAGACACTCGGCAAGCCTCGTGTCTGGCCCAATTATCTTGCCCTCGGGTGAGATTTTCCCATCCCACATCCGTACCCATCAGGGATTATAATAATCTCAGCTATCGAACTCGACTTTATGTCGGGAAAATACATTGGTGAATCTACCCGCCTGATATTCAGTCTGATAAAAAAAACTAGAACTATCACTGAAAGTGATTAATACCCCCGCTTCCAGCTTACAAGAATGCACCTCTGAATGTTGAGGTTGAAAAACCAATAGTAAATCCAAGTTCAGGGGAGATAACCTGGTTAAAATTGTCGCATATGAAAACTTTTACAATATGCGCATGTTCACTTGCTAGACATAATGTTTGAGAAGTTTCATCGAAATCGGTTCAATAATGTAGGAGGAGTTGCACACACAAGAATCTCATGTGAAAATCGATAATAAATCTAAGTTCAGGGGAGATAATGTGGTTATAATTGTCACAGATGAAATTTTTTCGAATATGCGCATGCTCAATTGCTAGTCATAATGTTTGAGAAGTTTCATCAAAATCGGTTCAATAATGTAGGAGGAGTTGCGCACACAAGTTCGGACGGACGGACGGACGGACGGACGTACTAGACGTATCGGGGCTACTGGCGTTGTTAGATTTTGAGAATGTATTTGACTCACTGGAATGGTCATTTATTGTAAAAACATTAAGGTTTCTCAGATTTGGCCCATCTTTATAATAACACTTTATAATAATATTTTAGCTTTCTTGTAAGTAACGGTCATTACTCCGAAACATTTGACCTGAAACGTGGGGTGCGACAGGGGGATCCACTTTCATCGTATCTTTTTATACTAAGTGTAGAAATCCTTAGCGCAGCACTTGAATATAACCCCCATATAAATGGTATATCTATAAATAACTCTGAATATCTTATAAATTAATACGCAGATGACTCTATGCTCTTTCTGAAGGATGACGGACACTCTTTAAATAACGCCGTCATCACAGTACTTATCTTTTCTAAAATATCTGGATTGAAAGTGAACTTTGATAAAACTCAAATTATATGGATCGGATCAAAAAGAGGGTGCAATACAGAAACCAACCAAAAATGTTCACTGGAACCACAGTTCTTCATTTACAATTCTAGGAATTGAATACAATCTCTATAATGGTAACTACATATAAAATAATTACGTAAAGAAGATGGAAAAAATCAGTAAAGTTTTAAGAGACTGGTCCTCTAGAAATTTAACATTACTTGGCAGAGTCACAGTGGTTAAAACCGTCACATTGCCCATTTTGACACATTGCTTAACAGTCCTTCCATATCATTCGGAAGAGCTATATGAAAAGCTACAATCTCAATTGTTCAATTTTTTTGTGGTCAGGGAAAAAAGACAAAATAAAGCGCGGAATAGTAATTAACTCAATTGAAAAAGGAGGCTTAAAATACCCCGATATTAAAGCGTATAGCCAAGCCCTTAAAATGCCCTGGATCAAGAAATTATTAGATCCCAACGTGTTCGCCGCATGGAAAACCCTTATTTTGGGGGACTTAGAGAAGTTTGGCAATTACAAAATATGGCACCTGCACAAAGATGGTTTACAAAACGTAGGAAAACACGTGAATCAGTTCTGGAAAGATACTTTGAGTGCGTGGGAACTACTAACCGACAAGTGTGTAAGTGAGACCCCTGAAGAAATCTTGAGTGAGCCCCTCTTCTACAGCAAAAACATAAAAATTAACAGTTAGCCATTTTTGACAAAAACTGGGACAAAAGTGACATTTTCATCATTAAGGATTTATTAAGTGATAATAAAAATTTTCTCAGCTTTTTTGAATTTTCAGAAAAATTTAATATTAAAACTCAGTCCACAGTCTACCAGGGGGTAATTGATGCGATACCTAGATCTTGGAAAGAACTAACAAAACAAACGCCTAAACTCTAAACAGTTGCCAACAGTTTTATAGAGAAATGTGAATGCTCCCCAAAAGGTTGTAAAACCTTTTATCCCCATTCCTAGAACTTTCAACTGTCTCCCCTGTTAATGCACAAAACAAGTGGAAAGAAGTTCTGGATATCAACATCCAACCGCAAGATTGGGAGTCGATGTATAGAAGTGCCTTTCATATAACGGATGATACCTACTTACTTTACAATATAAAATTTTGCTGCGAATATCGTGCACAAATTCTAAACAACATTAATCCTTTGATACTTTTATACATCTTATGACGTACGAAATCAAACAGTGCGTTGATACTTTGTGGTCATTTGTTTTGTTATTATTTTTCGATTTTTTAAGGTTTTAACCTCAATTCCCATTTTCTTCCGAATAGTGCTCAGTGACAACCGTTGAGCCAAATGTTATCGCAGCTTAAAATACTAATATAATCCTGCTGTCAAGACTTCTTAACTGGTTGAGTACTGGAAGCCATTATCCGGGCTTTCAAAAAATGAGGATACCAGAACAAAAGCCAACACTTTCCTTGCTTATATTTCACATTCAGTCAAATACAACTAATATATCGTTTATATAAATTTGTTTTATTACAAATTATCGGAGAGTGCCTGTGGGCACTCTCCAATAATTTGTAATAAAACAAGTTTCGAATAACAAATTCAGACCACCAAAAATAATCTAGCCCTCAACCAGATAATCACTAATGTGAAAAATAACTTGTTATTTGCACTTTCGACGTTTGACGTCGCATTTTGAAAAACGTTGAAGAAACTGAATTCAAAGTGACGTTTGAACGTCAAGATAATTAAAGTCTCAAAGGGTTAAAATAAACTTTCAGAAAGGGAGCTTTGTACATATTATTATTTACTTAATTATTGTTGTTTAAGGTCACATATTTTTGCACAATGACTAATCATGACCGCGACAGTTTTACGGGTGGAGGAAGCCGGAGTACCCGGAGAGAACCACCGAGCAACGGCGAGCATCTGTCAGCTCCCCAACATACGAACTCCACACAAGCAGGGTTAGCATTGGCTGAAGACAGGTGCACCATCGACGTGCAGTACGCCTTAGTACACAACGTCACCGTGCCCCCACGTAGGTAATGGGGGTGACGTGTTTTGCCCAAGGACACAACGCGGTTGCCGCAGGTGGGATTCGAACCGAGGACCTCTCGGCTTGCAGTCTGCACCTCTACCTACTGAGCCACCGCGCCCCCAGAGTTTTGTACATTCTGCAGCAGTACAAAAGAGACAATGCCTCATTTATTTTTTGAATGTTCACTTTCAAAAACTGTCCTCTTAAATTTCCCAGAGCAACTAAAAGATAAATGCAATATCTCTCTCCCCCTGAACATCGCTTACGTCCTTCGAGGTCTTCGCGATTCTAGAACAGGATATATACTAACCCTGTCTGTGTTAATATATAAAAAATACATCTATGCCTGCAAACTGGGGAAATGCAAGCCGAATATTTTATCCTTCATTGAACAACTGAAAGCGTATTATAAACTAGATCTACTGTCTACATGGTCATACCCTTGAAAAAGGCAAACGACATAAAACTGCGATGGAATATGTTAAATAATGTTTTGTCAGTTAATAATTAGCTGATAAAGTAATTATTACGTTGTCTAGCTTGGACTTTCAGTAGCACATTTGAGCCCGAAGGCCTATCCGCTTTCTTGTGTGCGTGTATACGTATTTGCATGTGTGCGTGTGCTCTCGAATACGTGCATTCATAAGTGCGTGAGTTTTCCCATGCACACACGCGCTTGTGTATATATGATACACATACATGTGGACGTGAAACACACACTTTATGCATGTAAATACGTACACACAGACTTTTCACACTCCCTAAAAGAAAAATAATTCACAGCATTTTTTTTTAGCTCAAACTGCAGTCCAAAAAGAACATTTTTCCACCATTCAAGAAACTGCACGATAGTACGCTCTACTTAGTTAGAGAAGACTCCACAATTCAATACGCCTTTAGAGTACATTCTCTCCGTAAAAAACAAATTCTGTGGGTTTTTTTCTGTACTTTCCTATTCTGTCAACCATGTTATGGTTTTGCTAGTATATGTTATGTATTTCGGTATGTTTATCTGAATAACAAACTGTACCCCCCCCCCCCCCCCCCCCTATCATTGCATGCAGATGTCTACATTATCTGAATGCAGCAGTGCTCTGATCCTATAATCCTAAAAGTCTACTCACTCCCCCCTTTTCAGTGAAACATTTTCTGACACCGCCACTGGCGATATATACCTCTTTTTTATCCCGCGTGGAATGTGGACACAGAAATACACCGCGTACAGTGGAAACCAGAGAACATACACACGGTGCGCGTGTGCGTTTCATGAACCAATTTCTCTCTCCCATCACTAAGGTACTGAGATATATATTAAGTCGTGTGTGACAGCTGGGAGAGAAATGCCCGTCTCATCCCACCCACGTGACAGCTATCTCACCCCACCCACGTGACCAACCTATTTGCATATTTAAGTTGTACCGGAATTATTTAATCATCGCAAATCACGTCTGCACATGTATAAACAAACAAAATGGAAGGTCGTTTTGCTTCCGTAAATACGTCTGACTTTATGGACGAAAATCGAAACCAGAAGACACAAAGAAAAACTTCAGCACACCTCAAACTGCTCTATCAGTTTATCGGAGAGAAATATAGAAGTGATATCATTGCGCCCTCTCAAACTGAAGTGCAAGTACGGAAATGACGTGTGCATGCATGTCGATTTCATTTGAGGTCACTTCAATGCACTAACACTCAACTTGCGGTGCTAATCTGCGTGTTTTGAAGTATATATACCCTTGGTATATACCATACTTCTCGACATGCTTTCCGAATATTTTATTGGCTTTCTCCTAGATTAAACACACTAAGAAATATTTATCTGGAAAATATGGTATTTTCTTATTAATGGCGTCGCACCCCTAAAATGGTGGGAGAAAAATCATCCCGGATGGGTATCTGGGTGGTACGGCTAAATCTCACACTCGGGGCAAGGTATTTGAGCCAGACACTCGACAAGCCTCGTGTCTGGCCCAAATATCCTGCACCTCGGATGAGATTTCCCCATCCCACCCATATACCCACCGAGGATAATAATAATCTTCTATAATAAGGAATGGATAAATGGAGGTACATTATCATAATAAAGATTATGCTGAAAAAGGCAAAGATCAACTAAAATGATTGTGTTTTTTTTTCATTTGTTTCAGATTTTAGAGAAAAACTGACTTCGCTCGGAAATTTGATTGTTGTGAAATCATGTCCACATATTATCTGACCATTTTGTTCCCGTTCATATTCAACATTCATCCCGGCAGCAGCATCAGAAACGGAATCTGTTCGCCAACGTCTCCAGATATTCTCGGACCATATTATATTCCAAATACTAGGGCTCGATATTACTACTGTAACGGAGACCCGGCTTATAGTGAGCTTCCAAAGTTATTTGTACAAGGATTCGTGTTCGATGAAGACTGTTCCAATGTCATAACAAATGCTACTTTGGAAATCTGGCAAGCAAACCACTTGGGTAACTACACGCCACAGCAGGGATGCAGGGGATTCGTTAGAACTGACGAGACAGGATTTTACAAGTTTCATACCATCCACCCTGGTAAATATACACTGGACCCTGCTCAAGAATACTTTCGACCGGCTCATGTGCATTTTAAGGTGAGCACAGATGGACACATGACATTAATAACGCAAATGTATTTCGAGGATGATTCACATCTTGGAGTTAGTGATGGATGCAGTGTTTGCCAGTCAGTGCAGCCTGATCTTATAGCAAGGCCTATGATTTTGTCCTGTGTCAGTTCTGACGTTAAAACTTGCACGTTCATTGTACAGTTTGATATAGTTTTAAAACGTGGTACCGGTACTTATATATTTAGATGATGAAGTTAAAAAAAACACGAAAAGATTTAATCGGAAGTTTCTTGATAGTCACAGAGGTGTTTTCTTGATTTCTGAAGGGTTTTGGGTTGGGGTGCTCTCCCTACTCTAACCCAAGTCGGATCCTCTCTACGGCACATATAACTAGAGGAAAGGGGGTAACAATCACCACAAACGAAATGTGTTGAACCTTTTATCTAACTCGATAGGTAGACGGCACTTGCAAAAATGCATTTTACCACTAAAGATTTACAGTTTTTGACTCATAAAACATTGCTTACGACAATTTTCGAGTAAAATTTTAACATCTGTTCTAATCTAGTTACATTTTAATATACTTCACCCTTTACCTAGCATGAATAGCGGGCGATACTTCTAAAAAAAATTCTGGAATAACTGAAAAATCTCATTTTGGGCCTAAAAAAACATAAGTAGTAGGAGATGTACATTGCAAAAAATAAAAGTTCTCTTTAGAACCAAAACTGGTTCTAATCTTGTCCCTGAGATGGAACCAGTTCTGTTTAAACAGTATTTATTTCAAATCAAATACATTTATAAAGATTAACATCAAATATTAACAGAATTAAACATAAATTGAGGGGGTTTCAGCCGTAAGTTTAGAGCTTATACGAGGTTGTCTCAAATCATTATTAAGCAAAGGAGATATGAACAGTTGGCATATCGAACCAGTTTTGGTTCTTATCAGAACCAAAACTGGTTCGATATACCAACTGTTCATATCTCCTTTGTTTCAAAATGTTTGGCGACCGCGTTGAATAAGCTCCAAGTTTAGTGCTGAATCTACTTCAGTTCATGTAATATTCTGTTAAAATTGAATGCTAATCTTGGTAAATTTATTTGATTTGAAATAAATACTGTTTAAACAGAGCTGGTTCCATCTTAGGGACAAGATTAGAACCAGTTTTGGTTCTAAAGAGAACCTATATTTTTTGCAGTGTATGGAACCACCCAGATTGGCCGGATCTCATGCCGAATATCGGACGTGACGTTGCAGTTATGTGGCCCAGTGATGTCATGTGTAGCCCGTCTGAGAGGCCATGCTGTGACGTCATCTCCATAGTGATACGTGGTGTCAGTGCATATGAGCAGCACTTGTTATTAGGGTGACACGTGTTTCCGTCGTCCATTTTGATTTGATGGAGGCCACCATCTTGGTTTCTATGACAGCACGTGGCTTCAATGTGACCCAAAGTCCTTTCTGAGAGTGTGCTGGATTGAACTGGAATAATCTAATTACCCAAAATAAACCCGACAATTTTCTAAAAATTCAAGAATCCTCGTTTGTTCATTCCCGCTTTGATGCATTCCTGTACTCCCCTTGCTAGATGAGATTAACTATATTAGCACGTAGCTGCTGAATGTGACTATAAAGCATTCTTTAAACAATTGTATCAGGTGAGCGATTAAGGCCTCTTGCTTTTTAAACGCTCCTCAAAAATGAAATATGAGAATGGTGCATGTAAAAAAATTAACAACGTTTTTCCATAAATATTGGAATAAATGATCAGAACTTATACGTTTACGTTCGCATGGATTCTGTTTGGTGTCTATAGGAGCCGAATATGGGTCCCTTTCCCAATGGCATTTTGGCATAATATTTCCAAATTAAAACCCAAAATTGTCCAATGTCTGTCCTCATTCAAATAGAAATTTAATTCTTCTTTGACTCTTGAAGGCATAACTTTTGACTTTAATCACCTTTTACTGCAATAAAACTGGTGCCTGAACAGGCAGTTTTTTGGATATATTCACAAGTCACATCCCCAGAACCTTGTCAGTTGTTTCTAGGAAAGTCTTGGCTGCCTGTACAGGCAGCCAAGACTTGCCCAGTCACAACTGCAACGTCACAGCATTTAGGCTGCTGAAGTGTAACGAAATGCATAAATATCTCCACCTTTTAATAACACAAGAACAATTTATACATGTAGCAGGTCCTTTTTTTCATTTTCCCAGTTCAGTATGAAGGTAACATTTTTTATTCTTTGTGTGCTTCTTTGTCCAAACAAATTCCCAGTTAAAGTCTTCATTACGCGCATTTTCCAAATTGCATGAGCCCCAGACCCTTTCCTAAAAGGATAGAAGAATCCCTGGTTCGTTTGTGTTATTCGAGACAAAAATTAGGTTACAAATGAAACTATATTTTCTGTGTAGGTATCTATTATTTTTTTCTTCAAGAATGTATTTTGGTCAACGAGGTATCAGGTGGATCAAGGAACATGCTTTCAGTGTGACTTCTTTAATTTTATGACGTCGAAGAAATTGCTATGATAAAGAGGTTGCACATAAATATTGAGCACAAACATACTTGGCTAATTGAGAAACATCCCGATATTGACTTACAATGTATTTATATTCAATGATCTGACTAAACACGGAATCCAACTTTACTGAATCGGCTGGGAATTTCAATTACAGAATGCCTTATACAGCCCGTTTATATGTATGCAGGGGAAATCTGATTGAACATTTTGATGGCCTGGGCGAAGGTATAGCTAGGAAGTAGTAATACAAGTCAATATTAATGGATGATAGTTTAGTCAATAGTACTGGTACAAGGCCGCAATGGAACAAGACTGCTGTAGAAGCTAATGATAGGACAGATAGACCATAGACAAGTAGTGGCCTTGGAGCTTTGGAGGTAAGATGGAAGCCGTTGGTAAGACTACATTAGACCCCACTGAGGGATTTCTCATGGCCCTCATGGCCTCATACGACAAAAAGGGGATTCTCCAAAAGGTATCCTCGATAGGTATCCTCAAATAATACAATACAGGCCATGGGAATCCTCAAATATCGAAATGGGGCTAAGAGGGATAGTAAATGAGGCCTCATTGAGGGATTTTGTCTGGCTTTCATGGCCTCAAAAGAAATGAGGCTATTGGGGATAGTAAATGAGGCCTCATTGAGGGCTTTTCACATAGCCCTCATGGTCTCATATGATTAAAAAGGGATTCTCCAAAAGGTATCCTCGATAGGTATCCTCAAATAATACAATACCAGGCCATAGGTATCCTCAAATACCGAAATGAGGATAAGAGGGATAGTAAATGAGGCCTCATTGAGGGATTTTTTCATGCCCCTCATGGCCTCAAAAGAAATGAGGTTAAGAGGGATAGTAAATTAGACCTCTGTGAGGGATTTTTTCATAGACCTCATGGCAAATTACGACTAAAAAGGGATTCCATAACCAGAGACGTTTCACAAAAAGGGATTCCATGGGACGTGGCCATTGGATATAGAGGTGATGAGAATCGGATAGGACTTCGTTGTGATAAGGGGGATAACTCATAGAGATTACGGGGGATGAAGCAATCTGATCGGTTAGTTAGTGTCAGGAAAGTGAAGTGATTGGGTGATCTAGATAAATGAAACAGCAAGAGTACTCGGAATTGGGGCAGAACTAACAAGAACAGACCAGACGAGCTAAATATAGTAATAATAAGCAAAGCTGTTTTAGCTGATAGGCTACTCTACTCTATTGGAGTATACTCCAGGACAAAGGAACATGGTCAGGTAGACGAAAACTATTGCGTAGATAGAAGCAGAGAATTCTGAAATAATTCGAAATAGTACAACTTATCGGGTTGTTTCTGGTACTTAGATTTACTCCTGTACAAAGGAACATACCCTCCGAACATACCCCTATCCTATAAGAGGCCTTTGGGTAACATAGAAACCACGTGCTACCATAGAAACCAAGATGGCGGCCCCCAGTATACAAAATAGACGACGGAAACACGTATCACCCCAACAACACGCGCTGCGCATGCGCACTAACACCACGTATCACTATGGGGATGACGTCACAAGATGGCCGCTCACGTGGGTTACCATGACAGCACAACATGGCGCCGCTGGGTCATGTGGCATGACGTCACTTCCGGGGTCATCCACCGGGGTAATCCAGAATTGGGGTGAAAAGAGACATACTACTCTCGAGCCCTGCGGCCTCTCATTCCATCCTTCCGCGCTGGCACTCGTGCCATACCGATTAACCTATTCACACACGCATGTCGTTCTGTGTATTTACTTACTAGGTCAAGAATGTGGTATTGTTTCAGCACTTCCATCTGTTTTCGTTTACAAGACAAATCATTGAGAACTGACCTCATTATGGTTTGGGTCTAGTTGTGAATATACGCGTGTTTTTGCGAATCTTTTTTTAAATTTATAACATTCTGTCCCTTCTAGGGCTAAGGCTAGGCCGGGTGATAACTGGACATTTAATCAAATCGCGATAATTTAAAAATTATCGTTTATTCAATATTGAGAATAAAGCTTAATTGATACATCGCTCTCAACGATAACTGGGTTTCATCAGCGACAATTGTTTTGTTTTTATTAGAGTTTAACGACACATTAACAGCCAGGGTCATATCATGTCGGTGACAGTTTTACTGGTGGCGGAAACCGGAGTACCCGGAGAGAACCACCGAGCAACGACGAGCAGCTGTCGGCTCTGCAACATCGTAACTCTGAACTCTGCACCGCGGCACAGGCAGGGTTAGATTGGTTGAAGACATGCGCACCATCGACGTGCAGTACGCCTTAGTACACAGCGTCATCGTGCCCCCATGTAGGCAATCGAGGTGAAGTGCCTTGCCCAAGGACACAACGCGGGAGCGCGAATCAGTCGCTGAAATGGTCACCCATCCAACTACTAACCGCGCTCGACGTTGCTTAACTTCGGTGATCTGACGAGAACCGGTTACCGCGACGCCACCGCGCCCCCATCAGCGACAAGTTTTCAAAGTTTATTAATCAAAGCTACTGACATCTATCAAATAAGACTAAAGACATATATTTAGACCATCTGTCTTACGCAAGCCATTGATGTGATTACCTGTTTACTTTGTGTCAATCTCACTCAGATTAACCTTTTAATCTCGTAAGACCGATTTTTCGGTCCAATGCATAATTTCGTCCCATTTTTTGTCTTTTTATAAGAAGTCTATACACGGAGCCGTGATGATAAAATAATAACTGCAATCTGCAGTCGGGGGGCTGCAGACTGAGTTAATATTTTATCCTCCCTGTATATTGATATTGGACTGACCCATCGCTCTGTAACTGTACACAAGGCGATACTATTCCAGGAAAGAAGGGTTCAAAGGATTAAGTGAAAGATAGTACAAGAGGCACATGGTATTCGGCCACATAATTGTCTGGGGCGAAGGCCAAGACCATTATCTCGCCGAGTATCCCTGGCCGAGTACCATTAATAGACTTAAAATCCACTTTACATTGAATACTTATTGTAATCGGAAAAAAATTGAAATCATTTTATCACATTGAGTAGAATTTATTTATATATGCCAGCCTGCGCATTATCGCAAATTATCTAAAAGACATTTCTCGATATCCATCGATCCGATGGATATCGAGAAATATCCCTCAGTAACTTCCTAAATGACGTCACGCTTCGGCGCATCTCGTCGCCTTGGACGTCGCCTTGAAGGAACTATCAGCAGATCTTTGTTATTGTCTTGAAAGTGTTTGCAGTCGAATTGAGCTGAATATTGTGCAGTAAAATGTCACGTAGCATATAATAAAAAGAAAATCTACGCTATTTTAGTAAATATTGCAAGAAAAATAAAACTTTCAGGCCCACACTCATGATATAATCCCCGATATTCACTAAAACAGCGTAGATATCCTCTATTTATTTATCTATTAGAGTTTAAAGGCACTTTTGTTGACCAGGGTCACCTGGTGTCGGACAGCTTTACGGGTGGAGGAAGCCGGAGTATCCGGGGAGAACCACCTAGCAACAGTCAGACTCCCCAGCATACTAAATCCACACAAGCAGGATTAGCATTGGTTGAAAGCAGGTGCGCCAGCGACGTGCATTACGCCTTAATACACAGCGCCACCATGCCCCACGTGGACAATCGGGATTAAGTGCCCAAGGACACAAAGCCGTTACCTCTGGCGGGGATCGAACCGTGAACCTCTCGGTTTGGGGTTCAGTGGCGTAACCACTGAGCCACCTAAGTAGGGGTACGGTGGCGCGGTGTAGGCTATTGATGCGTACTGCACGTCGATGGCGCACTTGTCTTCAACCAATGGCAACCCCGCCCCTACGGAGCTAGTACGTCGGGGAGTCTGAAAGTTGCTCGCCGTTGCTCGGTGATTCTCTCCGGGTATTCCGGCTTCCTCCACCCGTAAAACTGTCCGTCATGAGGTGACCCTGACTGTCGAAGGTGTCATTAAACCCCAAATAAATAAATCAGAAGTATAATTCCCATTAAAAACAGCCATGGTATTGAATATATACCGCAGGGGTAACATGGGCAGGGTGTAAATAAATGTTTTGTTGATGTTCCATTTAACCGGTGTAGTTTGAGTTTAGTTTAATAGTTTAATGCATTACATCATAATGGCAGTTGCACAATACACACATAACAAATAAGAAGAAATTAGTAAACATAATGTATAATATAAAGTACTAACGACTTTTTTACTTTAACAAGATGATCTCGCTTACAGAAGAATGACCAGATCATGTTAGAAATAATATTAATCGATTTACTATCACAGTTTTTCAATATATAATAGTATTTCTCCGAATCATTTACTTGTTTAAATTCTTTGTTTTCTTTTATATATATAATTTCTTTGAACACCGTTTCCCTAATTTCGACATATGTCACACAATCCATAACAAAATGTTTTTCGCTCACTATTTCAACGGTATCGCACACTTGGCATGTCCTATCATTTAGGGGCGTTGGGGGTTGTTTATGTGTACCCTTTTCTATTTCCAAATTATGGTTACTAACCCTAAGTCTAAAAAACAGTTCACGG
Organism: Pictodentalium vernedei; assembly: GCA_031216915.1. Lineage (NCBI taxonomy): Eukaryota > Metazoa > Mollusca > Scaphopoda > Dentaliida > Dentaliidae > Pictodentalium > Pictodentalium vernedei. The sequence continues at coordinate 443,377,338 of CM062293.1, read as the reverse complement.
GCCTGTCGAGATCTGGTGATTTTCAGATAAGGTTATCAAGCTTGTATTCATTTTAACTCATCGCTCGTAACTTATTACTGCCTTTCATTTTGTCATCATGAAATATATCTTTAGTAAATCTTTCTCTATGCTGAGATTCTAGTACATCTTTCTGACATGTCCCATTAATATTAGTTAACGTATCAGCATCGGAAACTTTTATATTGTAACGAGATAACTGAGTTATCCAAGTTTTCGGAAGTTTACATTTGAGCGACTCCTTGCAGGTGTATGTTATTCATAAATAAATTCATGCCGAGATTAATTCTTGTTTTCAGGTTTTATATATATACACCAGTGACACACAGGACATCTCCGTTATATTTACATAATGTAATGTTTGGAGAATAAATTGGTGATTTCAAACGCGGATTATGATAAAGTGCTAATATGTAAAGGCTATTATCTCGTTAACCCTTTAGCTAAACTGAAAAACAGACTACACCAGCAAAAATAATTCTTGAATAACTAATTTTTTTCATTTTTTGTCTCAAAAACATAGGTTATGGCCCCTCGTTGGAACGAGCTCGTTCCAACGAGTGGTCATAACCTATGTTTTTGAGACAAAAAATGAAAAAATAATGAAAATTAATTGGCGATTTTTGAGAATAGCGCTGGCCGGTTTTGGACGTTACGTTAGGTAAAGGGTTAATTCGTACTATCGATAAGCCCCATTCGGTAACACTGTTAGAGTTTTGAAGGGGAATTTATTTTATTTAATTTATTTATTTATTTATTTATTTATTTATTTATTTATTTATTTATTAGGGTTTAACGATACACTAACAGCCAGGGTCATATCATGTCGGTGACAGTTTTACGGAAGACGGAGTTCCTGGAGAGCGTGGAAAATTACTGATCAATATGTAATTGTCCATGCTCTTCGGGAACTCCGCCTTCCCCATCAAAACTGTCCGACACGAGGTGACCATTGCTGTCGAAAGTGTGTTAAAACTCCAATAAATAAATAAATAAATAAATAAATAAATAAATAAATAAATAAATAAATAAATAAATAAATAAATAATGGGAGGAATTGGAACGCATGGTGCTACACACTAAAAACTAAAGTGGTAAAACTGACACTTTCAAGGTGATAAACCCATTCTAACTCTTAGGGTTTGATTTTAACACTCAAAGTGCAATGCTTTAAGCACTCAGACAATGCAATCGTCAGACATCTGAAACTTGAATGGATGACACTTCCCATGTGTCTAGCTTTGGTGGTTCTTCCAGAATCGTCCATAATTTGATTTGCGCTTGGTGGGTACATAATTAAAAGGACACAACGCAGATGACGCGGATCAGGCTCGAGAGTTCGAGCCTGATCCGCGTCATCTGCGTTGTTTCCTTTCAAGTGTCGCGACATTACACTTGTCAAGTGGTATTATTGTAACACCTGTCAAGTTCTGGGATATCTACACTTGAACAAAGTGCTAGTTCAGCACTTAGTAAGTGTTAAATACAGCACTTCAAGGGTAGTTTTTAACACTTTAGTTTTTAGCGTGTAAAAAGCCAAAAAGAACGCGCAGCTGCTCAAAATATCAGCATTATTGAAAGCACTATAAATTAGCCATGACAACAGGCAATGAACTGGTAAAAACCGTGGCAGACTAAAAACCATGGCAATCTGCCACGGTTTCAAACATGCTATTGCCGATGGCCACTTGCTAATTTCTCTTTTGTCGATTCTTTGTCGATACAGGTGTTAAACCAACTTGGCGACATGGGAGTTTGATCATCCCTCATAATCAGCCATGACAATTGGCAATGATATAGTGAAAGCCTTGACAGTCAGACATGTCTTTCGAATGCCATTGTCGATGGCCACTTGGTAATTTTGTGATTGACGATTACACGCCAAAAGGGATGTTTTTTGTGGATTAACTCCCTATATCCTGCTGGTGGATATTCCTCTGGTGGTTATCTAAATGAAGAAACAGATAACCGAAAAGCTGTTCGTCTGGAACTACAAACAGTTCGTCAAAAAGTTGCGTCTTATCACCTTATTTGATAGCACTGTTCCTGTGGGAAGACCGCTCTCTTCAATGCTCAAACTCCCTACACGCTAAAAACTAAAGTGTTAAAAACTACACTTGACGTGCTGTATTTAACACTTACTAAGTGCTGAACTAGTACTTTGTTCAAGTGTAGATATCCCAGAACTTGACAGGTGTTGACAATAATACCACTTGACAAGTGTAATGTCGCGACACTTAAAAGGAAACAACGCAGATGACGCGGATCAGGCTCGAACTCTCGAGCCTGATCCGCGTCATCTGCGTTGTGTCCTTTTAATTATGTACCCACCAAGCGCAATGCAAATTATGGACGATTCTGGAAGAACCACCAATGCTAGACACATGATAAGTGCCATACATTCAAGTTTCAGATGTCTGACGATTGTAATGTCTAGTGCTTAAAGCATTGCACTTTGAGTGTTAAAATCAAACCCTAAGAGTTAGAATGGATTTAACACCTTGAAAGTGTCAGTTTTAACACTTTAGTTTTTAGTGTGTAAGACAGCTGACTCTCCCTGTGCTTGTCGTAGATGCGTTCGAGATGTGTGAACTGTCATACAGTAGGGCCATCGTGGACGGGTCGAATTCCACGGGTTCTCATTTTTTCCACGCATATGATTCAGAGATGATCCGCTATGGCACCTAGCAAAATTTCCACCAATGAAGCGCCGGGATAATCCCAGTGCTTCATTGGTGGAAATTTCGCTAGGTGTCATAGTAGATCATCACTGAATGATATGCGTCGGAAAATGCAGATTTGGCAATGGTCACCTTGCCCCGTCCACGATGGCCGTATTGTAATCAGTCTTCTTTATAACAGGTACACGGCACAAGTTGTGGAATCGAAAGAAAAATTATATTTGATAGCATTTTTGTATCGATGCTGACGTGCCTCCATAATGGTATATACATATTAACAAGGTAACCAACTCGCTGTTCGAAAACGATAGCACTCATCTTAGTTATACCCCTCCCCCCCCCCCCCCTCTCAAATTTGATTCATATAACGCATCCGGCAGTACCCAGTGTCAGTGGAAAGGGGGATGAATAAGCTTTACAGTGGTGTATTACACGACCGTTGAGTGTTCTTGGGTGGCTCATGATAACTGGGAGAAGTCGCAGAAAAGGCCGAAAAATATTTAGTCGGACAAGATAGTGTGCAGTGGAAAGTGGGTTATGAGCGACAATTATCCGATTTATTATAAGTTTACATTTGAGCGACTCCTTGCAGGTGTATGTTATTCTTAAATAAATTCATGTCGAGATTAATTCTTGTTTTCAGGTTTTATATATATACGTCAGTGACACACAGGACATCACCGTTATTTTTACATAATGTAATGTTTGGAGAATAAATTGGTGATTTCAAACGCAGATTATAATCAAGTACTATTATGTAAAGGCTATTATCTCATTAATTCGTACTACCGATAAGCCCCATTCGGTAACACTGTCAGAGTTTTGGAGGGGAATTTATTTATTTATTTATTTATTTATTTATTTATTTATTTATTAGGGTTTAGCGATACATTAACCGCCAGGGTCATATCATGTCGGTGACAGTTTTACGGAAGACGGAGTTCCCGGAGAGCGTGGAAAATTACTGATCAATATGTAATTTTCCACTCTCTCCGGGAACTCCGCCTTCCCCATCAAAACTGTCCGACAAGAGGTGACCATTGCTGTCGAAAGTGTGTTAAAACCCCAATAAATAAATAAATAAATAAATAAATAAATAAATAAATAAATAAATAAATAAATAAATAAATAAATAAATAAATTAATAAATGAATAATGAGAGGAATTGGAACGCATGGTCCTAAAGAGCCAAAAAGAACGCACAGCTGCCCAAAATATCAGCATTATTGAAAGCACTATAAATTAGCCATGACAACAGGCAATGAAATGGTAAAAACCATGGTAGTCTGCCACGGTTTCAAACATGCTATTGCCGATGGCCACTTGCTAATTTATCTTTTGTCGATTCTTTGTCGGTACAGGTGTTAAACCAACTTGGCGACATGGGAGTTTGATCATCCCTCATAATCAGCCATGACAATTGGCAATGAAAAAGTGAAAGCCTTGACAGACATGTCTTTCACCATGCCATTGTCGATGGCCACTTGGTAATTTTGTGATTGACGATTACACACCAAAAGGGATGTTTTTTGTGGATTAACTCCCTGCATCCTGCTGGTGGATATTCCTCTGGTGGTTATCTAAATGAAGAAACAGATAACCGAAAAGCTGTTCGTCTGGAACTACAAACAGTTCGTCAAAAAGTTGCGTCTTATCACCTTATTTGATAGCACTGTTCCTGTGGGAAGACCGCTCTCTTCAATGCTCAAACTCCCTACACGCTAAAAACTAAAGTGTTAAAAACTACACTTGACGTGCTGTATTTAACACTTACTAAGTGCTGAACTAGTACTTTGTTCAAGTGTAGATATCCCAGAACTTGACAGGTGTTGACAATAATACCACTTGACAAGTGTAATGTCGCGACACTTAAAAGGAAACAACGCAGATGACGCGGATCAGGCTCGAACTCTCGAGCCTGATCCGCGTCATCTGCGTTGTGTCCTTTTAATTATGTACCCACCAAGCGCAATTCAAATTATGGACGATTCTGGAAGAACCACCAATGCTAGACACATGGGAAGTGCCATCCATTCAAGTTTCAGATGTCTGACGATTGTAATGTCTAGTGCTTAAAGCATTGCACTTTGAGTGTTAAAATCAAACCCTAAGAGTTAGAATGGGTTTAACACCTTGAAAGTGTCAGTTTTAACACTTTAGTTTTTAGTGTGTAAGACAGCTGACTCTCCCTGTGCTTGTCGTAGATGCTTTCGAGATGTGTGAACTGTCATACAGTAGGGCCACCGTGGACGGGTCGAATTCCACGGGTTCTCATTTTTTCCACGCATGTGATTCAGAGATGATTCGCTAGGGCACCTAGCAAAATTTCCACCAATGAAGCGCCGGGATAATCCCGGTGCTTCATTGGTGGAAATTTCGCTAGGTGTCATAGTAGATCATCACTGAATGATATGCGTCGGAAAATGCAGATTTGGCAATGGTCACCTTGCCCCGTCCACGATGGCCGTACTGTAATCAGTCCGCTTTACCACAGGTACCCGACACAATCTGTGAAATCGAAAGAAAAATTATATTTGATAGCATTTTCGATGCTGACGTGCCCCATAATGGTATATACATATAAACAAGGTACCAACTCGCTTTTCGAAAACGATAGCACTCATTTTAGGTTAAACGCCCCCCCCCCCCCCCCCCCCCCTCCGTCTCAAATTTGATTCACATAACGCATCCGCAGTACCCCAGTGTCAGTGGAAAGGGGGATGAATAAGCTTTACAGTGGTGTATTACACGACCGTTGAGTGTTCTTGGGTGGCTCATGATAACTGGGAGAAGTCGCAGAAAAGGCCGAAAAACATTTAGTCCGGACAAGATAGCGCACAGTGGGAAGTGGGTACGAACGACAATTATCCGATCCATTATAAATAATTCGAGGCCCCACTGTCTATGGACGGCAAATTCAAACATTAACCATATACCTTTATCAATTACTAATCTCGGATCCACATTTATTAATTTCTGACAATCACATTTGCCGTTTATACATTTTTTACCCTTTTCTTGGAAACTGACGAAGCCAACGGCGGCCATAGAAGCTAAAATGCCCACAAAAACATTCCACTGGCTACTATTTAAAACAAGCCAATGGGAGAATGGGGAAAATTCAGTATCTATGGACGCGAAAAAACTTCATTAGATTTGAAGTGACGGCTAAAAAGTGTATAAACGATAAATGTGATCGCCAGAAATGGATAAATGTGGATCCAAGATTAGTAATTGATAAAGGTAAACGGTTAATGTTTCAATCTGTCCTCCATAGACAATGGGACCTCCAATTATTTAAATCGGATATTTGTCGCTCGTAACCCACTTTGCACTGTACACTATCTTGTCCGACTAAATGTTTTTCTGCGACTTCTCACAGTTATCATGAACAACCTCTCAAGAACACCCAACGGTCGTGTAATACAGCACTGTAAAGCTTATTAACTTCCCTTTCCACCGACATCGGGTACTGTTGGATAGGTTATGTGAATCAAATTTGAGGGGGGGGGGGGGGGGGGGGGGTATAACGAAGACGTGTGCTATCGTTTTCGAAAGGCGAGTTGCTTACCGTGTTAATATTTATATACCACTAGCGGGTGTTACCCGGCGTTGCACGGGAGAAGATGGTTATATCAATATACCCTCAGATATGATCGGCTCATAATGCCTCCAAAATCTTATCTAATATATAAATGCGAATGTCTGTATCTATATCTCTCTCTATCTCTCTATCTATCTTTGTTCCGAGTGAACTCCGTTTCGCGCCCGATCGATCTCAAATTTTCTACGCGGGGGTAATTCCTCCCTGCGAGTAACATGGAGTGTGTGCCGTGCCCATGCGGGGTGACCTTGACCTTGAAATTGATGACCTTGACCTTTTATTTCGAAAACGGCTGGGCCGATCGGGCTAAAATTTCATATGTGCGGGTATATTGATCCATCGATCATTTTGACTTTATCGGGGTGCCCGTGCGGGGTGACCTTGACCTTGAAATTGATGACCTTGACCTTTTATTTCGAAAACGGCTGGGCCGATCGGGCTAAAATTTCATATGTGCGGGTATATCGATTATTTTGACTGTATCAGGGTGCCCGTGAGGGGTGACCTTGACCTTGAAATTGGTGACCTTGACCTTTTATTTCGAAAACGGCTGGGCCGATCGGGCTAAAATTTCATATTTGTGGGTATATTGACCCATCGATCATTTTGACTTTATCGGGGTGACCTTGACCTTGAAATTGGTGACCTTGACCTTTTATTTCGAAAACAGTTGGGCCGATCGGGCTTAAATTTCATATGGGCGGGTATATCGACCCATCGATCATTTCGACTTTATCGGGGTGCCCGTGCGGGGTGACCTTGGCCTTGAAATTGGTGACCTTGATCTTTTATTTCGAAAACGGCTGGGCCGATCGGGCTAAAATTTCATATGTGCGGGTATATCGACCCATCGATCATTTTGACTTTGTCGGGGTGCCCGTGGGATGACCTTGACATTGAAACTGGTGACCTTGACCTTTTATTTCGAAAACGGCTGGGCCGATCGGGCTAAAATTTCATATGTGCGGGTATATTGACCCATCGATCATTTTGACTTCATCGGAGTGACCTTGACCTTGAAATTGGTGACCTTGACCTTTTATTTCGAAAACGGTTGGGCCGATAGGACTAAAATTTCATATGTGCGGGTATATTGACCCATCGATCATTTTGACTTTATTGGGGTGTCCATGCGGGTTGACATTGACCTTGAATTGGTGTCCTTGACCTTCTGTTTCGAAAACGCCTAATATAATTATCTTCTCCCGTGCAACGCCGGGCATCACCCGCTAGTTATATATATATATCTGAACTTGAAAGTCGGGGGACGCCGCCCCCCCCCCTTTCGACAGCTTTTGCCCTGACATATTTCTACTCTGTGAACTGGCTGAATTTTTTACCAATAATTTCTAGAATTAAATTTAAATGATTTTTTCATTATATCTAGTCATGGCTGCTTTACAGCAGCCATGACTAAATTTAATGGAAAATATTTGACCCCCCCCCCCCCCCCTTTCCCCCTTTTCGGCAGCTTTTGCACTGACATATTTCTACTCTGTAAACTGGCTGAATTTTTTACCAATAATTTCTAGAATTAAATTTAAATGATTTTTTCATTATATCTAGTCATGGCTGCTGTAAAGCAGCCATGACTAAATTTAATGGAAAATATCTTGAAAATACTCAGCGGGTAAAGAGTTAACGACACTTTCAACAATTGGAGTTATATCGTACGGGGCTGTTTTACGGATGAAGGAAGCCCGAGTACACGGAGAGAACCACCGATCAACGGCGACCAATAGTCGGACTATCCAGCTCACTAACACCACGGCACCACCACAGTTAGCCGCGATTGAAGACAAGTGTATCGTCGTAGTGTCCTGCCCCTGGATACACGGTGCCACTGTGCTCCCACTTGGGAAATGGGGTGAAGTGTCTTGCCCAACAACTCAACGCAGATAACGCGTGTCAGTATTCTACCGTCGCAGATTCGACCTGAAGACTAATGCGCTCAAGCCTGGAAAAAAACAAAAACAATCTGTTATTTGCAGAATGATAAAAATGTAGGTTGACCTGTCGACACGCCGGAGCTGAAAGTCGTGGGAAGACTTTTGCTATGTGCCTCTGACGCTGGTGGAGGTGGCAAGAGTATGTAATTGCATTACTGACCAAGTTCCATTCATATGAAAAAAACACTTGTTCCAGTTTGTTGGTTTTCCACCAGTATTTCCTGCATCGTGGTGGTCACGATTGTCTTTGGAGAAAAAATGCACCAAACACACAGAAATACAGATAATAAATTTCTTAAATTGTATAAGGAAACTGAGTAGATATTGTCAAGAAAATGCAGGTAAATGCTTCCCCTAGCATCAATTTAAAAAAAAAAATTCCGAGGGAGGACCAGAAGTCCCGCTTATCGCTTCGCGACTTCGGCGCTCGCAGAGCCCGTAACACCCATTCTACACATTGCCCAGGGGCCCGTCCTCGATCTCGGCGGCCATCGGTGCGTGTTGAGCGCCGGGCCAGAATAGGCGCTCAATGCGAGGCTATGGCCGACGCACGCGCGGGCCGTTCCCGTAATTTCGGAGAGCATCGCTGTTACACACACACGGGGATGTGGCTGGGGGGGGGGGGGGGGTGCCACCGGTGTAAATTCCAAATGCGAGTAGTTTCGATAGGTGGTTGCACTGCAGCGCTGGGTGATATCTTTTAAACCTTTACCCAGCGAATCGTCCGCATCCGTCAGCGTAATATGCAAATGCAACAGCTGAAAAAATATTTTCTTTTCAACCTACTCACAATTGTTTACAATTGGCTGTAACATAAGTGCAAGCCCTACTTCGGAACTAACTCAAGCTTTTAGAATCTTTTCCAAACGAGTTGGAAAAGTACTAGAGTGCAAAAGCACGAAAAAGATCGAAAAAAGGGTCGAGCGAGACCAGCGCTCGAAATTACAGGTACTCTCTCTGCGCACCTCTTGCGTTTACCGAGCGCATGCGCAACAACCGTGACGTCAATTCCTTTATTTTCCGCCATTGTACATGGTCGGAAATTTTTGTGACTCGTGCTAATTATGCTGTTTATTTTTCGTGAACAACTTATTCTACATATTTAGTGTGCTAGTGGATTGTATCCTTTTATCAAGCTACCAAATTATTATTATTTAATGTTAATTTGTATTTTTATTGCTTGTCTCTTCACACTTTATCTTGTTTTTCCCCCACGTGTGAACACGACCTTAGTACTGTTTTCCGTCGGCGGGAAGCTTGATTATTATTTTGATATCATGCCTAAGACTCTTCCTTGTACCTCTTGTTTGCAGGTGAAACATGTGGACGATTCTCATGCCACATGTGTCACTTGCAACAATTGCACTCAGGCCCAATCATGTGGTGTTTGTGGGGTTTGGTCCTCTAAATTCTGGGCTTCTGTGAACAAGGTGGTTCTTTCCAGAGCTAGAACCCCTCGTTCTCGGGGTAAGGGTAGCCGTGCCGTAGCAGACATTTCTGCTGGTGCACGTGGTGACTCTGTCACACAGGATTCGGATCTGCCTTCTGTGGCGAGTTCCTCTGCAACTGTTGGCGGTGTTAGTTCAGTGATACCTGACGAGGAGACCGTGGTCTCTTTGTCTTCTGATGTGGTAATCGGAAAAAAAGTAACAGGAAAAAAAGTAACAGGAAAAAAAGTAACAGATTTGGGTAGGAAAAAAAGAAACAGGAAAAAAAGTAACACTTTCTTATTTTTATAAGGTAAAAAAGTAACAGGAAAAAAAGTAACAGATTTGGGTAGGAAAAAAAAAACAGGAAAAAGAGTCACACTTTCTTATTTTTATTTCATAAAAAAAGAAACAGGAAAAAAAGTAACACTTTCTTATTTTTATAAGGTAAAAAAGTAACAGGAAAAAAAGTAACAGATTTGGGTAGGAAAAAAAAAACAGGAAAAAGAGTCACACTTTCTTATTTTTATTTCATAAAAGTGATTAATTATGATTTAGTTATATTATTGAAACTAGTTAGATTATTACATATCAGTATAAGTACTACATAGTACATAGTTATAAAATAACTTAATTATGATTTAGTTAGATTATTACATATCACACCTTGAAACTAGTTGGATTATTACATATCAGTATAAGTACTACATAGTACATAGTTATAAAATAATTTAACAAACTTAATTATGATTTAGTTAGATTATTACATATCACACCTTGTGTAATCTAATATTCTGGCCAATGCCAGTAAGAAAAGCTGAAATAGTAAGTGAACCTTGGGAATATAAACCACACAGATTTTTCAGTTTTCTATTCAGGGATTCAGCTGACTTCTGTTTGCGGATAACAGGCAGCAAACCAACTGACACCTGTTGAATAATTGTATTGGTCAGAGCTTGCTCTTTTTGAAACCATTGGATAGTTTTCCAGACTGATGGGTGCTGGTGGCCAACAAGATTGTAGAACTTGTTGTTCCAGCCTTCACATGCATTATTTGTACGAGATTCGCCATCCAGCGTAGCACTATTAACATTCCATGTAGCTGGAGGATAGGCTGGAGGAGTTAATCTAAGTCGTAATGGTGCCAACACATCTGAAGGTGCGGCGCGAGGTTGCCTGTATCTACCAGTGACATAATTTTCATCAAAATACCTCAACAGTTCCTCGGCTTCTTCTGGAACAATGTCTTTGAGGTGATTCATACCATCACGCACATCTGGAACTGGCAAGAATGCAAGTGCATCCAGTTTCCCACAAAACAGTCTGAAGTCTGCATCATCCCGATACAACTGCACTAAACCTAAACTCTGCACTCTGCGCCAAGTGCTTTGTGTCATATGGTAGAAACAACCTCTACTCTGTACATGTCTACCAAACACAGCATTCACAGCTCGTAACACACCATCTTCAAAATCAGTCACAACAGTATTTACATTCAAGTCAATATTTAGCTCAGTCAGTTTATCTACAATAGCTTGAAACAGAGTCTCATAGGAAGTACGCGTCTTCCTCTGTAATATAGCGTATACACAAGATAAAAAACTGTCATGAAACTTGGGGACAGGAGGACTTCTTCTGTGGTATCTCAGACTCCGTTTGGCATTATCTAAGTCTGGCAGCATCAACTTGACTTCACTTTCAGCATTTGAAACAGCTGTTGCGAGGATCTGTGATGGCTTATCTAAGGAAGAAGCTGCTTGTTTTCGCATTTCATTTCTCAATTTGGTATATGCGATACTGACATTTTCTGGAGGATGGTTGTGTTGTCTAACTATTTCTGGGTTGTTGAAATCTGTAGTAGTACAGAGACTTGCACGGCAGTCTGATTTAGCACGTTTAGTGCATTTCCACCAGACCTTGTTCTTCCTTCTTACAGATACAGTGTACATGAAACCTTCATGACAAAGTTTTTTGCCCCTCTTATTACTCTCAATGACTTCCATGATGACTCAAGAACATTTAATGACTAATTCAAACTGCTGTCCAATATATAGTTTGCTGTGTGTTTATTTTTTCAAGAACATTGTTGTACATCAAAGAAGAGAATTCATGAAAGTAGCCACACTTGCTTGTGTTTATTTTTTCAAGAACATTGTTGTACATCAAAGAAGAGAATACTTGAAAGTAACCACACTTGCTGTGTGTTTATTACAATGTATGTTCATTTGTTTCAAGAACATTGTTGTACATCAAAGAAAGCATGATGGATATCCTTGTAACAACATTGTCATAGCACACATGATCTCCAATTACAAAATAATTAAAAAAATAAAAAATAAAATTATTATTATAATTATTATAATGAAAAATGAAATAATGAAAAAACACTGTTACTTTTTTTCCTGTTGTATTATTATAATTGTTACTTTTTTTCCTGTTTCTTTTTTTCCGTTTCTTTTTTTCCTGTTACTTTTTTTCCTGTTACTTTTTTTCCTACATTCTCTGATGTCACTATTGAGGCGTCTGTTTTCGTTGAGAGCTTTTCCGAGGTCAGCTCGGTAACCCTCTCCGATCTGCCTCCTACACCGTCGACCGTTGTTGAGGAAGTTGCTACTCCAGATCCTATTCTGTCTGATGGTGGCTCTTCCATCTCCTCTGGGGATGGTCTACAGTCTCGGGGGACCGAGGCTGTATCTGCTGGTGTGTCTGTTGTGTGTTCTCAGCCTTCCCCAGCCTCGCGGCGGGGCTGTGCGGGTTTGCTGTCTGCTCCGTCTCATCTGGCTAGGTTTGCTCCTAGTTGGTTGAGCCGGCCGGTTGCTTCGGCAGCGATTCCTCGTCCCTCGAGTGAATCGTTTATCATACCACCTTCCCCTGCTAGTGTGCCGCCTAGCGGGATGGTGTTGGGACGTTGGCATCCAGGGCCTGCTGTTCGGCAGCGGTCAGTGACAGCCCCTGTTAGCTGTCACTCTCGGAACCTTCCTCCGGTGATTCCTCACTGTGTTCCGGGTCTGGGTGTCGATCGATGCTTGCCGTCGGTCTCAGAGGATAGGCAGTTGGGGCCGTCTGCTGCGCAGAGGCCAATGACAGGTTCATGTCATTCTTGGGACAATCCTCCGGTGTCTTCTCACCGTGTCGTAGGTCCAGCTACCGATCGACGTGCGCCGTCGGTCTCTTTAGAGGATTTGCAGGCAGGACCTCCTGTTTCGCAGAGGTCAGTGATGGCCCCTGGGCGTCACAATCGGGACTATCCTCCGGTGTCTTCTCACCGTGCTCCTATTCTGTCTGCCGATCGACGTTCGACGTCGGTCTCTTCTGAGGATTTGGGTTCTTCTACCAGAAGGGTCCATTGGGAGGACACTCCGTCGGGCGATTCTGCTGCGACGGATTCTCAGGGTGACCTGCGCCAGGCCGTTTTGGCGCTCACCCGGTTGCTTTCTGGCAACCCTCAAGTTGGCCTCCCTGTGCCTCCTGAGGCACAACCTCCTTTGGTCGGTCGCCGAGATGTCTCGCCTGGCCCCGTGGATACTGCACAGTATTCACAGGAGGTTTCTGCTGGTCAGCCCGAGTTGGGCTACGTCTCCTCTGCTACGGAGGATGACGAGTATCTTGAAGGTGATGGGCCCCCCTCGTCAGTCTTGGGGCAGGCTTTGGATTTCGTCTTTGGCTTATTGCCGGACGTTCAACCTTCCGACCAGCCTTCTGTGACCGTCCGGCCGCGGTCCACTGTGGAGCGCCGTATCCCTGTTGAGCCTTCTAGCTCTGGGGCTTTGCGTCCTCTGCAATCGGCTCAGGTTGTTGAGTCCTTCCAGGGCTTAGACGCCAAAATGCGTTCTAAGGCCCTCAAGGGTTCCTTCTTTTCTAGAACTGATGCCTTTCTGCCTCCATCGCGGTTTCGTGTGTACGATTCCGTCTCTCCACCAGTCTTCCAAGGGATGACTACTGTGTATGAGGATTCTTCTTCCCTCGGGTTGACTAAGCCTAAGACGGCAGTTCTCCTGATGTCGGTAGTTGAGTCTATGGTGGGCCTGTCCCGAGAGATGCTGGGTATGTTATCTCTCGCGGACCACGTCGTCGCTGCTCTGGCTGAATATTTTCCACCAGGGGAGTTTGATGACGCTCAGGCGCCTTTTCGCGTTTTGTCACAGGCTCTTATGAACTTGACACACGCTCACGCCTGTAACACGGCTAATTTGGAGCTGGCACGCCGGGATGCGGTGTTGGATTCTTTACCATCCCTTCCTTCTGAGCAACGTGCTGTTCTGAGGTCTGCCTCTTTGGTGGGACCTCAGTTGTTCCATGGTTCCGTGGAAGCTGTTTGTGGCGAAGTTCTTCGTCATTCGAAGGACCAGCTTTTGCTGAGACAGCTTGACCAACCTGCTGCTGCTGCTGGTGGGGGTCGTTCCAGGCCCGCCAAGCGTGCTGCTGCGTCTGCCTCGTCGGCGACGTCGGCTACGCCTTCGGCTACGTCTGCTCCTTCTGCTCATAAGAAGCGCCGACGTGGCCAGGCTCGCTGGCAGCCTCAGGCTGGAAAGTCTCAGGACTGTGTCACTTCCCGAGGTGGTTTCTCCTCTCGGGGGCCTCGTCGAGGCCGCAAGTGAAGGTTCTCACCTCGATTCGCCTCCAGTCGGGGGAAGGCTGTCGCTGTTTTACGACCGTTGGACAGAGATAACGTCGGACTCTTGGGTCCTCGACGTAATTCAATCCGGTCTGCGACTGTCCTTCCATCGGCACCCCAGTTTATCTCGGGTGCCCCTTCCGACTCAGGTCCCTTCCGATTCTCTGCGTCGGGACCTTCTGGTGCAGGAGATCGACAATCTCCTCACCAAAGGGGCGATCGAGGTGGTCAGGAACACCCTTTCAACGGGGTTTTACTCGATACTTTTCTTGGTGCCGAAGAAAAACGGCCAATATCGTCCTGTCATCGATCTGAGTACCCTGAAGGAGTACATAATAGCTCCTCGTTTCAGTATGGAGACTTTCCGGTCGGTTCGACGTTCGGTTCATCAGGGCGATTTTGCGGCCAGTATCGACCTGAAGGATGCCTACTTCCATGTACCCATTCATCTGGCGTCACGGAAATACCTTCGGTTCTCGTTTCGGGATCGTGTTTTTCAATTCAGAGCTCTCCCGTTCGGTTTGAACCTGGCTCCTTGGGCCTTCACCCGACTGATGTCACAGGTGCTTGCTTTCCACCGCACTCAGTGTCCGGCAGTTTCTTTGCCTGCTAGCGTCGCTGAGTTTCAGAGTCAATCGCGAGAAGTCGGATCTTCTTCCTTCTCAGCGATTCCGTCATTTGGGGATGGATTTCGACACTCTTCACAATGTAGTGTCGGTCCCCCAAGCTCGGGCGACGATTCTTTCCGCCTTGACTCGGGACCTGCTTCAATCTTCCTCGGTCTCGGCCAGGACTGTCCTTCGGATGCTGGGCCTTTCCGGTTCGGTGACAGATCTCATTCCGCTCGGTCGCTTGTTTGTCCGACCTCTCCAACACTTTCTGTTGGATCATTGGCGTCCGAATGTAGATCCGCTGGACCTGGAACTCACTATTCCTCGGTCTCTGCTTTGTCACCTCCGCACTTGGGCAGATATTCCCTGGCTTACACAGGGTGTTCCGTTGGATCTTCCTTTGGCCGATCGCATCCTTACTGCGGATGCCAGCGATCGGGGCTGGGGTGCGACGTTGGATCCTCTCGGCCTGTCTACTCACGGAGAGTGGGACAGCGAGCAGGTGGGCCTTCATATCAACCAGAAGGAGCTCCTTGCTCTTCTGTTGAGTTTTCGGCTTTGGATCCCTCATCTGTCGGACCATGTTGTCCTACTTCTTTCGGACAATTCGACAGTAGTGGCCTACATACGGAATCAAGGAGGCACACATTCGATTCCGATGTATCGGCTGTCTCGGGATCTTCTTCTGTTGGCGCGGGATGTGAACGCTCGGGTGTCCATTCGACACATTCCCGGGCGTCTCAACGTCCTAGCCGACTCCCTGTCCCGACGCGACAGTGTCCTTCCAACCGAATGGATGCTACATCGGTCGGTGTTTCAGGCGATTTGCGAGCAGTGGGGCCGTCCTCAGGTCGACCTTTTCGCTACTCGCTGGAATCATCAGGTAGAGACCTTTGTCTCCCCTTGTCCAGATCCTCTGGCATTTGCAGTAGACGCTCTGTCTCTGGACTGGACAGGTTGGATCGGCTATGCCTTTCCTCCTGCACCGATTCTTCCTCAAGTATTAGCGAAGATTCGTGCTTGCAGTTGCAGGATCATTCTGATCACACCCCTGTCTCCACAGAGGGTGTGGATCAATCTGCTGCGACCTCTATTGGCAGATCGATCGATTCGTCTACCTCTACGTCGCGATCTTCTTTCACAGGGTCGCCCCAGGAAGTATCACAACAACCTGGCGAGCCTGTCCCTTCACGCCTGTCTTTTATCAGGTCCAGTCTCCGACGTAGAGGTTTTTCGAGACGATCAGTGGAGTGCATTTCTGCATCGCGGCGACATTCCACTGGCATGACTTATGCCGCCAAGTGGAAGGTTTTCTGCCGCTGGTGTGCAGATCACAATGTGAATTACCGTCATCCGTCAATCGCTCAAATTGCGGATTTTCTGGTATATCTTTTTGACTCCAAGGGCCTCCAGCCTATTACAATTAAGGGCTGTCGGTCTATGCTGTCTGATACTTTCTCTTATGTGGGAAAGCAGTGCATCGGTCGTAATCTTTTTCTCTTCAAACTTATTCGGCACTTTTCTTTGAAGAGGCCTCGAGTTTTGCGTCTTACACCCAAGTGGAACTTGGCATGGGTGTTGCACTGTTTGGAGGGGGCGCCATTCGAGCCTTTATCTGAGACCGACATGCGTTTTCTCACCTATAAGACGGCTTTTCTTCTAGCGTTTGCTTCTACTCGACGAGTCAGTGAGCTTCAAGCGCTATCTGTTGATTCTGCCTTCTTCCGAAATGAGGCTAACAGTGTCACCTTCACTACTGATTGCTCTTTTCTGGCTAAGAATCAACTTCCTGATTCGGTACCTCCTCCCATCTGCATTCGGGCTCTCCCCGCTGTAGATGGCCGGAGGCCTCTTCTTTGTCCTGTTCGTGCGATCAAGACGTACCTTACTCGCACTCTGTTCATTAGGAGGGGTCGGAAGAGATTCTTTCTGTCTCTCATTCCTAAGAGGCAGTCTATCTCCTCCCATTCTATTTCCAGGTGGATCTGTCTTGCAATCAAGCTGGCTTATTCTCGCTTGTCTGCGTCGGATCTTGTTTCGAACCGGCTTAATGCTCATGAGGTTCGTGCCATTTCTACTTCCTGGGTGTTCTCCAATTCTGTTTCGCTCCGTGATGTTATGAATGCGGCTTACTGGAGGAATGCTTCTACCTTCTCCTCCTTTTATCTCCGCCACCTTCAGCAGCAATCTGAGGACCTTTATTCTTTAGGCCCTCTCGTTGCTGCTCATGCTGTTGTGCACCCTCGTTAAAATTGTTTTTGTCGAGGTTGCACTTCGCTCAGCCTTGTTCTTTTCAGGTGCCTTCTCTCTATCTTCATTACAGGTTTTCGTTTTTGTTCTCTGCCATCCTTGCTTCGTTCTGCTACTGTTGTTGGTATTGGTTATGTGATTCACCTCCTCCTATTGTTTATTCAGCCAATTGTAAACAATTGTGAGTAGGTTGAAAAGAAATTAAAGTTTTTTAGTAAATTTTGTTTCTTAACATACCTACCACAATTGTTTACCGGAGGCCCACCCTCCTTGGGGATATCTTTGATATCGATGCCTCCCGGCTAAATCACAAACTTCTCGTTGGCGGAAATACGGAATTGACGTCACGGTTGTTGCGCATGCGCTCGGTAAACGCAAGAGGTGTGCAGAGAGAGTACCAGTAATTTCGAGCGCTGGTCTCGCTCGACCCTTTTTTCGATCTTTTTCGTTCTTTTGCACTCTAGTACTTTTCCAACTCGTTTGGAAAAGATTCTAAAAGCTTGAGTTAGTTCCGAAGTAGGGCTTGCACTTATGTTACAGCCAATTGTAAACAATTGTGGTAGGTATGTTAAGAAACAAAATTTACTAAAAAATTTTAATATTTTTAGAAACATTTCAACAAAACCATATCATGTGACCCCTCTTTGGAACGAGCTCGTTCCAAAGAGGGGTCACGTGATATGGTTTTGTTGAATTTTTTTTAAAAAAATTAAAAAAAAAACTAGAGAATTGTAATTTGTTGGACAAATTACGGGCTTTCCCAACTTTTTATTGTGAAAAGGCAAACTGTATTGTACACAAAACTATCGATCAGTTTTGAAAACAGAAAATTTAGTGGAAATCAAAGCTTTTGTGATGCTACTAGTTTTTATGCAGCCAAAACAGATATTTGAGATACAGCAGGACACCAAAACATTTAACACAAAATTTGCTTTTCAATAATTACAGAATATTTTCATAGAAAGCAAAACAAGCGATGTCCTTTGTGCTTTGGAAAAAATTAGTACATATGAATTATGGGTGTACGGGCCGGGGTTTCATGAAGGACTGTGTCCCAACCCATCCCTGAGTCAGGAAGGAGCTGATTTTTTGGCCAATACGCCAGAAAATTTCGGACAATTTAGTTGCCAGAAATGACTACAAAACATTTTGGTTTTCCACACAAAATGTTGTTTTCCTATCTCATCACTTAGAAGTTGCAAGTAAACTGACCATTATACTGTACAAGTTGATTCAGTGGAACCGTATCCACGTTAATATTATTCATTTATAATCACACAAGTACACATAAAGAGCTCTATTACTGCATATTACGGGAGCACGGTCACGGTGGCTCAGAAGGTAGAGATGATGGTTGCAATCCAAGAAGTCCTCGGTTCGAATCCCGCCTGTGGCAACCACATTGTGTCCTTGACCAAGACACTTCATCCCAATTTAATTTCCCACGTGGGGCATGATGGTGATGTGTACTAAGGGTACTTTGAGGGTGCACTTGTCTTCAACCAATGCTAACCCTGCTTTTGTGGAGTTACTATGTTGGGGAGTCTGAGTCGCTTGCCATTGCTCGGTGGTTCTCTCCAGGTACGCAATGGGAGGGAGACCCCCCCCCCCTCCCTCCCATACCCACATTTGGCATTTCCTCCTGAGATTCAACTTTTTCGGGCTAAAAGGGTTCATCCCCCCCCCCCTGAAAAATAGCCATGTACACCTATGCAATGAATACTTGGACTTGAATAAATACCTATATTATGGTCATGATATAGCTGTAGATGCTGAAAGTAACCTTAAATATCAATAATTAATTGATTCTCTATCATTTTGCCTGTTTGTGAATGTGTGGGATTTGTCAACAAACGAGGGTAAGGTTCCTACTCCATGATTTCACAATTTTTCCAACATATCTGTTTCAGGTACAATGAAATACATGTAATATGAGTTACTGTCACACACAAATTAGTTGTTTATTTGATATGGTTTAAACCATCTAGAGAGCTAGTATACGCAGTGATGGGTACAGTTCAAGTCAAAATGAGTTGATTAAAGGGATGTTGAACAGCTTGTTAATATTTCTTGCATTACATTACTACTTTGCTATTTACTGACAGAAGGATTTCACAGGGGGTTTCCCTGACGTTATTTATTTATTGGTGTTTACGGTCACATACTTATCCACAATGGCTAATCGTGACCGTGACAGTTTTACGGGTGGGGGAAGTCGGAGGACCCAGAGAGAACCACCGAGCATCGACGAGCAACTGTCAGCTCAACATTCTAATTATGTTCAAGTTCCACTGAAGCAGGGTACCAGCGGTTGAAGACATGTGCACCATTGACATGCAGTACTCCTTAGTACATGGCATCATCGTGCCCCCATGTTGGCAATCGGGATAAAGTGCCTTGCCCAAGGACATTACGTGGGTCGTCCCGGATAGCGATCAAACTCGGGACCTCTATCATAGAAGTCAAACAGTCTACCACTGAGAAAATGTGCTTTCTTTCCTGGAGGTATTCATATTTGTACGGCCAAACTGGTGTTGGATAACACGGAACACCAAAACATATAGGACAAAATTTGTTCCCCCAAGATTTTTGAAAGCAGTTATGAAAATCTCAAAGAGCTCTTTCCTTTTTGTTTTTGGACAAGTGAGTATTCACTCAAAGTCATTTTTTGCAGATACAAGCTGGGAAATCGAAAGAAAAATGATATTTGATACCATTTTTGAATCTATGCTGACGTGCCCCTGTAATGTAAATATTAACAAGGTAAATAACTCGCTTTTCGAAAACGATAGCACTCATCTTCGTCCACCCCCCACCCCCCTCAAATTTGATTCACAAAACGTATCCAACAGTACCCAGTATCAATGGAAAGGGGAATGAATAAGCTTTACAGTGGTGTATTACATGACCGTTGGGTGTTCTTGGGTTGTTCATGATAAATGGGAGAAGTCGCAGAAAAGGCCGAAAAACATTTAGTCGGACAAGAAAGTGCACAGTGAAATGAGGTTTACGAGCGACAGTTATCCGATTTATTACAAATAATTCGAGGTCCCATTGTATATGGAGGGCAGATTCAAATATTAACCGTATACCTTTATCAATTACTAATCTCGGATCCACATTTATTAATTTCTGGAGTTCACATTTAACGTTTATACACTTTTTAGCCGTAACTTTGACATCTTTTCCCAAGTTGACCTGAGTGGAGGG
Source organism: Pictodentalium vernedei (assembly GCA_031216915.1). NCBI lineage: Eukaryota > Metazoa > Mollusca > Scaphopoda > Dentaliida > Dentaliidae > Pictodentalium > Pictodentalium vernedei. The sequence goes on along the minus strand of CM062293.1, from coordinate 443,356,973 downwards.
CGTCCTCAGATACGCGACTTGCGCAAAAGCTTTCCCCATTCTCCCATTGGCTTATTTTCATCGATGATTTTCTCGGCATAAATAGTAGCCAATGGGATGTCATTGTGCTTCTATGGATGCCGGTAGCTTTTTTAATTCCAAGGGAACGTTAAAAAAATGTATAAACGGCAAATGTGAACTCCAGAAATTAATAAATGTGGATCCGAGATTAGTAATTGATAAAGGTATACGGTTAATATTTGAATCTGCCCTCCATGTACAATGGGACCTCGAATTATTTATAATAAATCGGATAATTGTCGCTCGTAAACCTCATTTCACTATGCACTTTCTTGTTTTTCGGCCTTTTCTGCGACTTCTCCCAGTTATCATGAACAACCCAAGAACTCCCAACGGTCATGCAATACACCGCTGTAAAGCTTATTCATTCCCCTTTCCATTGATACTGGGTATTGTTGGATACGTTGTGTGAATCAAATTCGAGGGGGGGGGGGGGGGGGGAAACGAAGATGAGAGCTATCGTTTTCGAAAAGCGAGTTGTTTACCTTGTTAATATTTATATACCATTACAGGGGCACGTCAGCATAGATTCAAAAATGGTATCAAATATCATTTTTCTTTCGATTTCCCAGCTTGTGCCGAGTACCTGTGGATTAAACATTTCTGCATATAGCAAAGCAAAGTATCTCAAATTAACCCATTCCAAAATGATAGTAGAGAGAAACCAAAGTTGGATAATTTGGGTATTTCCAAATGGTACTCTTATTCTCACTCTCATTGTGCTTGAGGGTTAAATCTGAGATTGAAAAGGTTTACCAATCTTACTCAGGGAAGGTGAGTACAGAAAAGTACGAAATTAATCAGAAAATGAATTTTGTCCGACGGTACTAATATTTGTACGAGCAAAACTGGTACTGGATTTATTTATTAGGTTTTAACGACACATTAACAGCCAAGGTTATATTATGTCGGTGACAGTTGTATGGGTGGAGGAAGCCGGAGTACCCAGAGAGAACCACCGAGCAATGACAAGCAGCTTCCAGCTCCCCAACATAGTGCCTCCTCACTGAGCACAGGCAGGGTTAGATTGGTTAAAGACATGCACACCATCGACGTGCAGTATGCCTTAGTACACGGCGGCATGGGCCCCCCATGCGGACAGTCGGGATGAAGTGATCGGGACATAATTGGAATATATCCGACAGATACAATGTCGGATATATTCCAATTATGTCCCGATCATGCAAGGCAGCAACTTGAAATTCTCAGAATGTTTCCTACTGTCCCTGCACGACAGTTTAGTATCTTTGTCAAGTGCCGAGACCGCGTGGAAATACCGTGGATCAGGTGGAAACCGAGGGCACGATTCATCCCTACTTTATTCTCAACTCAACGACTTTTCCATTCATTATTTACCTGTCACCGGCTGAGTTAGGTATTATATTTGTCTATTTGATGAACTTTTCAACCTTAACTATTTGCGGCTTTATGTAGCACCACTGAAAGGCCACTGCACGGTTACCAATATATTCAGGGATTGATTTTACGAAAATAACAATTATTCCGACTATACCCACATGGGAACTCCTAAATATGCCAAGGGTTAAACTTTTGATAATGACGTATAAAACAGAAGTTGTCATGCTATGCTTGCTGCATGCAGGCATAGAAAACATTCAGCACTCAATGAATTAGAGGGGGCGTGGTAGCTCAGCTGGTGGAGGTGCAGGCTGCAAGCCGAGAGGTCCTCGGTTCGAATCCCACCTGCGACAACCGCGTTGTGTCCTTGGGAAAGACACTTCACCCCCATTGCCCACATGGGGGCACGGCGACGTTGTGTACTAAGGCGTACTGTATGTCGATGGTGCACCTGTCTTCAGCCAATGCTTACCCTGCTTGTGTGGAGTTGGTATGTTGGGGATCTGGCAGTTGCTCACTGTTGCTCGGTGGTTCTCTCCGGGTACTCCGGCTTCGCCTTCCTCCACCCGTAAAACTGTCACGGTCATGGTTAGCCATTGTGCAGAAATATGTGACCTTAAACACCAATAAATAAATAAATAAATAAATAAATAAATAAATAAATAAATAAATAAATAAATAAATCAATGAATTAGGAATGGAGTAAACTGTCACTTAAACCTACGAAATTCTGAAAAATGAGGGTTTTTTCGACGACATCTACCATTATGCATCTGAGACAGGGATTGCGTTAAACTTTATAGCAACCTTATAACAGAAAATATTCTTGGAATTGAACTGTGAATCCGAATTTTGAAAGCATTTTCGGATATTCTATTCCAAACTTTCACTGCACGCTTATCAATATTCAGTGATTTTATGAAAATTAAAATTATTCCGACCATGCCCATATGGGCAGTCTCGAATCTGCCAACGGTTAAACTTTTAATAATGAAATATAAAACAAAAGTTGTCATACTATGACTGCTGCATACAGCCATAGAAAACGTTCAGTGCTCAATCAATTAGGAATGGAGTAAATCGTCACTTAAACTTACCAAATTCTGAAAACGAGAGTTTGTTTTGGACTGCACCTATCTTTATGCAAACAGAACGAGCATAGGGTTAAACTTTACAACCAAACTTACAACAGCAAATATGCTCGGTAGGCAATTGTAAATACGAACATGTAAATCATTTTTCGATATTCCTTTCGAAAATGAAAGAAAAGTGAGCTCCAAATTAGCCAATTTTATGAAGAATTTTAGGGCACTCAAATTCAAGGCCCGAAAACTGGGTGAAGGTTAAAACTTTGAATAAAATATATAACAGCAAAATTGTTCTTGGATGAAGGCCCAATCCTCTCATGGAAAAGGTTTTGAGACAATAATATGGCTCCAGTGCTGAGAAACTGCATGTAAACGTTGGCGAAAATAACAATTATTCTGACAGTACCCTTATGGGAAGTCTCAAATCTGCCAAGGGTTAAACTTTTAATAATAACATATAGAACAAAATTTGTCATACTTTGACTGCTGCAAGCAGCTAGAGAAAACATTCAGAGCTCAAGCAATTAAAAACGGAGTAAATCGCCACCTACATTTACCAAATTCTGAAAAAATTGGAATTTTTTTGGACGGTACCTACCTTTATGCAACAAGAATGGGATAGGATTAAACTTTACAACCAAACTTACAACAGCAAATATGCTCGATAGTCAATTGTGAATATGTACATGAAAAGTATTTGAAATTAACCCATTCCAAAATGATAGAAATGGCAACCAAAAATGGCTAATTTTAGCAGTTTCAAACGGTACTCTTATTCTCGCCCTCATTGTGCTAGAGGGTTAAATGTGAGATTAAGAAGTAAACAGTAACTTTCTTCCACAATCATTGTTGCATCTAGCCATACCAAAATAATTATTACAACTACCTTGTAATTAGAAAAATTTGCTCTTGAAGTTGGCGAAAATAACAAATATTCCGACAGTACCCTTATGGGAAGTCTCAAATCTGCCAAGTGTTAAGCTTTTAATAATAACATATAGAACAAAATTTGTCATACTTTGACTGCTGCAAGCAGCTATAGAAAACATTCAGAGCTCAAGCAATGAAAAATGGAATAAATCGTCACCTAAACTTACCAAATTCTGAAAAAATTGGAGTTTTTTTGGACGGTACCTACTTTTATGCAACCAGAATGGGATAGGGTTAAACTTTACAACCAAACTTACAACAGCAAATATGCTCGGTAGACAATTGTGAATAAGTACACGAAAAGTGTTTGAAATTAACCCCTTTCCAAAATGATGGAAAAAGCAACCAAAGTTGGCTAATTTTGGCATTTTCAAATGGTACTCTTATTCTCACCCTCATTGTGCTTGGGGGTTAAATCTGAGATTAAAAAGTAAACCGTAACTTTCTTCTGCAATCATTGTTGCATCTATCCAAACCAAAATAATTGTTACAACAACCTTGTTATTAGAGCAATTTGCCCTTGAATTTGGTCAATTTTGAAGAAAAATTCTATATGCATGTCATTTTTGGCCAGTGGGGGTTAAAGTTGAAAGATCTGAGTGGTGATTGTAGTGTATCATATTATGCTCTAAATGTGTGGGAAATTTGAGCTGAATAACTGTAAACAATTTTGAGACATTCAAAAAATGGTGAAATTTTGAAGGTTTTGGCAGAATATTTTGAAAATACGCGTTTTCACAGAAATGACGATACCGCATTTCACAAGATTTTATGACATTACATAAGTGTGCCAAATTTGGTCAAAATCGTACAGCTTGTTTTCGAGCAGTTCAACAGACAAAATTCAGGGAGGAAAAAAAAAATAAAAACTAGAGAATTGTAATTTGTTGGACAAATTACGGGCTTTCCCAACTTTTTAATGTGAAAAGGCAAACTATATTGTACACAAAACTATCGATCAGTTTTGAAAACAGAAAATTTAGTGGAAATCAAAGTTTTTGTGATGCTACTAGTGTTTATGCTGCTGCCAAAACAGATATTTGAGATACAGCAGGACACCAAAACATTTAACACAAAATTTGCTTTTCAATAATTACAGAATATTTTCATAGAAAGCAAAACAAGTGATGTCCTTTGTGCTTTGGAAAAAATTAGTACATAGGAATTATGGGCGTACGGGCCGGGTTTCATGAAGGACTGTGCCCCAACCCACCCCTTAGTCAGGAAGGAGCCGATTTTTCGGCCAATATGCCAGAAAATTTCGGACAATTTAGTTGCCAGAAATGACCACAAAACATTTTGGTTTTCCACACAAAATGTTGTTTTCCTATCTCATCACTTAGAAGTTGCAAGTAAACTGACCATTATACTGTACAAGTTGATTCAGTGGAACCGTATCCACGTTAATATTATTCATTTATAATCACACAAGTACACATAAAGAGCTCTATTACTGCATATTACGGGAGCACGGTGGCTCAGAAGGTAGAGATGATTGTTGCAATCCAAGAAGTCCTCAGTTCGAATCCCGCCTGTGGCAACCACATTGTGTCCTTGAGCAAGGCACTTCATCCCAATTTAATTTTCCACGTGGGGGCGGGGGGGGGGGGGGGGCATGATGGCGATGTGTACTAAGGGTACTTTGAGGGTGCACTTGTCTTCAACCAATGCTAACCCTGCTTTTGTGGACTTAGTATGTTGGTGAGTCTGAGTCGCTTGCCATTACTCAGTGGTTCTCTTCAGGTACTCAAAGGGAGGGAGATCCCCCCCCTACTCCCATACCCACATTTGGCATTTCCTCCTGAGATTCAACTTTTTCGGGCTAAAAGGGGTCATCCCCCCCCCCCCCCCCCTGAAAAATAGCCCAGTACGCCTGTGCAATGAATACCTGGACTTGAATAAATACCTATATTATGGTCATGATATAGCTGTAGATGCTGAAAGTGACCTTAAATATCAATAATTAATTTATTCTCTATCATTCTGTCTGTTTGTGAATGTTTGTGATTTGTCAACAAACGAGGGTAAGCTTCCTACTCTATGATTTTACAATTTTTCCAACATATCTGTTTCAGATACAATGAAATACATGTAATATGAGTTACTGTCACACACAAATTAGTTGTTTATTTGATATGGTTTAAACCATCTATACACAGTGATGGGTACAGTTCAAGTCAAAATGAGTTGATTAAAGGGATGTTGAACAGCTTGTTAATATTTCTTGCATTTCATTACTACTTTGCTATTTATTGACAGAAGGATTTCACAGAGGGTTTCCCTGACGGTATTTATTTATTGGTGTTTACGGTCACATACTTATCCACAATGGCTAATCGTGACCGTGACAGTTTTACGGGTGGGGGAAGTCGGAGGATCCAGAGAGAACCACCGAGCATCGACGAGCAACTGTCAGCTTTACATTCTAATTATGGTCAAGCTCCGCTGAAGCAGGGTACCAGCGGTTGAAGACATGTGCGCCATTGACATGCAGTACTCCTTAGTACATGGCATCATCGTGCCCCCATGTTGGCAACCGGGATAAAATGCTTTGCCCAAGGACATTACGTGGGTCGTCCCAGATAGGGAACAAACTCGGGACCTCTATCATAGAAGTCAAACAGTCTACCACTGAGAAAATGTGCTTTCTTTCCTGGCGGTATTCATATTTGTACGGCCAAACTGGTGTTGGATAACACGGAACACCAAAACATATAATACAAAATTTGTTCCCCATTGATTTTTGAAAGCAGTTATGGAAAGCACAAAGAGCTCTTTCCTTTTTGTTTTTGGACAAGTGAGTATTCACTCTAAAGTCATTTTTTGCAGACAGTGCTATTTTTAAGTGGCCAAATGGGGGCGCGGTGGCTCAGTTGGTAGAGGTGCAGGCTGCAAGCCGAGAGGTCCTCGGTTCGAATCCCACCTGCGGCAACCACGTTGTGTCCTTGGGCAAGACACTTCACCCCCATTGCTCACGTGGGCGCACGGTGACGTTGTGTACTAAGGCGTACTGCACGTCGATGGTGCACCAGTCTTCAACCAATGCTAACCCTGCTTGTGTGGAGTTGGTATGTTGGGGAGCTGACAGTTGCTCGCCGTTGCTCGGTGGTTCTCTCCGGGTACTCCGGCTTCCTCCACCCGTAAAACTGTCACGGTCATGGTTAGCCATTATTCAGAAATATGTGACCTTAAAACACCAATAAATAAATAAATAAATAAGTGGCCAAAGCACATGTTTCGTTAAGTCCCAGAACATAACTAAAGTCGGATTTATTGATTAAACATTTCTGCATATAGCAAAGCAAAGTGTCTCAAATTAACCCATTCCAAAATGATAGTAGAGAGTTACCAAAGTTGGATAATTTAGGTATTTTCAAATGGTACACTTATTCTCACTCTCATTGTGCTTGGGGTTAAATCTGAGATTGAAAAGGTATACCAATCTTACTCAGGGAAGGTGAGTACAGAAAAGTACGAAATTAATCAGAAAATGAATTCTGTTTGACGGTACTAATATTTGTACTAGCAAAACTGGTACTGGATTTATTTATTAGGTTTTAACGACACATTAACAGCCAAGGTCGGTGACAGTTGTATGGGTGGAGGAAGCCAGAGTACCCAGAGAGAACCGCCGAGCAATGACGAGCAGCTACCAGCTCCCCAACATAGTGTCTCCGCACTGTAGCACAGGCAGGGTTAGACTGGTTGAAGACATGTGCACCATCAACGTCCAGTATGCCTTAGTACACGGCGTCATGGTGCCCCCATGCGGACAGTCGGGGTGAAGTGATCGGGACATAATTGGAATATATCCGACAGATACAATGTCGGATATATTCCAATTATGTCCCGATCATGCAAGGCAGCAACTTGAAATTCTCAGAATGTTTTAGTATCTTTGTCAAGTGACGGGACCGCGTGGAAATACCGTGGATCAGGTGGAAATCGAGGGCACGATTCATCCCTACTTTATTCTTAACTCAACGACTTTTCCATTCATTATTTACCTGTCACCGGCTGAGTTAGGTATTATGTTTGTCCATTTGATGAACTTTTCAACCTTAACTATTTGCGGCTTTATGTAGCACCACTGAAAGGCCACTGCACGGTTACCAATATATTCAGGGATTGATTTTACGAAAATAACAATTATTCCGACAATACCCACATGGGAACTCCTAAATAGACCAAGGGTTAAACTTTTTGATAATGACGTCTAAAACAGAAGTGGTTATGCTATGCTTGCTGCATGCAGGCATAGAAAACATTCAGCGCTCAATGAATTAGGAATGGAGTAAATTGTCACTTAAACCTACGGAATTCTGAAAAATGAGTTTTTTTCGACGGCATCTACCATTATGCATCTTAGACAGAGATTACGTTAAACTTTACATCAACCTTATAACAGAAAATATTCTCGGAATTGAACTGTGAATCCGAATTTCGAAAGCATGTTCGGATATACTTTTCCAAACTACCACTGCACGCTTATCAATATTCAGTGATTTTATGAAAATTAAAATTATTCCGACCGTACCCATATGAGCAGTTTCGAATCTGCCACGGTTAAACTTTTAATAATGACATAGAAAACAAAAGTTGTCACACTATGACTGCTGCATACAGCCATAGAAAACGTTCAGTGCTCAGTCAATTAGAAGTGGAGTAAATCGTCACTTAAACTTACCAAATTCTGAAAACAAGAGTTTTTTTGGACTGCGCCTATCTTTATGCAAACAGAACGAGCATAAGGTTAAACTTTACAACCAAACTTACAACAGCAAATATGCTCGGTAGGCAATTGTAAATACGAACATGTAAATCATTTTTCGATATTCCTTTCGAAAATGGAAGAAAAGTGAGCTCCAAATTAGCCAATTTTATGAAGAATTTAGGGCACTCAAATTCAAGGCCCGAAAACTGGGTGAAGGTTAAAACTTTGAATAAAATATATAACAGCAAAATTGTTCTTGAATGAAGGCCCAATCCTCTCACGGAAAAGGTTTTGAGACAATAAGGCTCCAGTGCCGAGAAAGTGCATGTAAACGTTGGCGAAAATAACAATTATTCTGACAGTACCTTATGGGAAGTCTCAAATCTGGCAAGGGTTAAACTTTTAATAATAACATATAGAACAAAATTTGTCATACTTTGACTGCTGCAAGCAGCTATAGAAAACAATCAGAGCTCAAGCAATTAAAAATGCAGTAAATCGCCACCTAAATTTACCAAATTCTGAAAAAATTGGAATTGTTTTGGATGATACCTACTTTTTTGCAACCAGAATGGGATAGGGTTAAACATTACAACCAAACTAACAACAGCAAATATGCTCGATAGTCAGTTGTGAAAACGTATATGAAAAGTGTTTGAAATTAACCCTTTCCAAAATGAGAGAAAAGGCAACCAAAAATGGCTAATTTTGGCATTTTCAAACGGTACTCTTATTCTCGCCCTCATTGTGCTAGAGGGTTAAATGTGAGATTAAGAAGTAAACAGTAACTTTCTTCCACAATCATTGTTGCATCTAGCCATACCAAAATAATTATTACAACTACCTTGTGATTAGAAAAATTTGCTCTTGAAGTTAAATTTTTAATAATAACATATAGAACAAAACTTGTCATACTTTGACTGCTGCAAGCAGCTATAGAAAACATTCAGAGCTCAAGCAATGAAAAATGGAATAAATCGTCACCTAAACTTACCAAATTCTGAAAAAATTGGAGTTTTTTTGGACTGTACCTACATTTATGCAACCCGAATGGGATAGGGTTAAACTTTACAACCAAACTTACAACAGCAAATATGCTCGGTAGTCAATTGTGAATACGTACACGAAAAGTGTTTGAAATTAACCCTTTTCCAAAATGATAGAAAAAGCAACCAAAGTTGGATAATTTTGGCATTTTCAAACGGTACTCTTATTCTCACCCTCATTGTGCTTGAGGGTTAAATCTGAGATTAAAAAGTAAACAGTAACTTTCTTCCGCAATCATTGTTGCATCTATCCAAACCTAAATAATTGTTACAACAACCTTGTTATTAGAGAAATTTGCCCTTGAAGTTGGTCAATTTTGAAGAAAAATTCTTTATTCATGTCATTTTTGGCCAGTGGGGGTTAAAGTTGAAAGATCTTTGTAGTGATTGTGGTGTATCATATTATACTCTAAATGTGTGGAACATTTGAACTAAATAACTGTAAACAGTTTTGAGACATTCGAAAAATGGTGAAATTTTGAAGGTTTTGGCAGAATATTTTGAAAACACGCGTTTTCACAGATATGACGATACCGCATTTCACTAGATTTTATGACTTTACATAAGTGTGCCAAATTTGGTCAAAATCGTACAGATTGTTTTCAAGCAGTTCAACAGACAAAATTCAGGAAGAAAAATTTTGAAAAAGAAGAATAACAATAGTCATTCCCAAACTGGGTTTGGGAAAGCCTAATAAAAAAAAAAAAAAAAAAAAAAAAAAAAAATAGAGAAGAAAAATTTTGAAAAAGAAGAATAACAATAGTCTTTCCCAAACTGGGTTTGGGAAAGTCTAATGATATTTAAAATAATGAATTTTGAAATCGTCTGCGTTGGGTAAAGGGTTATGAACCCTTCTGAAAATTTTCACTAGTCCTGAAATGGAAAAAAGCATCATCTATAATGTATTTGGGTCAGAAGATTTACCAGATTGATGTCAGAGTCGACATTTTGAGGCCATGTCAATTTTAGAGTAGGAAATTTGAAACTCAAGTTTCCAGTTGGAAATAAAAGATCAAAATTTCTCATCATTAGTTGGAAGTTTAATATTTTTCATGAACAATGTTAATTTATTGAATTTCAAACTATTTGATTTTTGACCTCGGAAATTTCAACTATTGAAAAAATTACTCCTAGATGGGGGGGGGGGGGACACCCCACCACACATCCCCCCTGTCGCCACATCCCTCCACACTCATCCACAAAGACGTTAGTGAAAGCCCACTGGTACTTAGAATATCGTGAATTATGATCATGATACCAAAGCCTTAGTAGCCGTCGAAATATCTCGAAAGTGCTAAACTGTTTTATGCAATTGAATGATAAATCAGGCGCATCGTGTAAATCGTCATGCATATTTACCTTTTGATTGGAAATAGCTGCTACCCGTTCAACCCGGCTCTAAAATATATAGGTTAGATAAAATGAAACAATAGAAGGCGAAAGAAGGAAATCAATGGTAGGAAAAGAAGAAGACAAAGAAAAAGTTAAAATGGCTTCCAGTACGAGTGGACGGTGACAGTGACGACTCACTCGTATAGGCCTAATTTACCATGAATAGAAATGCATTATATTTCCAGTTGAATGGGAAAACTGTTTAGTACACAAATTATAACCTGTTTAAAAGGATGTTCCCAATATACAAATACTGTGTAAATATAACGACGCATGACCGACTTCTTTTCGGATTTACCAGTTGAAGGGAAGATTTGAAGGGAAGATGAATTACGCAGGAAAAATTGTTTTATGCTACAGAAAGATAGGATTGTTTCCTGTTATCTTTGATTTCAAAGCAGTGAGTATGACGTGTGTTTTTTTTCCTTTTCTGAATGTCCTATATTTATGATGCTACTAGAGTAATGTCGTTGCCAGGGGCGTAACTACGGCGTGTGTGTGTTGGGGGGGGGGGGGGGTGAGGGGTCGCAGTGGTTGAGTGGTACGGCATTGGACTTCAAACCGAAAGGTTCACGGTTCGATCCCCGCCAGGGGTAACTGCGATTGCCCACGCGGAGGCACGGTGGCGTTGAGTACTATCGTACTGCACGTCGGTGATGCACTTGTCTTCTACCAATGCTAACCGTGCTTGTGCAGAGTTAGTGCGTTAGAGAGTCTCACAGTTGCCTGCCGTTCTCTCCGAGTACTCCCCCCCCCCCCCCCCCCGTAAAACTGTCCGACGCGATGTGACCCTGGATGTCGAAAGTATCGTTAAACCGTAATAAATTAATAAATAAATAATAAAAAAAAATAATAACTGGAGGGGGGAGGGGGGGGGGGGGCATAATTTTCCAGTCGGGACATCAGGGTTTATTGTCCAAGATAGCAATTCTCTCTTGACAGTCACCATACAAATGTAATCTGTAGTATTCGGCCTGTTATAATTTGGAGTACCTGTAGAATACGTGTTAATCTTTTACCTAACATGAAAAGCAGACGACACTTGGAAACAAAATTCTTGAATAACTATTTTTTTCCTTTTTTGTGTCAAAAACATAGGTTATGACCCCTCATTGGAACGAGCTCGACGAGCTCGTTCCAAAGAGGGGTCATAACCTATGTTTTTGACACAAAAAATGAAAAAATAATGAAAATTAATAGGCGATTTTTGTGAATAGCGTTGGTCGGTTTTTGCCGTTATGTTGGGTAAAGGATTAACTGTATAATAAGTTGCAACACGACTTCTTTGTGTATATTTTATTTATTCCCTAATAAATTTCATAGAGGTCTTGGTATTTTTTAACATTCTAACTATATCATTGAGAAAAAGTTATCGGGAAAATGTACCAGAGGGGGCCTCGAAGAAAATTTTCAATTGGACCTTAAAAGAAGCCATTTCCTCGATTCTGGGAGCTTAATTCCCATTTACTATGACCTTTCTGCTAAAATACCAAATTTAAGAATATCAAAATTTTATTCAGTTATTTCTAATTCAAGCAGTGAAAACTATTTTTAAGTTGTCTTAAACAAAAGGAGTTTGGAACTGCACATGGGGGTGGGGGGGGGGGGGTGGTAAACGCAAATGTTTCTCCTTTAAACACACGTTACGTGTCGGTCAAGTTCACAGGTATATGTGGTATATTGCCTTTCTCAGCTTTCAGAGTCTAATGTTCAAGTGCACTCATCTACGGTCTCTAGCGACGTCACAGCCACGAACTAGTCTTAACATTTTAAGGCTTAACTTCATTAAATAGGTCGATCAAGTAGTCATTTCTCTGCAATAAATATATTCCTGACAGAGAATTTTCGGTCATTTTTTTTTAGGTCTTGCCATTAGGGCCTCTTATTTGACCTCACAGTAGTATTAGCGTCTGAGTTTGCTGTATCGCTGACGTCCTACCGCCCTATACGGAAATGCATTCGCGCCCCAAATAAGGCCAGTTTAGTGCAAGCTGATAAATTATGGGCCCATGCTGCTTGTCATAAGTTTAATTTATGCCCAATTTCATGGAAATTCTTGGTTGTTGTAAGGCTTGAAAAAGGTACACAGAGGGCCCAGGGGGGCCATAGAGCTGTCAGATAGGGGCCCGCCGGGAGATTTTCCGTAGGCCATATGGCCAGTCAGCCTCTGAGTGAACAAAATTCGAAATCTTTATGCATATCTACAAACCCTATCTGAACATATGAACACACTTTCAATGTTTTGAATTAAACCCCCCAGGAGTCTTTCGCGGGAAACTGATTCTCTAATGACAAACGTGTCGCTAAGGGTGCTAAATCAAAAATCTGAAACCTTTATGCACATCTAGAGACCCTACCTGAACATATGCACACACGTTAAACATTTCTAATTAAAATTCCTAGGAGCCTTTTGCCACAAACCGATTGTCTAACGACAAAAGTAGCACAATGGGACCCACATGGGACCAGATAAAAAAAATTCAAAACCTTTATGCACATCTAGAAACTCTACCTAAACATATGAACACACTTTAAGCGTTTTGATTTAAAACCCTTAGGCGTCTTTTGCCGGAAACTATTTCTCTAATGACAAAAGTGGCGCTAGGGGCGCGGCATAGGGCCGAATCAAAAATCTGAAACCATTATGCTCATCTAGAAACCCTACCTAATTTAATTCGAAACGTTTAAACTATGCTAAGGTGTTCAGGTAACAGATGTACACGAAAGTTTCGGAATTTTGATTTGGCCCCCAGGTGGTTCCGGTGAAACCACTTTTATCGTTAGAAAATCAGTTTTCATCGAAAGGCTCCTAGGGTATTTAATTCGAAACGTTAAAACTATGCTACGGTGTTCAGGTGACATCTCTTGATGTGCATAAACGTTTCTGAATTTTGATTTGGCCCCAGGTGGTTCCAGTGGAACCACTTTTATAGTTACAAAATCAGTTTCCATCGAAAGGCTCCTAGGGTATTTAATTCGAAATGTTTAAACTACGCTAGGGTGCTCAGGTAGCATCTCTAAATGTGCATGAAGGCTTCGGAATTTTTATTTGGCCCCAAGTGGTTCCCGTGGAACCTCAAAACATTTCCCGGCGAGCCTGGGCGAGCTTAAAATTTTCTGCCAAACTTATTGGTGGGAGGAGCAGTCGCACCCCCCCTTCTTCCCCTGTATCTATGTCACTGTTATCAACATCAAATTTTTTTTTAGAAAAATAGGCCTATATTTCTACCTGGTGACCTTAATGTCAACAGAATGTAGCCATTTCTCGTATGGATTTTTATCTTATATATAAGAAAGTGAAAAGGTTTTTGTTATTCTGTGGAGTTCTTCTCCAAAATTAATGTTCTATTTGGCCCATAAGAAAGAGGGTCGAGGAACATGTTTGTGACTGATGTCATTGGCTTCTCCACACTTCTACCTTTCTATACCTACTTGATATATCTTCACAGCTTTTGGTAAGTATCTCCACCCCAACTCCAGCCCATCCCCATGCAAGGATATTTTCCCGCGAGATTCACGATGCATGCTTTTGTATAATACGCAATCTGTTTTAACGTACATTCCACAAAATTAAGATGTTTTGTTCCAGCAACTCCACTGTAAGTATTTTGCACCGTAAATCTGTGATATTCTTTAAACAGAGCCCACTCTCACTCCTGAATGCCTTACGTTGCACCCGCCAAGATTTGTGAAATGGCGTTTCAGTTGATCAGGTTTTCAAAATTTCTCACTCAGGCCGGTGTAACTTTGGCATTCATGCAAACTTCCATGGCATCTCCACAGCCAATGCCCGTCGTGCTGGACTACAATAAGCTTCTGGCTCGATCCCAGAATGGATATTGAGGTTGTTACAATCGACTGGCATCCCCGAGCGACTTCTTATTTTACGCAAGCCCCTCAAATCAGCCTGAAATGTAGGAGGGACGCCAAAGCATAGAATCTACCTAGTGGGTGGGGCTGGCCTCAGGGGCCCCGACTCTCAAGATTTAGGTTGTTACATATGAAGATCTTTTAGATAAAGGAAGCAGAGAGAGAGAGAGAGAGAGAGAGAGAGAGAGAGAGAAAGAGAGAGAGGAGAACTGACATGTGGAGAAAATGACGATGCCCAATATGCTTGTAATAGTTATTTATTCGTGATGCCCTGACCAGTGGTAACAAAATTTGCGGAAAAGGGGCCTGACACGAGAAAATAAATGCAAAATTCAGACGTTTCAATTGTCTCTCTTATTTTAGGTCTCAAGAATGAAGGATTTGGCTACTTTTGACCCGATACAGTCTCAAATTTTCTCACACCGGGTCGAATCATGATCGCCCTATCGTCTGCTTGTTGTGTGTGTTTGTGAGGGAAAAACCCGCGAGCCGCCACTGAATATAAGTTGAAATAGTGGGTTATCCTCGTCTATCCATTTAGATATAATAGTCATGTCGTTTGGTCTCGACAAGGGTAACTCATTTTCTTACACGCCTAACTCTTTCCAGTATTTTAGACAGAGAACACCAAGAAAGCTACCAAGCAAGTCTGCTAAAAAACTGTGATTTCCCACCATTGAAGAGAATTGAAAGTAAAACGGATATTCTCTGGTGATTACAGCAATGGGTTTTCGAAGATGAGATATAGAGGATATGTAGTGTTTTGAGTGGATACCGAAAATTATCTCATGAGTACGGCGGCTGATTTAGGACACTCAAATATTTATTTTTATCTCGTTATAACGAGATACGATCTCGTTATAACGAGAAAACATCTCGTTATAACGAGATACTATCTCGTTATAACGAGAAAACATCTCGTTATAACGAAAAAGTATCTCGTTATAACGAGAAAACATCTCGTTATAACGAGAAAGTATCTCGTTATAACGAGAAAAGATCTCGTTATAACGAGAAAGTATCTCGTTATAACGCGAAAAGATCTCGTTATAACGAGAAAAGATCTCGTTATAACGAGAAAACATCTCGTTATCTCGAGATAAAATCACGTGACTCTGATGACATGAAACATATAGCCCCCACCACCAAAACAGTTTATATATCTCGCGGGTGTTTTCAATATTCTGGATGTAATACATGGGAAAAACACCTACCCATCCCCACCCCCAAGCATCCCAACCATGCCCGTGAAATACCGCTCCTCTCCCTCGCACATGTTGTCAACGATAATTACGATAAGCGCATATAACTCTCATACCAATAAACACAGAAAATGAGATGGAATTCACACAAACAAATGAAACAACTATAGCGTAATAAACTCGCTGCCCCCCCCCCCCCCGCCCCTCCCCCACATGGTATGTGGAACACTTTTTCGACACACGGCACTCAAAACACGACTATAGCCTTAGCCCCAAAACAGTGTACATATCTTACGCGTGTGTTTAATACTGTGGACGTAATACACGGGAAACACTCCTACCCCTCTCCTTCCCAAAGCCTCCCACCAATGCCCGCGAAATACCTCCCCTCCCCCTCGCACATGTTGTAAAAGATAATTACGACAAGTGTATTTAACGCTCATGCTAATAGAACAAGGACAGGGACGTGAGAAGGTAAAAATATTGGGAGAGGGGTATCAAGGCGGAGATCCATGCAAAAGGGGCGCCCATTGTGCGGACAGTAGCATGATTGGAGTCGCGCAGTGGCGAGGCGGGGGAGAGCACCAGATGTGGTATCCTCTTCTCGTTGGCGGGGTCCGGGGGCCCTTCCCTGGGAAAATTTTGAAAACTATGAGGGCCAAAACTCGCGTTCTCAGTGATTCTGAGGCCGCTGTGACACTACCAATTCGAATTCTCTGTTCGTTTCGTCAATAGGCTAGCTTCTGAATTTATCCGTTTGGTCAACCTCTTCGTTTGTGTTTTGTTTTGGACTGACTTCAAACATCTCCACGAGTTTAATCGGGACCATGGGTTAATAATTTTTTGATTTTCTTTTTTTTTGGGGGGGGTGGGGGGGGGGGGGGGTAAATATCCCTCTTACACCCCCCCCCCGGTTTAACGCCACTGAGAAAGGATGGAAAACAGAAAAATGAGATGGAATTCACACAGACAAATTAAACAACAAAAGCGTAATAAACTTACTGCCACCCCTCCCCACACCCTTCCCTCCACACACAAGGAGAGATTTATTTATTTATTTATTTATTTATTTATTTATTTATTTATTTATTTATTGGAATTTGACGACTCTTTCAGCAGCCAGGGTCATGTCGTGTAATGTAGTTCTTCGGGTGGAAGAAGAACCGAGAATCGGAGAGAACCACTGAGCAGCGGCGAGCAACCGTCGAACTCTCCAACGTACTAACCCGGCAGAATTTGAGTTACATAAAGAGTTCTAACGCAAGTTGAAGACGACAGTATATAGCTTCACAAAAGTGACTTTAAACACCAATAAATAATTAAATAAATTCCCTATACCAGTGATGACTATAGTCGTCATGCTTCATATTCCATGTTCAGCTCAATCTGTCAGTGAACAAAATGAGAAGTTTATTGAAAAACTTAGTGCTGAAGCGGCATGGGGTGGGGGAGTGGGAGGGGGACACCCCATCCAATAACATTGACCTCCACCCCACCCCCACAAAAATCAAACTGCCACTTATAATTCCCAAACCTCCCTTCTCTCAAGATGCCCAGAATGGGCCCCAGGGCTTAATAATTTGGAAAAAAAATCACCCCCGGACCCCACCAATTGGAGGGCGTACCTCCCAAACTCTCCGTCCCCTGCCTCAAACCTCGAGACATGCCCGTGGTATGTCGTTCTCGACCCTCGCGATATTACTGCCTCCCTCCCCTCCCACTCCCCCAACACACACACAATTTGGGATCCTAGCTCTGCACACTAAAAAACAATTTTCTAGAGCTTCAGTATTCATGCATTGCATTATTGTTATATTGTTGACACCATTTAATTCTATTTCTAAGAAGTGCACAAGTTATCGGTATACCGTATATATTGGCCTATCATGATAATCCTTTTACACACCGCAGCGACACAAACCGTCCGTGTAATATACAAAATTCACCACTCAAAATTTATGTTCAATATTTTTTTCTCCCAAACCATAGTTTATGATATCGCATCGAAAAGAGCTCAACGAGCTCGTTCAAATAAGGGTCATAAGTCGTTTAGTTTGGAAGAAAAAAATGAATTTCATTCTTTTTTTTGTGTAAAAATAATTGTGGGCCTACTGTTGTCTTCAACTTGCGTTTGGTAAAAGGTTAATGACGCCATAATGTGTTCCCACGACAAACATGTACAGCTACCTACTATATAATTATGAGAGCCCGGTAGCTCATTTGTTAGAGTATCGAGCTTGAAACATAGAGATCGACGGTTCAATTCTGACCCGCGTTGTGTCTTTAGGCAAGACACTTAATCCCAATTATCCACGTGGCCTGACGTGTGTCACGGTGGCATTATGTGCTAGGGCGTACTGCACGTCGATGGTGCACGTGCCTTCAACCGCTCTAACTGTAATTCTGTCAGGTTAGTATGTTGGAGAACTTGACGTTTGCTCGCCGCTGCTCAGTGGTTGTCTCCGGTTCTTCCTCCACCAAGGGAACTGCTCTACATGACATGCCCCTGGCTGTTGAAAGCGTCGATAATAAATAAATCTCTCCTTATGTGTGTTGGTGTGTGTGTGTGTGGGGGGGGGGGGGGGGGGCAGTAAGTTTATTATAAGGCTATAGTTGTTTAATTTGTCTGTGAAAATTCCATCTTATTTTCTGTTTTTCTTCCTTTCTCAGTGGCATTAAACCCGGGTAAGGGGGGGGCGGTAGGGGGTATTTCCCACCCCCACCCCACCTCTTCAATACAAATAATTATTAACCGATGGTCCCGATTAAACTCGTGGAGATGTTTGAAGTCAGTCCAAAACAAAACACAAACGAAGAAAGTTAACCAAGCGGATAAATTCAGAAGCGCGCCTAATTACGAAACGAGCAGAGAATTCGAATTGGTAGTGTCACAGCGGCCTCAGAATCATTGAGAATACGAGTTTTGGCCCTCATAGTTTTCAAAATTTTCCCAGGGAAGGGCCCCGGACCCCGCCAACGAGAAGGGGATACCACATCTGGTGCTCTCCCCCGCCTCGCCGCTGCGCGACTCGAATCATGCTACTGCCAGCACAATGGGCGCCCCTTTTGCATGGATCTCCGCCTTGATACCCCTCTCCCAATATTTTTACCTTCTCACGTCCCTGTCCTTGTTAGTAGTATGTCATGCACGTTTGAGGGAATAGTTGCAGGACCCTGGTGCAGGACCCCGGAAGTGACGTCATGTCACGTGACGTAGTGGCGCCGTGTTGTGTTGTCATGGTAACCCGCGTGAGCGGCCATGTTGTGACGTCATCCCCATAGTGATACGTGTTGTTAGTGCGCATGCGCAGCGCGTGTTGTTAGGGTGATACGAGCTTCCGTCATCCATTTTGTTTACAGGAAGCCGCCATCTTGGTTTCTATGGTAGCACGTGATTGCTATGTTACCTAAAGCCTACAATAGGACAGGGGTATGTTTTAGGGGTATGTTCGATTGAATCGGAGTATTTTCTGGAACGACTTCCCTGGATAATTACCACAAACAACCCGATAATCCCTCCAAATCACCAAAATCCACCCCAAATCACCGAAATTGACTTTATTTCCCCAATTTATCGGCTTAGCACGTAGTGCTATAGTACTAAGGGGGTACAAGGGGGTGCGTTCGATTGAACAGGAGTAATGTTCTGGCTTAGAATTCTCCCATAATCTCTTTTTGGATCCCTATACCATGACGTTTTTCCCATTAAAAGACACGTTCCTTTGGTCATTACCCAGAATTCTCTGCTTCTATCTATATATGCAATAGTTTACGTCTACCTAGGCATGTTCCTTTATTCTAGAGTATACCCCAGTAACGTAGAAGAGCCTATCAACTGGAACAGCTTTACTTATTATTACTATATTCAGCAATTTCTGGTCTATTCTTGTTAGTTCTGACCCTATTCCAAGTACTTTTGTTGTTTCATTTATCTAGATCATTTATAACCAATCAGACTGCTTGCTTTCCCATAATCTGTATACAGAGTTATCTCCCTTGTGTATAACAAAAGCAGTCCCAAAGCCAATAAGCTATCGAGCAGTTACTGATAAGTCATTGCTCGAACGACTCGAAGCCCATCGAGCAAATGAGCCTTAGAGTAATTGCTCGATCGAGTGACTCGGCATATTGCTCGAACGACTCGAATCCCAGCCAGCAAATGAGTCAACGAGCAATTGCTCATTCGAGTGACTCCTCGAACGACTCTTCGACTCATTTCAGTATTTGAGGATACCTATGGCCCAGGTATTGTATTATTTGAGGATACTTATCGAGGATACCTTTTAGAGGATACTTACCTGAGGATACTATTACCTGTACCACAAGACATACCTATCCCAAATATCCCTTATAAGCCATCGATCAGTTACTGAAAAGTCATTGCTCGAATGACTCGAATCCCATCGAGCAAATGAGCCAACGAGCAATTGCTCGATCGAGTGACTCCTCGAACGACTCTTCGCCTCATTTCAGTATTTGAGGATACCTATGGCCCAGGTATTGTATTATTTGAGGATACCTATCGAGGATACCTTTTAGAGGATACTTATGTGAGGATACTATTACCTGTACCACAAGACATACCTATCCCAAATATCCCTTATAAGCCATCGAGCAGTTACTGAAAAGTCATTGCTCGAACGACTCGAATCCCATCGAGCAAATGAGCCAACGAGCAATTGCTCGTTCGAGTGACTCCTCGAACGACTCTTCGACTCATTTCAGTATTTGAGGATACCTATGACATGGCTACGTATCAGTTGAGGATACCTTTTGAGGATACTAAATTGAGGATACCTTTGACCTGATATTGTTGGAGGATACCTGTTGTAGAAACCTTTCATCTGTGCACTTCTGTTATTCTGCCCCATATCTCATCCATTACTTCCTAGCTATACCTATCTCAGTCTCGACTATAACATTGATCAAGGTTGAATCAGATGTCTCCTGTATACATATAAGGCATTCCGTAATTGAGATTCCTAGCCGAGTCCGTAAAAGTTGGATTCAGGGAATCAGGGATAATGATATTCATCAACATTTATAGCACTTATAACTTATCAATGATACGTGTGTTCCCAGAAAGTGAAAAGTTGCGTCTTTTGTTTCCAAATGGAGGGGTTAGATTTAACCGTAACTTTCCACACATTGATATCAGAGTATACCGAAATTTCAAGTATATCAATATTTTCCCCATAATGCAGCTAGGAATTTAACCAATTCTCTCTTGTTTGACAGAGCTCAAAGAGCTCTGTCAAACAGGATTTAATTGGTTAAGTTTTGATATTTCGACATCAATGTGTAGTCGGTTAAAGCTACAAGTTGGCTTCATGTTATGTGTAATTTATTTATTTTTTTTTAATTTTAATTTTAATTATTTTTTTGGTTTTTGAGAGGGCGGGGGGGGGGGGAGGTCCCCTCGGTGCCAACAATAATGAATGGGACACACTCACCATACCACCCCACCTTAGCGCCAAAAATTATCTAAGCAGCAATAATTTATTCAGCAGTAAGGTACTGCCCAATGCACCGTAATAGAACATTTTATGAAAACATTATGCAGGGGTTATATTTAATCCAAATTTGGGAGAATCCATTTGGATTCTCGCGAAAATGGTTGTGAGAATCCATATCTGCTATGAGTGTCCCAGGATCCCATTGGGCCAACTAGTTGAATCCCTATTGTGTACTGATAACACCTGTTAGCCCCTTACCCAACACAGTTTTTTTAATTTTTAAAAAATAAACTGAATTTGATAAAAAAAAATTTAAAAACATAAACGATATTTATCAATAAAACCGTACAAATATGGCCGGATGCTATTGGACAAGCCAGAAAATAAACAGACTGACTTCAGCAAAATGAGGTCCCCAGAGGGTAAATTTAGAGATGCCTCCCTGCACAGCAGGGTAGCATCACTAAATTTACCCCCTGTGAACCTCAATCTGAATCAGGGTCTCAAAACTAAACAGAGCGAGGTACCCAGAGGATAAATTGGCCCACTGTATGGGATAGCATGATCAAATTCACCTTCTGGGGGACCTCATTCTGGAAATGTCAGATGCCTTATTTTCAAGCCTGCTATTGGAAACCGCTCAATGAGCCTTGTATTGGTTAATTTGCAGGTAAAGGGTTAAATTGACTCAGTTCTTTTCACGCGAATCCAAGCAGAGGTGTATCGAGAATCTGCATGGATTGTCGCTGGCTTTGTTGCGCGAATCTTTGCGTGAATTGATTCTCGGATTCTCGTCGAAATATAAGCCCTGTTATAAATATTTTGTTGATTTTCAAAGAATGATCGAATGAGTAAAAGATTGCCATTTAAATTATTTCAGAAGTTTAACGGTTGAAAAACTGAAGACTGAAAAATCTGAAGAAAGTTCCTGTGTTGGTTTCAACAAAATCTGGAATAGATAAGGAAGACGAAAACAATACTTCTTAGAATCCCTGATGCTTCCAATAGACGAAAGGTTTGGCGAATTCCCCAACTCAAGATATTTACCGTGACGATAAAATGGGTGTATTCGATTCTTCTTTTCATATTGTATACCTTTTGTTTTCGTGGATGTACTGTAATCATGTGGTAGGAGCTGTCGAGAAAGACACATGTTCTTCCACTACCTCCGATATCATGGGACCTTACTACGAACCTAATTCGCCGGCACTTGACCATTACTGCAAAGGCGACCCGGCGTACGATAACTTACCAAAACTAATTGTTCAGGGATATGTTTATGACAATGACTGTCAAAGAAAAATTATGAATTCCACTCTGGAGATATGGCAAGCAAACCATTTGGGAAGCTATGAGAACACCCATGGCTGTAGAGGCTTTATTACGACCGATAGTTCCGGCTTTTACAGATATCATACTATCCATCCTGGAAAATACACTCTGGACACCGCTCAGTTATACAAACGTCCTTCCCACATTCATTACAGAGTGACTTCCTCAGAAGGTCACCATGCGCTTGTTACACAAATGTATTTCGACGGAGACACAAACCTTGGTGTGAATGATGGGTGTTACGTATGTCAGTCTTCACAGCCAGATCTCATCGTGAAACCAGTCGTGTCCTGCACTGGTTCTGACAATAACACATGTACAATGGTTGCCAATTTTGACATTTATTTAAGACGTAAGTACCCATTTACGATTATACCGACGATGGGAACGATTATACCGACGACGGGAGACTCGTCTACAACTGATACCATTGGCACTGCAATGTATCCTTATCATGTAACTACTCCACAAAATCAGAATCCGAAGGGATCAAACTCAGGTTGTTCGATATCAAGGAACAGATACGGTTTTCTGTTGGGCATTATTCTTCAAATTTTGTTCTGGAGGAAAATGAACAATAATTGTGTCGATGGCATTTTTCAACTATTGTGAAGTTTTTTTTTTTCTGAATAAAATGGAATATCATTTTCTTACGGAGTGAATAAGAACACGCGGAAAACAATATTCGACTTGCGAAAAACTACTGACCAATTGAAATAAATATCTTCAATGTTGTGTTGTAACCTTCTGTGGAACTGTCATTACCATTGTTTGGCGGTATTTACACGCTGCCATTCGAAACACCTCAGTCATCTCCGTTTAAAACTTTACCCAACCCGAATAGCAGATGGTACTTGAAAAAAACGTTGTCTTCAATATCTAAAAAAATCATTTTTTTCTCTCAAAAACATAGCTTATAATCCCCCTCATAAGGGGAGCATAGACCATGTTTTGAGACAAGAATTAATGGAAAAAATAATAAAATTTGAATGCCGATGTTTGTAAATAACGGTGGCCAGTTTTGTTCGGTATGTTGGGTAATAATGCTGAAATCAGGTCCGCGTTCAGGAGGGTCATAATTGTTTTTTAGCATGATACTCTATTAATTAAGCACGTTGCTATATTATTTGATATGATTTCATGAATGCTGCATAAATAATTTAGCATGAAACTTAAATAATTAAGCATGATGCTTAATTAATTCAACATCATGCTATATTATTCAGGCATCATGCTATATTATTCAGGCATCATGCAAAATAATTTTAGCATCATGCTCTGTTATGATCCTGTTCGTGCGTCATATCCCTCCATAACTTGTCTGATATGAAAAAGCCCAGCTTTCGACAGACAATAGAACTTTTTGTGTATCCCAATCAAGGTTCTACTCCCCTATGCAATCAAGGTTCTTCTCCCCTATATAGCATGAGCATCTCACTGTTGTGTTACTTCATGAACACTGGTATGTTTCACAGACGCGACAACCGTTACTTATATCGATTAATAACGATTGTCGAATAATGAACTAGGAATAAGTAACTGTTGTCACGTCCGTATATTCCATTATCATCGTAGATGTGATTATTTTTTTTAATTTACTGTTGTTGAGTTTATGAAAATTTCAGGCATACAATGTAACTCTGTTCCTATTCAAATCCATAGTTTTTTAACTGGTACAGTGCTAGAAGCCACTATCAGAGCTTTAATATGAAGAGCAGGTACCCCAGCCTGAAGGTATCATATTCTGTGGATGTGCTTCACATTATCTTAGAAGCGAAATTACTTGGTCTATATGGGTTTGCCTTGTTACAATTTATGGGAGAGTGCCTCTTGGCACTCTCCCATAAACTGTAACAAGGCAAAGACATATGAACAAATTTTGATAACCAAAAAATATCTTGGCACTCTACCAGTTAAACTGAACCATGACATTCAAAATCAAAGCAAGACTGAGAGACATTTCTTTTGCTCATCTGTATTTGGGTTGAAAAAATATATTGGTTAAATGGAAATTAATACTGACTGATAGCAAAGGGAAATTTTCAAAGAGTCATTTTCAATAGGAACTGGTAGAAAATACAAAAAACTGGCATCAATGGATATGCAAAGTACTGAAAAACAGAAAGTTTACTTCGCGATTTTTTTCCTCTTCTGAGTGGGGATCTACCCCTAATTTGAGGCTGTAGATGATAAAATGTGATGGA
Source organism: Pictodentalium vernedei (assembly GCA_031216915.1). Lineage (NCBI taxonomy): Eukaryota > Metazoa > Mollusca > Scaphopoda > Dentaliida > Dentaliidae > Pictodentalium > Pictodentalium vernedei. The sequence goes on along the minus strand of CM062293.1, from coordinate 443,332,320 downwards.
AAACTCCAATCATGCAACCCCCCCCCCCCCCCCCCACAACTTAAAAATGCTTTTTTATAACAGTGTGAAGGATTTTGACCCTCAGAATTCAATTCGGTTCCTTTATTTTGTTTAGAGAAGGTTTTTGAAAAATTGCAAGATCTTGGAAAACAACTGTATTAGGGGTGTCAGGGGGGACCCACCCGTCTGGATCTAGTGCCCCGGAAAAAACTTGCGAACCGCCCCCTCCCCCCCCCCCCCCCGGAGAATCAACGAATTCTGTGTTGTAAGACTACCCTACCCAGTGGAATAGACTAATCCAGGGACGTGGCTAGAGCTTTACGATTGGGGGATAAAGGTAGTGAATTTCCAACTAGCGGGAGGGACCGGGAGGGGGAATCCCCCCCCCTTCTAGCTGGAAATTTACTACCAAGTAAAATTTTGAAAATGAAGCCATGAAAGGGGGCACACAATTGATTCTAGTAACTGAAATGCCAACACATTTATGACAGAATTTTATCAAGTTATTATTATTTGGTATTATTCTGGGAATTGAATATGTGCTAAACAAATGCTCAAGCTGAGAACTTTGAGCAATTTACACTGTCCTAACATTAAATCAGACTTTATGCAGGAATGAAAATTTCCATGTTCCATCATTTTGTAACTGTGAATGTTGGAATTAACTCAGGATAACGATTTTACATGATGTGATTTTCTTGAAGTGCATTTCGAGGATTTTTTTATTACGATAAGTAAACGTACTATAGAAATCTTGTACCGATTGACATTATGCATACTTATGAAGCTCGATATTGCGTACACTGTAGTTGTAAATAGTACCAGTTGGAATTTTTGCCGATTTGAAACCGAGTTGGAATTTTGGGATGTAAAAAGGACATCAGCATCACTAAAGAGCTCTAAAATCCAGTTAGATGGAATATCCAATAATCCAACTACTCATGACCTGCCCTCCGAATTTCCAACTATAGGATATTTTGGCCAGGATTGGGGGGGCGGGGGAGACAACCCCCCCCCCCCCTGTCGCCTCGTCCCTTGACTAATGACGATGAATGGGTGGGAGGAGTTGATTACTGTATAAAGGGCTTGAAATTCCTAGATGTGTTGGCCAACTGGGTGTTGAAGCATAGATGAATATACGAAATGCAATTCCTGTACAATGGAAAAAAAAGAGCATACCATCGCGGGTTAACTTTTGATTCTGATCAAATTCTCTTCTGTTATTTATTTATTTATTTATTGGTGTTTAAGGTCACATACTTATGCACAATGGCTAATCATGACCGTGACAGTTTTACGGGTGGGGGAAGCCGGAGTACTCGGAAAGAACCACCGAGCAACGACGAGCAGCTGCCAGCTCCCCAACATCGTAACTCCGCACTGCGGCACAGGCAGGGTTAGACTGGTTGAAGACATGCGTACCATCGACGTGCAGTACGCCGTATTACACGGCGTCATCGTGCCCCCATGTGGACAATCGGGGTTAAGTGCCTTGCCCAAGGGCACAACGCGGGAGTCCGAATCGATCGCTCAGACGGTCACCCATCCGAGGATTAACCGGGCTCGACGTTGCTTAACTTCGGTGATCTGACGAGAACCGGTTACCGCAACGCCACCGCGCACAACCCCCCCCCCCCCCCTTCCCTTCTGTTCGAACAATCCACAAATTTGATAATGCAAACATCCACAAGCTATTAGAACAACGCTTAATTATTATAACACTTAATCGTGTTGTTGTTAGGGCAATGTATATTTATAAAGCCTGTTTATGTTAACCCTTTACCCAACGTAACGGCCAAAACCAGCCAGCGCTATTCACAAAAGTGGCCAATTAATGTTCATTCATTTTTCATTTTTTGTCTCAAAAACATAAGTTATGACCCCTCTTTGGAACGAGCACGGCGAGGTAAAAGGGTTAATTGTTGGTGAAAGTAAGTCTTGATAGCACATTGTTAAGAAGCATCTGACGGAGTTTGATAACCGACTATAATCAGACTCACCAACGTTTTGATTCACATGTATGCCGAAGCCCAGTAAATTGTTATCAAATTTGTTAGAATGTAAAAACAATTTTTCGTATCTTACGTGAAATCATCCGTTCAAAGTATCGTTGTGACTAGCTCTCCGTTCAGAATACATAGAATACAGAATGTGAAAAGTGGATTACAGCTAAAATCCATGGAAAACGAACACCCCGACAACGAGTCTCAAATTATGTAAAAAATCATTAAAAGAAGAAAGAAAAGTTCAGCCATTAGACCTCTGGGTGAACTTTGCTTGTATCTCTTGTACTTTTTAACAAGTTCTTGTTTTGGTTTGGTGGAAGCTGCACTCAGCGAGAGTTTCAGTGATATTTCGATCTATAGAAGAATCAATATGCACCAAACCTATTGAGATACGGACTATCGAACAAACGAAATGTCATAAATAACCACTCGGACCTGCAGGCTGCATATAATTGAATACATTCATTAGATGACTCGCTGTGACCTTCTGCAAGACATTGGGGCTGGGAGGAGGTGGGACTGCTGGCAGGGACACAGAGGGCCCATGCCCCTCCACTTTTTCCACATACTTGTTACATGATTACATGAACAACGAGTTGAAGGCCGAGAGCATACATCTATGTCAATATACTGACAGAAGTGTAATATATTCTAAGCAAATGTAAACAAATCCAGTTATATTTGGCCAAAGAATTCTATCTTCGTCCGGTTTGGAATGTTTCTTCTACTTCAACCATCTTCCAAACCGAAGGCTAGCCTTCGTGTCGGAAGATTTTGAAGTAGATGGGTAGACCACCCCATCACCAGACCGTAACACCTAAAAAGAGAGACTGGTCGGTATGCGTATATAACACGAAAACACGTCGCCAGCTGTTTCATAGGTACCAGGTACAGTAAATTTATCGGTTTTCGCCACACCTTTTGACACCTCCCAATATTCTCATCAATATCTGATAATCAATGTGGGCCCGGTGGCGCCGTGTATTAAGGCGTACTGCGCGTCCATAGCGCACTTGTCTTCAACCGCTGCTAACTCTGCTCGTGCGGAAGCAGAGTTAGTATGCTGGGGAGTCTGACAGTTGCTCACCGCTGTTCGGTGGTTCTACCGGCGTACTCCTGCTTACTCCAACCGTAAAACTGACCGACACGATGGGTCTCCGGCTGTTGAGAGTGTCATTAATCTCCAAATAAACACCAACAAACAAAAAAACATCTTCGAATCATTGAAATGGTTTTTCTGTGGGGACACGGTCAAACTTTTCTCCCGCCGGGCCGAACCATGGCAAATTTATCCGATGCGCCTTGAAATTTTTAGCCCCTCTACTTTCATTGCATTTCTGTCGGTCCTGTAGGGGTGGTACTGTATCCTGTTCTGCTATACTGTACCATATTATAAGTTACAGGGCGTTCAGTTGGCAGATACAGTGTCATATACGGCGAAGAGAAAACAATATTAGGTGAGGCTCTTCGCCTCACCTAATATTATTTTCTCTTCGCCGTATATGACACTGCATCTGCCAACTAAACGCCCTGTGACGTATTTATTATGCACGGCGTGTTAAAATGTCATTGGGGAACTCAACAAATAGTTAAATGATGCGCACTTCTCGAAAAATGTAAACAAAGCAGACGATGTTTACATACGCAACAAGGGTAGTAATTTTGCTTCCGCATTCTAATAAATCACCCGTGACTTGTTCTATAACCGCCAATGTTTTGGGCTGGTTTGGCGTTTTATTATAACAGTTTCATTCAATCGAATGCAATGTTTATACGACGGGGCTATTTTATATGGTGGGTCTTTTGTACGACTGCGCTGCAGCATGTACGTTTGCGTAAATTAAAAGCTGAGGCGTGTGGATATAATGATAAAACAAAATGGCTGACGGGCACCTAATATTAAATTAATATTGGGTGCTTTTCAGCCATCCTGAACCTAATATTACGGAGTCTATGTCTCTTAGTAACTTCATTTGATTGAATAAACAAATTTATCTTACAATCAACATGTATTTTGTCTGTATTAACTCCGCAACTGTCGTGTATCCGACACAGATGTTTGTATCAGGGGGTCGGATACAAGCACGTTCCTTTCGCGTGAGTTCCATTTTTTCCATTTTTTTTTTGTTTTTGTTCATCCGTACGAATAAATAGTTCGTTATATATTCGTCTACATTCTTGACTTATTCCCAGTATATTGTAAGATAAAATGATTATTACCATTATGTGGATGTACAAAATGTGTATCCGAGTCTCGCTCCGGTTTCTAAGGGTAGATCACGACTCGTCTTCGACTCGTCGTGATCTGCCCTTAGAGACCGGAGCTCGACTCGGATACATATTTGTACATCCACATAATGGTAATAACCTCTATTTACTAGCATAATAATGTTCTATACTGTTCTACTGTATTGCACGCCAGTGTTCTTCTGTACTGTATTTGAACTGTACGATACGCGTATTGCTGTCCACTGCGCTATTCTGGGAGCAAGGTGGATGATTGGTTAGACTATTCCGCTTTAAACCGAAAGGTCGACTTATCGACTCTGACCAGTGGTAACTGTGTTGTATCTGTTGTATCTTTGAGCGATGTACTTAATCCTGATTGCCCACGTGGGGCACGGTGGCGCTGTGTACTAAAGCGTAGTGCATGTCGATGGTGCACGTGCCTTTAACTGCTAACTCCGATTGTACAGTTATTAAGTTGGAAAGACTGGCAGTTGCTCACCGCTGCTCTGTGGTTCTCTCCGACTTCCTCCATCTGTAAAACTGTCCGACACGATGTGACCCTGTCCCACATCGTTCCTGTATGCCTTCGGTGCGCTGGAACTTCCATTCATTCATTCAGTCATCAGTACTTCAATTCATTAGATCAGACAGAAAATTACATCTAGTTTCTTTCTACCTTGCACCAGTCTTCCAAAGTGCATAATGATTTTAATAATCATGAGATATCAGTCAGTTCGTGAAATACCTGAACACAAATTATAGTCATTTCATAAAATGACTGAAAGTTTTAGGCATTTCACGAAATGACTGATTTCACAGTTTGACTATATCATATATGTTCTGAATAGTTGCGAATAAGTTCGCTAAAGCGCTACATGTAGGTTGTAGAAAGACAAGGAATCCCCGACCTGTAATGTTGATCGACTATGCCTTGTATTTCTCGAGACCTCTGCCCTGCATATACCTTTTCGAGTTGGCGACATCATCTATTGTACGGCGTTTGTCGACAAATTGTAACGTTCACACTATTATAATCCATAAATAACTGTACGGCTCTGTGGATGTTTTGGGCATATTAATAATTTCAATATTTTGAACTAATATTTATGGCGCCAGCTCGATAGATTAACCAATGAACGGCCAAAACTAGTGAACAAAGACCATAGGCGGCGGAGCCAGGGGCCACAGGGGAGGGTGGCCACGTGCCCCTCCACTTTTTTTCACAGATATGTTTCCCAGTTACACAATGAGTTAACCCTTCACCCAACGAATCGCCCGAATCCGCCCGCGTGATATGCAAATTCAGCAATTGAAAAAATATTATGTTTCATAAAATTTCAACAAAATCGTATCATGTGACCCCTCGTTGGAACGAGCTCGTTGAGCTCGTTCCAACGAGGGGTCACATGATATGGTTTTGTTGAAATGTTTTGAGAAATTAAAAAAAAATGATATTTAAAATAATAAATTTTGATATCGTCTGCATTGGGTAAAGGGTTAAAATGGGTGCATGCAAATGTGTCAATATACAGGCATTCCTATAACATTATTTACAAATCCAAACAATAATTGGCCGAAGAATTCCACTTTCGATCACTTCGGTCCGTTTCTTCTATACTTCAACTATCTTTCAACCGGAAAGCTGGCCTTCGGGTTGGAAGATGGTTAAATAGAAGAAACTGACAGGACAGTTACCACACAACGGCATATTCATCTAAACGAAAAACTTTAGCGAGTCATGCATGGCACCGGTGCACCGCGCACGATTGTAACCTTTCTCACACTGTTACATTGTAAATTTGTGCCCTCCACTTTTATCGAGCTGCCGCTGCCTCTGACGAAGAATGAAGAATACAGCGACAAAAATGGTCAACAGAAACCCCATATTAATTCAATTTACCGACTTTGGTGGGTGTCATTGTCCGACATTTGTTGGTATCGCAAAATATTGTGCAGTCTGAATTCGAATTATTGGCACTTTAGAGCGTGTGTTTTCAGTTTAAAGTGTCGGAAAGCATGCAGAATGCATCCAAAAACGTCTAGAGTAATAAATGAGTAATTTTTTGGGCGATCAGTGAGATGTTGGGTGACTCCCCTCGCATTGCATCACTACCCATCTGTTTTTGTAAACTAATGAACGCCGATAGGAAAATTTAACGAAAACATGAAACGGTTTGCAAACACAGCTGATGACGAAATTTCGGATAAAAAAGGCTGGCATAATAAATACGTCATGGGACGTTTAGTTTGTGGATACGGTGTCACATGAGGCTCAGCGAGAACAATATTAGGCTCGGTTAAAGCCCCGCCAAACATTGTTTTCTCTTCGCCTCGTGTGACACCGTATCTGCCAACTGAACATTCTGCAAGTTAAAATATACTCCCGACTATAAAAAACGCAATACTTCAAAATATTTCAAGAGGAATTCGAGAGAACATTGTGCAGTGTGTCTTAGGTGAAGTCATAGTGAATCTTCGAAGAATTACACCATAATGTTTAAAACAAAACAGTACAGATAGAGCGAAATGGGAGAGGGGGAAAAGTTTTAGAAAATATGCCCCAAATAGCACAATATGAAGACATTTTCAGAGATCGAGAGAACGTCAATGCAAGACATTTTCAGAGATCGAGAGAGCGTCAATGCATAGGTGAAGCCGGGCTGCCACATGGATCTTGTGCCCCCCCCCCCCCCCCCCCCCCGCCTCATCCTAAAGGGTCAGTCAACATGTTATTGCACTGTGTTATTGCCCGATTGTTCGGTAAAAGGTCAGTAACGGAATTAATCCCTTTCTGAACAGGAATACCAGGGCATTAGTACTTACATTATAGTTGCTGTCCCATGCAGAATGTAGAATTCGGGATTTGAAGGGAATCGGATTTTTTTTTTTGAGTTAACCCTTTACCCAACATAACGTCCAAAACCGGCCAGCGCAATTCTCAAAAATGGCCAATTAATTTTCATGATTTTTCCATTTTTTGTCTCAAAAGCATAGATTATGACCTCTCATTGGAACGAGCTCCTCGAGCTCGTCCCAATGAGGGGTCATAACCTATGTTTTGGAGACAAAAAATGAAAAAAATTAGTTATTCAAGAATTTTTTTTGCAAGTGTCGTCTGCTTTTCATGTTAGGAAAAGGTTAAAGAAATATGAAGTACCACTGCTTCTTTAGATGGCAGGAGTACAATCTGTCTTTCTTTGAAATAACCTCTACTAAGTGGCAATATGACTATAATCAAAAAGATGTGGCCGGGTTTACGATTGTGGCCAACTGTCAACAGTACCCTGTTAGAGGAAGAAGCTATTTTTCACTATAACGGTACCGCAGTTTAAATAAATCCGTAAAGAAAATGACTGAGCACGGCGTGTTGTTTTTCTACCTACTTAATAGTATCAGCAGTTCATAAAGTGGGATGGCATTGTGCGCGTGTCACGTGATAGTTTTTAGACGCCTGGATCCGAGCAGACCCATTTAATCGTATCAGCAGTTTAAAAAGTGGGGTGGCATTGTACACGTGTCACAGGATAGTTTTTAGAGGTTTGGATCTGTGCAGAGTTTCCCGCTAATTAAGAAAGGATACTGCAGGAAAGAACATTGGATTTCCCACCAAAAGGATAAGGTAGGAACGTTGTACAGTGGAACCCTGTTAACTGATCAGCCACTTTCCTAAAAAAAATTATCCAGTTAACAAGATGTAATAGATTAAATGCCTATATTGGATGTACTGAGGCCAAAGAGTTATATAAACAAGGGGACTTCAATGATTGTCAAGACAATTTCTCAACATATTGTGAGATATTTTATTCAATTAACAGGAGTATACTCTATAACCCATATGCATTAAACAGGCCAAATTTGCATTGAAGGTATGGGAAATGGAAATGGTTTTGTGTTTGGAAGTTATATTCAGTTAACATGGATATATAATTTAGAGATATTCAGCTGAGTGGGCTCCACTGTATTACCGGAAAATCTATAACTGTATTTGATATACATTATCGATATAAAACTATATCTTACCTCCTACAAGTATCTGGGGATTTCATTGGTTCAAAGACGTCACATGCAGACTGCATGTAAAACCATATAACGCCTGTCAACATCAATATGTGCTGACAGCTATGGGTAATCTCCCCTTTGTTCATTGATTATTCAAAATGGAGGCAGCCGATAAATGCTTCAAGTTGAAAGATTGAGTGTTGGAAGCCCATATTTGGTCTGAAGTGCAGGTTAGGCAACTTAAAAGGCTACATATTCTGTGGATGTGTGTCATGTTACCTTCGAAATGAAACTGTTTGGTATGTATGAATTTGCCTTGTTACAATAAATTGTAACAAGGCAAAGACACGTGAACATATTGTGAGAATTCTCTCATTTAATTTTGATAGCTGTTGTTATTAGTTCTGTGCATCGTTGCAGCAGTCGGTAAGATATATTCTTTACACAGTTTGTTGGTGGCCTAATATGGTGTCAGTTAATTCCATATTGGACATGATTTCGCTCGAGTCCAATATGGAATTAACTGACACCATATATACTATATTAGGCCACCAACAAACTGTGTAACTAATAATATTCTTTATTCCTACTGTAATGATCCGAGTGTCGACTAAAAAAAATATTCAAACTCATCATCAAGGCATGTCGTCTTAGAAGGCACGCCTAGATGACGTAGTTGGAATTTTACTCACTCAGCATTTTTGTTCAAAAGACTCTCTGGAAATATATTTATGGATAAATAAAAGCTAATTATGGTAGTCATAGCCAAACTTCTCATTAATTAACACGTACCGCACTCAAAAATGGTCCAGCTGGGCGGATTCAAAGAGGCCCGGCGCAACTGGCGCGCGCCCCTCATATTTTTGTAATTCATTTATTTACTAGCTCTAATACCAAGGGACACGGTATTGTCGGTGATAACACATTACACATGTTATACTCTATAACGATAATACCGTAGCTCCTACAAGACTAGTTCCTACTCGAGTCTCGTGTGAGCCAATGTAAATTAGCTTCTTTTCTTCAAAATTTGAATTGCTGGAATATTTAGGTTGGTTTCACTTTGAATCCTAGGTCCACCACTACCAACATCCCGAATTAGGCACAAGAGACTAGCCCAAGTAAAACATCTGGTCTGGTAAGAAAGTATGTGATTAGCCTACCACTACTAGCAATTTACGAACGGATATAAACTCCTCAAAGTTTGCTAAGCAACAAGTATATCCAACAACCTGTTTTACGTTTTGGTTGAAATATTGTTATGAAAAGTGTATATATTTGTTATTTAATTATATCTTTAATGATTTAAGTAAAGAAATTAAGAATTTGTGTGTGTTTGACATTATTTTTTAGCTTTTTAATACGATAACCAATGAAAATGGATATTATTGGTAAAAGAGGAAATTTTTCAAATTTGTCAAAAAAATGACGGAGCGAACTGGCATGGGTTCAATATCGAGTATGAGACCCATTATTATTAATTACAGCTTGACAACGCCTTCTCATGCTCCCAGTCAAGTTTCAGATGGTCCTTTGTGGGATGTTGTTCCATTCTTGGACCAGAATTGCACCAGGCTCCTGAACACTTCTTGGTTGGACTGGACGGGCTGAAATTGCAAGCTGCAACTCATTCCAGACATGTTCGATTGGATTGAGGTCAAGGAATCTTGCTGGCCAGTCCATACGCTCAAGCCCCTCCCTCTGTCGGTACTCCCGACATGAGCAACATGAGGACGGGCATTATCGTTCATCAGAATGAATCTATGACCCACTGCACCTGCATACAATCTGTCGTGGGCATCCAGGATCTCATCAATATACCGCTGTGCAGTCAATGTACCACGGTCAAGGACAAAGAGCTCTGTAATCCATCCCAGCTGATGCCGCCCCAGACCATTATTAACCCTCCGCCATAGCGGTCATGCTCAGCAATGTTGCCTGCATGGAATCGCTCTCCTGGTCTTCTTCATACCCCAGAACGCCTATATGTGTTGTCTAGGCAGTACCTTGACTCATCTGTAAAAAGGACAGGTCGCCAATCTTCTCTGGTCCATCCAACGTGATCCATGGTCCATTCGTATCGTGCTTGGTGGTGGTTCTGGGACAGCTGAATGCGAATACGTGGTCTTCTCGATCGGAGACCACCTTCGTGCAACCTTGTCCAGATTGTCTGCGTCGAAACATTTACCCCGGTTGCATTCTGAAGGTCATTGCGAAGTTGGGTTGCTGTGGCAAAGCGGTTCCTACGGGGCTGAATGATCAAAAACCGGTCTTCAACTGCAGACGTTGCTCTGTCTCTGCTACCACCATGTCGTCTGACTGGTGTGCCATACCGCTGAAATCTTGTCCATGTCCAGGCTCTGGTGATCACCGTATGATGCACACCAAAGGCTTCACCAACCTGACGATGGGTTGCCCCTTGTTGCACAATCCCTACAGCCCGCCACATTTCTACTTCAGACAAATGTCTTCTTACATTTGCATATTCAATCATTAAATCACAAGGGTTTGTGTTGAAATGAAGACTGAATACTCTCCACATCTCATGTACATGTAGACAGTATACGAAAACATCATGAAAATCAAGGGGAACATGCTTTTCATGACTGTCATGAAAAGTCAGCCTGTCAAGAGAGCTAATGTAAACACTGGGGCCATCTCAATACATTCCTCAATCATATCCACCAAAATATCGCAAATGTGTCACAAGAAAATTTTACAATGATATGTCAAATATGTGGTGCTTAGCAAACTTTGAGTAGAATTTTTCTAAGACTCCAACCCAGACAAAAATGTCCCCACTGGAATATTGGGTGAGGAGGTCAGACTACCTTACGCCCCCCCCCCCCCACCCTTAGCGACGCCCATCTATAACTGAAGGAGTGGAAAGGGGGTGGTGGCTGTTGTGGTGGAGGGTTGATATATACGTCCTGATATCCATTGTTCTGTACTTTTGTCTGATGGAGGAACAATAAACTTTTTGTGCAATGCACAAGTGTGTGAAGAAGGGATCATTAAGAGAATATCTTTGTGTGAATATTGTGAAAACTCTCCATAGCAGTATACAATCTGGCCCTGTTTTAACTATAACTTGAAAAAAGAATGGAGACAGTATAGAAACTTATCTTACAATATGTGTGTATTGGGAACGTAATTACCCGAATGCATCGTTATCAGGAGACTCTGACACAAAATCTGTATCTTACAACTGCATGATACAAGCGCGTGCTTAGTTGCGATTTGTTTACGTTATTATTTATACACCATTGCACGCTTTCGAAAGCACTAAACTTCTTCTGCTCACGAGGACGTTCCACACAAAACAACGCGTATCTGCCTCGCAGTAAATAAATACGGGCGTTTGAAATTTTCCTTTTTTGGCTCAACGGTTCTCCGCGGGTGCGGGGATTTTTGGGGGCATGAATCAAGTGTATGCCACCAAACTGCTTACAATTTCAGTTTAAATCAGTCATCCGGTTCCAAAAACAGAAACTTTAGTGGGGCCAGCGGCGTATCTACGGAAAATAGCGCCTATGGCATACAAATAGATAGATAGAACTTATTCAGCAAAAATACACCTACGACGAGGCAGTGTAGTACAGCTATATATAATACTGTTGCATAAACCAAATGTTCATAATTATAAAAGATTAACATATAAACATTATTATGAATCGTACCATTGTCTATCAATCGCTCAGATTGCTCCGTAACTTTTCCCTTTCCTTGAAGAACAATTGGATCACGTTACAGATAATGGCACATAGCCTGGGATCGTCCATTTTCATAATGACTTCAAATTGACGTTGTTTGCCCGCATCTGAAAAACTTGTAATATCCGTTTTTAAGATATGTAATATGTCCATACGCCGGGCAATCCATAACAAAATGTATTTCTGTTTCAATAGTACAGGCTGTATTGCACATACGACAAAATCTATTTTCTACCGGGGCGACAGATTGCAAATGTCTACCTTTTTCAATCGCAAGGTTATGATTACTTATTATTAATCTCGTAAACATATTCCGTGCTTTATGTGAATAAGTAAGCAAGAGATATGGTTTGAGTTTGTAATCCTCTTTGAATAATCGATAAGTACGCAGTTTATTTTTACCAGATTTTTTGTTATCATAACTTGTCATATCTTTGAAATAACTAATGCAGTCGATTTTTAGTGTATCAGATAGTTTCTTCAGCAAATACCTGTTGAGGTCTAAGTCTGATGCATTATCCTGTTCTTGCACGTTTAACCCTTTACCTAACGAATCGCCCTCATCCGCCCACGTAATATGCAAATTGAGTAATTGAAAAAATTAAATTTTTCAAAATATTTCAACAAAACCATATCATGTGACCCCGCATTGGAACGAGCTCAATGAGCTCGTTCCAATGAAGGGGTCACATGATATGGTTTTGTTGAAATTTTTTGAAAAATTAAAAAAAATGATTTTTAAAATAATAAATTTTGATATCGTCTGCGTTGGGTAAAGGGTTAAATCGGTCTTATATTCTTTTGTTAATTTATATTCAACTAGCGCATTATTAATCAGTGTTCCTGGGTTCGTGAGGCTAAGTTTACTGAAGTATTTTTATGTTTTTACTACCCTTTCCATATTAAGTGGAAATCTACCAAGTTCTGCGCGCACGGCATGGTTAGATGAACTTTTATTAACATTGAGTAACATTTTACAAAATTTGAGGTAAATTTGAGTACAGACTCACAAGGAGATACATCTAAAATTGTTGGAAAGGGTTGTTGCTTTACAACTCAAAGATTATCTGCATGAAAATGATCTTTTAGAGCCTTTCCAGTCTGCATACAAAGCCAACCACAGCACAGAAACAGCCTTACTGCGAGTCAACAATGACACTGTTAAATCCGTGTCTGGGGGTAAGGCTATACTGCTTGTTCTCTTGGATTTGTCAGCAGCGTTCGATACAGTCGACAATGGTATTCTCATGCAGATATTGACACGGCATGCCATATGTGGATCTGTCTCATCGTGGTTTGCAACCTATCTAGAAGATCGCAGTCAACAAATATATATATCAATAAGATCGGTTCAGAAAGCAGGATGTTAAAGTGTGGTGTTCCTCAGGGCTCAGTTCTTGGACCACTATTGTTTACTCTGTACACTTCTTCTCTAGGTCGCCTTCTTAAAAAGCATGGCATATCATATCATCTGTATGCAGACGACACCCAACTGTACATCACATTCAACCCATCTGTTCCAAGTGACTCATTGACCACAGACGATAACATGGAAACTTGCATAAATCTCGTGCAGGAATGGATGATAGACTTTAAACTGAAAATGAATGACTCTAATACTGAATTCTTAGTGATATCCGGAGTTCGCATGCCTACACCCTCTGTTACATCAATTCTGGTTGGAAGCAACATCACTATGAAAAGTGAATCGGCCAGGAATATTGGACTGATTATGGACTCAAATTCAAAACTAGACATCCATATCAATAAAATATGTCAAAAATGCTACTGGCAGCTTCGTAATGTTGGGAGACTGCGACCTTATCTTAACCAGTCAGCACTTGAACAACTTGTGCACTCCTTCATCACCTCACAACTAGACTATTGTAATCCAGTGTTAGTGGGGCTGTCCCAGTGCCTGATTCAGAAGCTTCAAAAAGTTCAGAATACTGCTGCTAGGATAATTACTGGTACCAAACGCTCTGAACACATAACACCTGTTTTAAGACAACTACACTGGCTTCTAGTTAAACAGAGAATTGATTTCAAAATATTGATCTTAGTATTCAAATGTATCCAGAAACTGGCTCCAGTTTACCTGCAAGAGCCCCTCATTGTATATAGACCATCACGCAGTCTCAGATCTAAAAACCAAATTCAATTAGTTGTACCTTTTAGCAGATCTAATCTGGCTAATGATCGTGTGTTCTCCATCGTGGATCCCAGATTGTGGAATTCCCTGCCAATTAATGTCAGAATTTCAGAAACTCTCGATGTCTTCAAAAGAAATCTTAAAACTTTCCTATTTACTGAAGCATTCTCCTGAATCTCTCTAAGAGGCAACCGAAACAGATGTGACTCTTTATTTCAGAAAAGTGTATTTATTTCTGTCAAACGTTTTAGAACACTATCTGTGGTTTTACGCTCCAGAAAATCAATTATTATTATTATTATTATTATTATTATTATTATTAAACATATCTTTAGTAAATCTTTCTCTATGCTGAGATTCTAGCACATCTTTCAGTCATTTTCCATTTACATATGTAATTTTGTCTATACGTAACACCTGTAAACTTTTTTTGCATTACATTCGCTAGGCCTTGCACTGCGCGACGCCACTCATGCACTGTATGTACTCGTGCACCATTGATTGTACAATACAATAAGCAGCATTTCTATGTAACGGTGAGGTATTTATATAGGAATTAGCCTGTTTTCCGAACCTTTTCAAGCGAATAAAATATTGTTTAAAAAAATACATCGTACCCTCTGTTGCTGAGCCACGGAGAAAACGATGTGTTGGGGTAGTAGCAGCACTTTTTCAAAATTTTCAAGTGGAAAATGGAACTCAATTTTGTATTGTGGGGGAAGTCAGTTAGCACCCGTCGCACCTCGTGTGGCAACGCGCTGCAAGTATCAAGGTTTTAGAGATCTCGTCTGCAAATCTAGCTTGTGTTTCCGATTCTTTCAGAGGTTGATTGTTTGTGGTTTGGATGAATTTTACAGTAAGGCTTACTATGCCTACAATGATTTTGAGTGGGTTTTACGTTCGAGATTTGAAAGCACTTCGACAATAGAGCTGAAACGGTTAACCGCTTAATCGATTAATCAATGATCAACATCTTGATCGATCCAAAAAGTAATTGATCGATTAACCGTTACTTTTGAACTACTGTATTATATGGGTTAACAAAGGAACAAACTTGCTCCAAAACAGGCAAGCATTGTCGCACTGACTCACATCAATTATATGAGACAGAGTAAAGCATGCAAGTTACTTGCTGAAATACTTGTATCGGTAGCTAGAAATGGTCATTCTTAACCCTTTACCCATTGCGGGTAGCAGACAATACTTGCAAAATAAATTCATGAATTACTAAAAATTTTCAATTTTTGTCTCAAAAACATAGCTTATGACCCCGCATTGGAACGAACTCAACGAGCTCGTTCCAATGAGGGGTCATAAGCTATGTTTTTTGAGACAAAAATTGAAAACATAATAAATTTGAACGGAGATTTTTGTATACAGGCATAGTCGGTTTTGTTTGTTACTTTGGGTAAAGGGTTCATGCTGTAAATCATCGACGGTTTGGCAGTTATTCAGATATCTATTTGGACAAGCGATTAATCGGTTAACCAAGGTTAATCCACGTTATTAACCGATCAAGAAAAACCCCTTAACCGTTTCCACTCTAGTCGACAGTATACAATAGCCACATGTCTGCACAGAATCAGGTGCGACAATTTAGACCAGGACTACTAATGTTTTTCTTTTTTTAATAATCTCAACCCGGAGAAGTTTTCGTCGAATATCTGTCGGAAATTTCAAGTTACTGAACCCTTTTTAGCTCACCTGACTGAAAATCGGGGGGGGGGGCTCAAGTGATCACTTTCCGTCCGTCCGTCCGTCCGTCCGTCCGGTATGAACTTTACGTTATCGACTTCTCATAAAAGAGTGGACCGAATTTAACCAAATTTGATGTGCATGGTCCTTATCATATGTCGATTCAAGTTGGTTCAAATAAAGTTGCCACGCTCCTTAAGTAGGGGTGAGAGAAAATGCTCCAAAATTTGAAAAAAAATGTTCTTCTCATAAACCAGTGGATACAATGACTTGATATTTGGTATGGAGCTGGGGGAAGAAATAAAGGGAATAATGAAAAAAAAAGATGTAGAAAAGAAATAAAGTTAGCTTGAACACAAAATGCAATGTCTTTAAGTCAATACAAAAAAAACTGTCAGTTCGCTACCTGTTTGGGCCTATAATTGCTGGGAAGGATAGCATTAGTGCGGGAATCTATTTAACCCTTTACCTAACGTAACGGCCAAAACCGGCCAGCGCTATTCTCAAAAATCGCCTATTAATTTTCATTATTTTTTTCATTTTTTGTCTCAAAAACATAGGTTAACACCCCTCGTTGGAACGAGCTCGTCGAGCTCGTTCCAACGAGGGGTCATAATCTATGTTTTTGAGACAAAAAATGAAAAAAATAGTTATTCAAGAATTAATTTTGCAAGTGTCGTCTGCTTTTCATGTTAGTTAAAGGGTTAATCATAGTAAATATAGTATATTTAGGTAGATGACAGAAGCGTTGCAATTCATCGAAATCTCCTACTGAATGGAATGAAATGCTATACGACATGGACTATATAATATGATTTTCTTCGTTCTTAAAGTATTCAGAACCAAAGAGAAGTATAGATACATCTGTTCTGAATGGAAGTATATCGATCGCAACTCGACGAGAGTCTGCATAAATTGGGCAATGCAGCAGAAAATGTTCAGGTGTCCCTTGTTCGTTACAACGACATAATGGGGTCATTGCAAGGTGATTATTATATAAGTGTGCATACAAAAGTAAGCGCATCCTGCAAAGATAAATCTGAGTTGCACGGGATCCGCTACAACTATAAAACGACAGCGGCTGTTGAATGCCTTCGTTTAAGAAGGCCTTGAAGTTACTCAACAAAGAATGCTCGGTAATGGACACAGGCAAGTTGTTCCACTGGTCAGTAACATTAGAAATCAAAGAAGACTGGTACAGTTGTGTATGGTAGAATGGAACTCGGTAATTTTGACGTCACTGAAGATTAAGGGAAGGATTCACTGAACATATAAGTGGTGGAACTTTGTTGGAAATGTAGGGGTTGGGGAGGGGGAGGGGGCCACACGCGGTGATACATTTTGAAAAACTGAATTAACTTGTGTTTACGGTGTCTTTTTCGGTGTCTCCCAGTGTGTTTCGGAATATGTACACCTGGAAGTTAATTAAGTTCTCCCTGAAATATTTCATGACAGTGAAGTTGCTGTTACTGATTATTATATTTTAATATTGCTATGTCTTGCAGTCAGTGGCGGCGCCATGGGGGGGGGGGGGGGGGGGGTATGTGGGGGTACTTACCCCTCCACTTTTTTCGCCAAGCGTAGTAAAACAATACTATCATTTTAATTTTTGTTCTATTGAACGTTGTGGTGTAATGGGGGTATGCTTAATCCCATATTCCCAAGTGCACTAAATCAGTGAAGTTTTGAAATTATGTTTGCCCCGTCCCCCCACACACACGCTAGCTGCAAACAACAAACAAGAGTCGAGGGTCCAAATTGCAACAAGGCATGCCGCGTTTAAACGGACTGAAACATAGTGCTTAAGAGTATTCGACGAATGCTAGAATCGAGAGCGTGCAAGGCATCTGTTTGGAATTCAGCCTACAGCAGTTTTAAAAAATAAATAAAATTTAATATTTTAGAAACATTCTCAAAGGTATAACTCAATGAAATTCAATGAAATCATGCAAATATGAATATCATTGGAACCGGCTTGTTCAGTCGGTTCCAATGATGTCCATATTCGCATGATTTTGTTGCAAAACAGTTAAAAAATTTCTCAACTTAGGGAGAAGACCCCCCCCCCCGAAACCCACCCCAGCTCGGCGCTGCACAATCCCCAACTGTACCTCCTCACTTTTGTAACTCTGGCGCCGCCACTGCTTGCAGTACATTTCATCTAGTGAAACATGATGTTTGTGGTTGAATTCATGGACGACAATCCAAGGCCACATCGTTCCCATGCTGTGAGAGCCCTCCTCCAGAATAACACTATTACAACACGAACTTGGCCTGCAATGAGCCCCGATTTGAATCCCTTAGAACACATCTGGGACTTTGTTGGACGTCGTGTGCAAGCAAGGAATCCGCCTGTACAGAACTTGATCTCTGGACAGTATCAGAAGGCTCACTGGTAGCATTAGGAGGAGGGTTCAGGCTGTCATCCGGACACGTGCTGGATACACTCGCTACTGACGTCAGACACTGCTATTGTGTTCACGGGATCACAAGTTACATTTTAGTCAGTAATTACCAGCATGGTTTCATCGTGGACCGTTCAAGCACCATACTTGTAGAGGAAACATTTTTTCCATCAAAAACATTAGTGACAGATATGTGGAATTAGAGCCATTAAAATACTGCATATCTTCATCATTGTGTTGACTTTCATTTGTCAATAGACCATTCTTTCCGCAAACAATCGCTTTTGGCCATCTGAAAGATAACATGAAAGTAATGACAGTTTCTATCAACGCCACTGCGAAAAAACAGGGGGTGCCTAATTAAGTTCCAGTTGTATAGAAGGGCCTTACTGGCGCTTATATAAAGTTGTCCCTGTAATTATTCTGGCTGCTGCTATCTGTATTTTTTCCAAGTCGGTTATTTTGAATATCGAACAGTTATTCCAGACTGCATCCGCGTATTCGAGGAGAGGCCTAATAAACAGCGAAGTATATTTTTTCTAATACTTTACGGTCGGGATTAAATGTGTGTCTCTTCAGTTGGTCTAAACGTGGCCAGGCTTTGGAGCATATATGGTCAATGTGGAAGTATAGGTATTTGGTATTCCACAACCCGATACGCCCGAAAGAGGAACCAGACTTCTACATGCAGGTGCCTTAATAATACATATAGTTGCAAATGGCATAAAAAGGGAGATAAGCGAGACTTCCAGGTTATTTCCCCTGACCGTCATCGACTGAAAACATATGAAATCCTTGGTCCGGCAGACATTGTGGAGAGATATTTACGCGGGCATTCGGTGCTCGGAAGCATACCAACACAACGAGAACCCAAGAACAACTGCGACGCATGAGCGAATGTACCAGGCGCGGGGACCAAATACAGCGATACACCAACTCAGTTGCCTGCGACCATTGGCTGTGAGAAACCAGGAACCTCTGCAGTTCCTTGGTGCTGCGGATAAAGAAAGGACATATCTAATCAGCAGCCATCCATGCATCATGCGAACTTGCGAAGATGCGGTCCTGTGTCCGTGTGAATTCGCTGCCAACACCAGTGAATATAGAAAACTAACTAGAAAACCTGAGTAGTATGTCATGTACCCGGACAGGATTCATTGGCCGGACCCCGGAAGTGACGTCATGTCACGTGACCTAGTGCCGCCATGTTGTGTTGTCATGGTAACCCGCGTGAGCGGCCATGTTGTGACGTCATCTCCATAGTGATACGTGATGTGAGTGCGCAGCGCGTGTTGTTAGGGTGATACGTGTTTCCTCCGTCCATTTTATATACTGGAGGCCGCCATCTTGGTTTCTATGGTAGCACGTGATTGCTATGTTACCAATGGCTTCTAACAAGACAGGGGTGTGTTCGGGGGTGTGTTCCTTTGTAGAAGAGTAAATCTGATTACCACAAACAACCCGACAAGCCCTCCAAATCACCAAAATCCACCCAAAATAACCGAAATTGACTTTATTTCCCCAATTTATCGGCTTAGCACGTAGTGCCATAGTACTAAGGGGGTATAAGGGGTGCGTTCGATTGAACAGGAGTAATGTTCTGGCTTAGAATTCTCCCAGAATCCCTTTTTGGATCCCTATCCCATGACGTTTTTTCCATTAAAAGGTACTTCCTTTGGTCATTACCCAGAATTCTCTGCTTCTATCTATATATGCAATAGTTTACGTCTATCTGGCCATGTTCCTGTGTTCTAGAGTATACTCCAGTAACGTAGAAGAACCTATTAGTTGGAACAGCTTCGCTTATTATTACTATATTTAGCAATTTCTGGTCTATTCTTCTGACCCTATTCCAAGTACTCTTGTTGTTTCATATATCTAAATTATAATTAACCAATCAGATTGCTTGATTTCCCATAATCTGTATACAGAGTTATCTCCCTTCTGTATAATAAAAGACTATATCCAATGGCCATATCCCATGGAATCCCTTTTTGAAAACACCTGTGGCTATGGAATCCCTTTTTTGTCATATGTGCTTATGTGAAAAAACACAATGTGACACAATGTGCCCTAGCACAAAGGCACATGCTTTATGTGCCGATATGTGCTTATGTGAAAAGGCACAATGTGACACAATGTGCCCTATCACATAGGCACATACGGGTATTTGAGGATACCTATGGCCTGGTATTGTATTATTTGAGGATACCTATAGGGGATACCTACTGAAGAATCCCTTTTTGTCATATGTGCTTATGTGAAAAGTCACAATGTGACACAATATGCCCTATCACATAGGCACATACGGGTATTTGAGGATACCTATGACCTGGTATTGTATTATTTGAGGATACCTATCGAGGATACCTACTGGAGAATCCCTTTTTGTCATATGTGCTTATGTGAAAAGTCACAATGTGACACAATATGCCCTATCACATAGGCACATACGGGTATTTGAGGATACCTATGGCCTGGTATTGTATTATTTGAGGATACCTATCGAGGATACCTTTTGGAGAATCCCTTTTTGTCATATGTGCTTATGTGAAAAGTCACAATGTGACACAATATGCCCTATCACATAGACACATACGGGTATTTGAGGATACCTATCGCCCGGTATTGTATTATTTGAGGATACCTATCGAGGATACCTACTGGAGAATCCCTTTTTGTCATATGTGCTTATGTGAAAAGTCACAATGTGACACAATATGCCCTATCAAACAGACACATACGGGTATTTGAGGATACCTATGGCCTGGTATTGTATTATTTGAGGATACCTATCGAGGATACCTTTTGGAGAATCCCTTTTTTGTCGCATTAGGCTATGTAAAAGCCCTCAATGGGTCTAATGTGGTCTTACCAACCGCTTCCATCTTGTCGCCAAAGCTCCAAGGCCATTACAGGGCTATGGTCTATCTGTCCTATCATTAGCTTCTACAACAGTCTTGTTCCATTGCGGCCTTGTATCAGTACTGTTGGCTTCTGTTATTCTGCCCCATATCTCATCCATTACTTCCTAGCTATACATATCTCAGTCTGGACTATAACATTGATCAAGGTTGAATCAGATTTCCCCTGTATACATATAAGGCATTCCGTTATTGAGATTCCTAGCCGAGTCCGTAAAATTTGGATTCCGTGTTTTGTTTTATGGGAAATCAAGCAATCTGATTGGTTAATTATAATTTAGATATATGAAACAACAAGAGTACTTGGAATAGGGTCAGAAGAATAGACCAGAAATTGCTAAATATAGTAATAATAAGCAAAGCTGTTCAAACTAATAGGTTCTTCTACGTTACTGGAGTATACTCTAGAACAAAGGAACATGGCCAGATAGACGTAAACTATTGCATATATTAGATAGAAGCAGAGAATTCTGGGTAATGACCAAAGGAACGTATCTTTTAATGGGAAAAACGTCATGGGATAGGGATCCAAAAAGGGATTCTGGGAGAATTCTAAACCAGAACATTACTCCTGTTCAATCGAACGCACCCCTTATACCCCCTTAGTACTATGGCACTACGTGCTAAGCCGATAAATTGGGGAAATAAAGTCAATTTCGGTTATTTTGGGTGGATTTTGGTGATTTGGAGGGATTGTCGGGTTGTTTGTGGTAATCAGATTTACTCTTCTACAAAGGAACACACCCCCGAACATACCCCTGTCTTGTTAGAAGCCATTGGTAACATAGCAATCACGTGCTACCATAGAAACCAAGATGGCGGCCTCCAGTATATAAAATGGACGACGGAAACACGTGTCACCCTAACAGCACGCGCTGCGCATGCGCACTCACTCCACGTATCACTATGGAGATGACGTCACAACATGGCCGCTCACGCGGGTTACCATGACAACACAACATGGCGGCACTAGGTCACGTGACATGACGTCACTTCCGGGGTCCGGCAGCGGGGTCCGGCCAATGAGTCCTGTCCGGGTACATGACATACTACTAACCTGTATCAAAGTGATGGTGTTCAGAGGTTGCTGACACATGACGGCATATCTACAGGCAAAAGGGCGTCCTTACAGAATTGCCATATTTTTTTCCGCTTGACGTGTAAAAGAGATAATCAATAATATCATAGCCTCCCACAATCCTTGTACGCAGATATAGTTCCAGATATTTTGTTTTCAACAGCAGAGAGTGCTGAAATAAACGACCAGAAACAATGTCTTAGACGTGTAACACGAGAATCACCAATGACATGCGACCTATGGTCGAACGTAAGAAAGAAGTTGCAGAGTTTTGTGTGATAGGGCTAAAGGGAAGCAGATACCATTATTCAAGACGCAGGCCTAGACCCGAAGACTTCATCATGGAAGATGACAGAGTATCACCGAAGACATTCGAACACTATGGCCCGTGACTGCACGACAGTCAATTCAGTGTGATAATATATAACTCGACATAAATAAGACGTCTCGAAAAGTGCTAGTTTCTGTCCTCCTCCCCCATTACGCAGTCCAGGCCGACGTACTCTGTAAAGGATGAAAGAGTGACTACAACAAAGAATAGTCATTTCATTCTCGTTCGGACTGTTGACAAGTTCGGATGCTCTACTGGATCCCCAGTGAGCGCCACTAACAACAGCAAAAATGGTCTTTCCACAGAAACCCATGGGCATGCTAAAAAGCCGAAATGTGGCTATCACTAGAGATTGCACCATCCATGTCTCTAGTTATACCTGTCTCTAGTTATACCTTCGCCCAGTCGGGTTCTGGTCCACACCCGGAGAACCCTGACAGGGCCAAGCGAAAGAAGAGGAAACCCAATCCCGTCCTCTAAGCGTCGGGATGCCAAGCGCTTAGAGACCTGGAAGAAGAAGAAGGCTGAAGAATCCCATAAAGAGAAGGAAGAGGAAATGGAGATCCACTTCTCCATCCCGCCGGAGAAAACGCCTGAGAAAATACCAGAAGACACCACCAAGTCACCCAATGTCTCTCTCTCTAGCATCATCTCGTTATGTCCTTGGGAAAGGCACTTTATCCTGGTTGCCTACATGGGAGCATGATGATGCCGTGTACTAAGGCGTACTGCACGTCGATGGTGCACATGTCTTCAACCGCTGTAACCCTGCTTGAGCGGAGCTTGAACAGAGTTAGAATGTTGAGGAGCTAACAGTTGCTCGTCGATGCTCGGTGGTTCTCTCTCCGGGTACTCCGGCTTCCACCGCCCGTAAAACTGTCACGGTCACGATTTGCCATTGTGCATAAGTATGTGACCTTAAACACCAATAAATAAATAAATAATCACACAAGAAAACTGACCACAAAGATAAAAGGTATTAACCCTTTACCCAACGAATCGGCCGCATCCGCCCGCGTAATATGCAAATTCAGCAGTTGAAAAAATATTATTTTTCAAAAAATTTCAACAAAACCATATGATGTGACCCCTCGTGGGAACGAGCTCGTCGGGCTCGTTCCAACGAGGGGTCACATGATATGGTTTTGTTGAATTTTTTTGAAAAATTTGAAAAAATGATATTTAAAATAATAAATTTTGATATCGTCTGCGTTGGGTAAAGGGTTAATCAAATGAAACTGACGGAAAGAATCGCTCTAATAAGGAAATTGTTTAGAAAGATTTTCTCCAATAGGGTATCTGTGATAGGAAGATAGGGTGGGTGTACCACGTGACATCAAAGCTTATAAGATGCTAAAGTGCAAGGTCCAGAGAATAAAACCTTAAGCGTACTGTGATTATATAACAGTCATTGCAACACCACAAACACCAGACGTTAAACGTAATGTAAGCAAGAGAGACTAAAAGAAGATCATGAGTGACGTGTCACCTGTGCAAAGTAACGGGAGACTTGAGACAGACTCAACAGAGCCAACATACCGAACCACCAGTTTAAGTCTGTTCTCGGTAGCCAGAAGTTTATCGACTGCAGATTTCAAAGAGATGTGCACACTAAAGACTCTCCCAAGAATTATCCTTTGTGTAAGAATATCGCCATAAAATGGAATGAAAGGTGCAGAAACTGAAGAATCTGTACACTCATAAAGCTGCTGGACCAGATGATATCTAACCAACAGTGTTAACAGAATTAGAAAACGAAGTAGAACTAATTTTGACCACTATCTTTAACAAGTCCCAGTTTGGTTCTTATTACACCAGCTTTCAAGAAGAGACAGAAATACACAGCTGCCAATTATATGCCAATATCGTTGACCTGCCTATCCTGTAAAATTATGGTACATGTTGCCATCAGGCAAATAATGAGACATGCAGAGAAATAAATCATCCTATATCCAATTGAACGCGGCTTCCGAAATAGACGTTCATGTAAAACTCAACATCCCGAATGCGTAGATGACATCTAATAATGCCTTGGAAATGATAAACAACCCGACCTACTCACACCGGACTTTTCTAAGGAATTTGACAAAGTCAGACACAGCTTCCTAATCTATCACAAGGTTCAGTGATAGAATTCCAAGGACACTGCACTTTACAGATTTTACAACTGTGTGCCAGGTGTTATGTGTGAATGATTTGTGTAGGTGCTAATTCAAGTAACTGAAAGCAGCTTTCCTGGGCTAGAGAAGTATAATAACCAGGGGCGGTGGAACCGGGTGGTGGAGGGGGAGGGGGGCTTCAGCAGCTCCACTTTTTTTGCTGGGCCATGTTTTTTTGTATGCATATATTTTAACACAACCAATGACTGGTGAAACAAGGGGCGGATCCAGAGCCTCCCCCCACATTTTTGCCAGCTATGTTTCTCTCGTACTGGTTCAGTTTCGATGGATTTCGGATCATTCTTTGCAGTAAGTGGCAGCAAACGCTAAAATGTATACAGTCTGTTAAAAAATCGGTTTACTGAAGTAGATCGTAATCTTACAGACATACAAGTACCAAATCCACCCCCAGACAAGATAATCCACATACAGTATAATTGCTGTAAACGTCTGGTAAAGCATACGGGTGAGGTATATTTATCAGCTTTGGTCGTAACGACCAAAGCTGATAAATAGAAGTAGTATGTCGTGTACTTTTCACCCCTAGGTTGCCGGACCTCGGATGTGACGTCATGTCACGTGACGTAGTGGCGCCATGTTGTGTTGTCATGGTAACCCGTGTGAGCGGCCATCTTGTGACGCCATCTCCATAGTGATACGTGGTGTGAGTGCGCATGCGCAGCGCGTGTTGTTAGGGTGATACATGTTTCCGTCGTCCATTTTGTGTACTGGAGGCCGCCATCTTGGTTTCTATGGTAGCACGTGATTGCTATGCTACCCAATTTTTCTGCAATAGGACGGGGGTATGTTTTGAGGGTGTGTTCCTTTGTAGACGAGTAAATCTAATTACCACAAACAACAACATGGCCAGGTAGAGGAAAACTATTGCATATATAGATAGAAGCAGAGAATTCTGTGAAAGAATTCGAAATAGTACAACTTGACGGGTTGTTTGAGGTAATTAAACGAGAAAAATACTCTTCTACAAAGGAACACACCCCAGTACCCTCTCTACGTGCTACATCGATAAAATGGGAAATCCGTATCAAATAAAGTCAATTTCGGTGATTCTGGGTGGATTTTGGTGATTTGGAGAGATTGTCGGGTTGTTTGTGGTAATTAGATTTACTCGTCTACAAAGGAACACACCCTCAAAACATACTCCGTCCTATTGCAGAAAAATTGGGTAACATAGCAATCACGTGCTACCATAGAAACAAAGATGGCGGCCTCCAGTACACAAAATGGATGACAGAAACACGTATCACCCTAACAACACGCGCAGCGCATGCGCACTCACACCACGTATCACTATGGAGATGACGTCACAACATGGCCGCTCACGCGGGTTACCTTGACAACCAAACATGGCGGCACTAGGTCACGTGACATGACGTCACTATCGAGATCCGGCACCGAGGTCCGGCAACCTAGGGGTGAAAGGTACATGACATACTACTAACAGACCTCACCTGCATGCTTTACCAACGTTTTTTAAAGTGTGAAATCTTTCAAATACATCTGCAAAATCTCCACTCAGATGCAATGAAATGGGGGATTTTGGGACCCTGGAATTTAAAATTTTCATACCGACGACCATCCATCGCTTGATCCAGCCCCCCCCCCCCACCCCCCACCCCCACTTTGAAAATCGTTCCGCCGTCCCTGATAACTCTAGCTTTGATTGGCAAACGACATTGATTAACCCTTTACCTAACGTAACGGTCAAAACCGGCCAGCGCTATTCTCAAAAATCGCCAATTAATTTTCATTATTTTTTTCATTTTTTGTCTCGAAAACATAGGTTATGACCTCTCATTGGAACGAGCTCGTTCCAATGAGGGTCATAACCTACGTTTTTGAGACAAAAAAAATGAAAATAATAGCTATTTACAGTCATGTTAACTTTCGGACGGTCGGTATTTTCCAACTTAAAACACTGTAGGTGATATACATAAGAATCGGAGTCACTGCTGTCAGTTCCAGTTGCTACGGATGAAGAAAAAGAATGATGTTTAGCAACAGAAGAAACATTATTTTTTAAGCGATACTTTGCGAAGTGGTTTTTGCCATTGCAGTTTCTGCAAGTAGCATCACATGGACGGCGGAACCCGGGGGGGGGGGGGGGGGGGGCTTCAGTCCCTCCACTTTTTTTGCCGGGCCATGTTTTTTTGTATGCACATGTTTTAACACAACCAATGACTGGTGAAACAAGGGGTGGATCCAGAGCCTCCCCCATAATTTCTCCAGCTATAGTAGTATGTCATGTACCCAGACGGGCCCTATTGGCAGGACCCCGGAAGTGACGTCATGTCACGTGACCTAGTGGCGCCATGTTGTGTTATCATGGTAACCCGCGTGAGCGGCCATGTTGTGACGCCATCCCCATAGTAATACGTGGTGTGAGTGCGCATGCGCAGCGCGTGTTGTTAGGGTGATACGTGTTTCCGTCGTCCATTTTGTATACTGGAGGCCGCCATCTTGGTTTCTATGGTAGCACGTGATTGCTATGTTACCCAGTTTTTCTGCAATAAGACGGGGTATGTTCGGAGGGTGTGTTCGATTGTAGAAAAAGTAAATCTAATTACCACAAATAACCCGACAATCTCTCCACATCACCAAAATCCACCCAACTTTTACTATTTCGAATTCTTTCAGAATTCTCTGCTTCTATCTATATATGTAATAGTTTTCCTCTACCTAGGCATGTTCCTTTGTTCCAGTAGCGTAGAAGAGCCTATTAGTTGGAACAGTTTATCTTATTATTACTATATTTAGCAATTTCTGGTCTATTCTTGTTAGATCTGACCCTATTCCAAGTACTCTTGTTGTTTCATTTATCTAGATAATAACTAACCAATCAGATTGCTTGATTTCCCATAACCTGTATGCAGAGTTATCTCCCTTCTGCATAATAAAAGCCTATATCCAATGGCCATATCCAATGGAATCCCATTTTTGGGAAACACCTGTGGCTATGGAGTCCCTTTTTGTCATATGTGCTTATGTGAAAAAGCACAATGTGACACAATGTGCCCTAGCACAAAGGCACATGTTTTATGTGCCGATATGTGCTTATGTGAAAGGGCACAATGTGACACAATGTGCCCTATCACATAGGCACATACGGGTATTTGAGGATATCTTTGGCCTGGTATTGTATTATTTGAGGATACCTATCGGGGATACCTACTGAAGAATCCCTTTTTGTCATATGTGCTTATGTGAAAAGGCACAATGTGACACAATATGCCCTATCACATAGGCACATGCTTTATGTGCCGATATGTGAAAAGGCACAATGTGACACAATATGCCCTATCACATAGACACATACGGGTATTTGAGGATACCTATGGCCTGGTATTGTATTATTTGAGGATACCTATCGAGGATACCAACTGGAGAATCCCTTTTTGTCATATGTGCTTATGTGAAAAGGCACAATGTGACACAATATGCCCTATCACATAGGCACATACGGGTATTTGAGGATACCTATGGCCTGGTATTGTATTATTTGAGGATACCTATCGAGGATACCTACTGGAGAATCCCTTTTTGTCATATGTGCATATGTGAAAAGGCACAATGTGACACAATATGCCCTATCACATAGGCACATACGGGTATTTGATGATACCTATGGCCTGGTATTGTATTATTTGAGGATACCTATTGAGGATACCTATCGAGGATACCTTTTGGAGAATTCCCTTTTTGTCACATTAGGTTATGTAAAAGCCCTCAATGGGTCTAATGTAGTCTTACCAACCGCTTCCATCTTGTCGCCAAAGCTCCAAGGCCATTGCAGGTCTATGGCCTATCTGTCCTATCATTAGCTTCTACAACAGTCTTGTTCCACTGCGGCCTTGTACCAGTACTACTGGCTTCTGTTATTCTGCCCCATATCTCATTCATTACTTCCTAGCTATACCTATCTCAGTCTCGACTGGATATGCGTCTTCCAAGCAAAGTGATAAAACGCATACGCCATCCTGTACCCACGATTGAAGAAATGACTCAAGCTTTAAACGATTCTACAATTTTTTCTAAAATATATCCCCGTGATGGATATCATCAAATACCGTTAGCAGAGAAAAGCGGGTACATAACCCCATTTTGCACACATAAAGGACTTAAATGTTATAAACGTCTGAATTACGGAACTTGGTCTGCAGCAGAATTCATGAAATCCTTAGAAAGACATTCCGAGACATACCATGTGTTCTAAATGTACCTGACAATATAATACTAGCGGGTGAATACCCGACTTTGCGCGGGAGAAGATGGTTATATCAGAAGCCTGACGTCATTGACACTCCGATAGAGTCAAAATGATCGATGAGTCAATATACCCGCACATATGAAATTTTAACCCGATCGGCCCAGCCGTTTTCGAAATAAAAGGTCAAGGTCATCAATTTCAAGGTCAAGGCCATCCCGCATGGCCACGGCCCCCATCCCATGTTACTGGCAGGGACGAATTACCCCCGTGTACAAAATTTGAGATTGATCGGTCGAGAAACGATCAAGGGGGTCTGAAAATTTTGAAAATTTGCGTTGAAATGGAGCTCTCTGGTGAGGTTTGGGGGTGGAATAAGGCGAATTTTATTATTGTAAAAGTGTCACTTTTCTTAACGGCAATTTTGAATTTTCCCCGTTTGTGTAGGTTTTGGAAATAGTTAGTTGCCATTCCAGTTTATAAGTAATGTATAAACTGGAAAATCAGCCAACTAATTAAGACGCACACCATAGTAACAAAAAACGCTAACCCACAATGACGAAATTAGACCGGCGTCCGCCATTACTCACTGTTCTGGGTTTGGTGAAACAACTACACGGGTTAACCGGTACGCTCATTAATTTTGAAATGAAAATACCCCCTTTACGCTTACTATAACCCACCGTCCCAACCCATCTACCTTGGGACAACCCACCTCGGACAACCTGCCCCCACTATAAATAAGCCCTATCAGGACAACCCGCCCAGTTTAGAAACCAGATTATGGGATAACAGGTCGACAAAAGATGAGGTGATAGTTGACCAATTAATGGACTAATCTAATGCATGAATGATAATCTACAAGTAAAAGTGATGGATTTACGATCATCAATAGACATGCCGACCATGTCACAACTTACGTTTTGGTTGCGAAAAATGAAAAAGTTTAGTTTACATTTTTTTTTCTTTGGGTGTCATCCGCTCCAATCGTTGGGAATAGGGTTAACTGATGCAGAGAGGATAACTTGTTTTATGGGTTAACCAGATACATCGTGCTTCACTGAAACATGATGCATCTGATTAACACATGCAGGGGCGGATCCAGGATTTGAAAACAGGGGGGGGGGGGGGCGTACTAACGCACGGGGCCGGCCATGGTTCGGCCTCGTGGGAGAAAATTTTTGAAAATTGAGGCCCAAACTAGCAAAATCCTCGACTTTGAGCATGGAATCCTGCGAATTTGGTCCGGTTTTTAATCACTTCAAAGGCGGATTCAGAATTTGAAATAGGTGGGATGGGTCCCCCCTCAAGGGGGGGGGGAGGGGGCTATGCACAGGGCTGACCATGGGTCCGTTTTGTGTGACGAAGTTATCAAAAATAATGACCAAAAAACGCAAAATCTTCAACATATTATAGGCATGCTATCAGAACAACATAATTTCCCGCGAGTTTCGATCGGTTCTGAAATCGCCCCCGCTTCCAGAACCGATCGAAACTCGCGTTTTGTGCAATTCTGAAGGCATCTGTCGCGAGTGCCTAGACACAGTCTCTTGTAGTGGGGGTCTCCTTGTTACGAGGAAACCCCCCCCCCCCCCCCCCTCCCCTACTACAAGAGACTGTGTCTAGCACTCACAGAAAATTTTGGGAAGTGAGAGATCAAATGGAGGATCATTTTGGTTCTAGGATGAAAATCCTCTTGGTGTTTGGGACGACTTCGTCGTTAACCAACCCCCTCCATTGGCGATGGAAAGTATTCACAAACACAGCAATTACTGAAATTTAGGAATGTGGTATGCCACTCATGTGGTTATCTTCACTTGTAGGAACCTACAATGGACATGTATACACACACCGTTGCGGATTCGTCAAAAATAACAGATCATATTCGAGGTGCTGAATTCTGACTCAGCGGAAAATTGGTAGCTCTGCAAAAATAGGGGGGGGGCGTACGCCGGCTCCGCCCCCCCCCCCCCCCTTAAATCCGCCCATGACATGAAACAAATGATCCTCTCTGCATTTTACATCCCTGCTCACACTGTAAAAATGGACACACAAAGTAAACACGTATCACTCCAACATCAGTGGATTAAAAATTAACCCACATCGACTGAGTTGAGTGAATAGGAACTCATTAGTATCACATTCACCGAGCCCAGTCGATTTGGGTCAATTTTAACTCAACTATGGAAGAATGTGACATTCTTCCATAGTTGAGTTAAAACTGACCCAAATCGACATTGTGTTAGGAGAAATAAAAAAGTTATTCGGCAGTTTGGGAGGCCTTTGAGTTACAGTCTGACTGACTTGGAAGATCAGCTTGCGAAAACTTTCCAAACAACTGCTTCCGTTGTGCACTGTCTGCCACAAAACTGTTAGCTACCTGGATGATGTCTACAGCATCTGTCAGCTCCTTATGAACATGGAGAAGCATTAGATTGTTAAGCCTATTCTGGCTGGTAGTAGAACGCAGATATGTCTTGATTCGCTTCAAAGCTGAGAAGGAGCGCTCGCTGACAGCATTGGTAGCGGGCATGACAAGCATAAGCTTACCAAGAATGCACACTTCACTCAGTAGTTCTTTCTGTTCCTTCTGAAGTGACTAAAGAAATTTCAGTAAATCTCCCAAGTCAAAGTTTTTGACATCAAAACCCATTGATTTCACTGTCTCGGGTAGGAGAGAAAGTTGTGATTCCAATTTTAAAGTTGCAGGTCGGTGTCATAGACGGCTATTACCTTTTCCAGTTCTTTACTGTGGTCTTGGCATGCCACTGCCTTCAAAAGAAGTTCCTGGGTGCTTCGATACACCTTGAAATCCTCCTGGTTGAATCTGGAGTGTATACATTGTGTTGTCACATCAAGAGCCTCGAAATAAATGTGTCGGAAATGTTCTTTGACCGTGGAAGGAAAGTAATGTGTGTTGCTATCTCCGACTTCTAATCTTTTGGGAGTCCGTCTTTTCCGTGGTAACTGTGGGTCTTGAATTTCAGAAAATTCTTCTTTTCTCTTTAACACTTTTGCCCAGAACAGATCAAAATGACTTTCACTTCTGTCTTTTGCGAGAACTTTACAAACAGTCTCTGCAAGTCGCTGTCCCTCAGCAGCAGACACAGAAGTACCCTGTAGGGCTTGGCTGAGGTTGTCCGTCTGTCTCAATATTAATTCAGCAAGGGTACATCCAAAGAAAAATGGAAATGTCATCATCATTGACTGAACTCCACGAATTCGCGCTTTCATTTCTGTGTCTTTGCATGTATTTAAAGACCACTCCCACAGTTCCATAAGCTCAGCGTGGTTATTTAATACAGCTGCTATTGATTGAGCACGCACAGTCCACCTTGTTGGACAGAACTCGTGAACCCCTTTAGACTGATTCTGGGTCTCCTCCCTGATCTTATCCAACTTGGTATCCCTATGAGGTGATTTCTTTACAAGTTTTCCAATCTCCCTTACTGTCTCCAATGAATCCCCCATACATTTCACGGATTTCACTACATCTCCAACGGCAAGGTTAAGAGCATGTCCGTAACAGTGAGTGTACAGACATTTGCGATTGAGATCTTTGATCTGAGTGGCAACGCCAGTCTTAGCACCAGCCATAGCAGCAGCACCGTCGTAGCATTGACCTCGAGCATTCTCGATTCGAAGATGCATAGAATCAAGAGCAGTTTTCAAGACAGCAACAATGTCATTGGCACCCGTTCTCTCCAAAGAGTGTAGTCCTATAAAGTCCTCATTGGCCACAAAATTTCCATCTACATAGCGAATACACACAACTAACTCTGTTTGAAATGTCTGCAGTCTCATCTGCCATTGTGGTAAAGAATGTAGCATCTTGAATTTTGCTTGATATATCGCGAAGGATTCCAAGGGCTATCACCTCCAACATCTCATTTTGAATTTCAGGTGAGGTATATTTGACATTTTCGCGCCTTAACCCATTCAGAATTTCGATATTATCTTGTGTGCGAAGTTTCAGTAGCTGGAAGAAATTTGAGTTTTCCTCGCACCCTGTCTCTGAATTCCAATTACCCCTTAGAGGTAAGGCCTGTCTTGCCAAATACCTTATGTTAGTCAAAATGGTCAACAAAACTTTACGATTGTTCATCTTTTCTTTGGTGTGTTGTTCACTAATTAACTCACCAATGTCACCAATAATGTTGGCGGGGGCATAAATATATCTTGCGACAGCTTCTTTGTGGGAAGAACTATTTTCGTGTTTTCTAAAGCCTTTCTTTTTCTCAGTTGCTTTTTTCCAGTTGCTGTAACCATCTCGTGTAAATGCATATTCAGCATTGCCAGACGAAAGCATGTTGTTTTCTTCCGCCTTCATGCATGTGTGGCAAAAAACAGCATCGATACTTTCATCGTAATGTAGCCACGGATGTTGATCAAACCATGCTGACTGGAAAGACCTCTTTCTGTCGCCGAAGAACTTCAAAGGAAAAGGAAATTGCTTTGGTTGATTTGGTTTATCCGAAACATGTATTCTAGAAGTAGAACAGGCTATAGTCAACACAGATTCAACCTGCCGGGGGGCATGCATACTTCCTTGTGCCCTTTCTGCAAACTGGTCGTTGTCATCTGACATTCCCTTCTCTTGGCAACTGGCACTAGTAGAACTTGAAGCCTCCACACTCTCTGACTCGTCAATATTTGTTTTATCTTGTGGAGTAACCCACGACAATAGAGACATCTGCTTTGGTTTTTTAGAAAACATTTTTGTTGATATTTCTATAATTGACCTTGAACTAAAAAATGTGATTTACACTTAGCAGACGACGGAGCTATTAAAGTGATTCCCGCAATGCAGACGACGGAGCTATTAAAGTGATTCCCGCAATGCTCTATGAAGTCCGGTGTATTGAGAAGAAAAATAGATGATATAATTTACGAATTAAAAGTTAAAACTATATTTTTCATGTGTTTTGGGGGAACTAAGTTACTACCAAGTGAGTTTTGGCGGCTTTTTTGGCAGCTTCCCTGACAATGACACTGAAAGAAATGATTGTAGAGATGAAGGCATTTATGAAATGAGAAACTTAAAACATTGCGCCTGCATTTTAAATCATTGTACATAAATTAAAAAATTAATACTTAATTCAGCTATAAGACTGGGGTGGATAGGCCACACATTTCGTAAGCCATCATCCAACGTCAACCGCCAGGCACTTGACTGGAACCCTCAATGCAAGAGGAAAGTTGGCAGACCCAGGTAAACTTGGCGAAGGAGCACAGACACTGAAGTGAAGGCAGTCGGAATGACATGGGCAGAGCTGAAAAGGACTGCACAAAACCGTGTTCGATGGAGGAGTTCTGTTGTGGCCCTTTGCACCCCAGCGGAGCCAGAGGCATAAGTCAAGTCAGCTGTAAGTCAAAAATCTGAGATACATGTACTACGAAATCACTACGAATTTGACTGGAAACTCTTGCCACCATTCAATGTTTTTCGTAACTTTTCAAGCTTCTGCAAAATGATGAGAATACATTTGGGTTCCGCTCAAACTTAAAAGTAGGGTGTGATTCTGAAGCTGAAAACTGTACTCCACAGACATTTTTGTCATTGGAGATCTCACTACTCATAGGTCTTGATCTTTTCAACCCCCCGACGGAAAAAAAAAACTGGGGG
Source organism: Pictodentalium vernedei (assembly GCA_031216915.1). Taxonomy (NCBI): domain Eukaryota; kingdom Metazoa; phylum Mollusca; class Scaphopoda; order Dentaliida; family Dentaliidae; genus Pictodentalium; species Pictodentalium vernedei. Next base: position 443,297,778 of record CM062293.1, on the reverse strand, counting down.
GCACGTGCCGCCCCCCCCCCCCGGCCCCCCATTGGCGCTACGGCACTGTTAAAACATGCTTCATCGAAAAAATAAAAAATGACTTACGTAGTTTTCTTGGCGTATCGAACGTTTATTCCGAATTACAGTGACAAGACAACAGCCTTATTAAGACAGCTTCTTGTAAAACGCGCTCCGAGGAACTGGACGCCAGCACATCAATCAGCTTTTGAAGCTATCAAGGACTAGTTATCCAGTGATGTTTCAATGTCATACTACAATCCCTCGCGTACCACAGAAGTACACGTCGATGCTAGCCCTTTCGGTTTAGGCGCCATGATTAGCCAGGCGTGTGAATTTGGCAACTTGCATCCAGTTGCATACGCGAGTAGAACTCTCACACAAACAGAACAACGCTATGCCCACATCGAAATTGAAACATTAGCAGTAGTGTTTGGATGTACCAAATTCCACAATTATTTGTACGGAAAATCTTCCGCAGTATTCAGTGACCATAAACCGTTAGAAACAATTTTAATAACCCCAAAACACATACATCTATGAGAATAGGAAGGCTTCGTCTAAATCTATTGGGATATGACTTCCTAGTAAAATACCGTTCAGGTAAAAAGTGGGTTGTAGACTATTTCTCAAGGCACGCACTACCACAAACTGAATTTAAAATCTCAGAAACCACAGAGAAAAGTGTTAATACTATATTGAATGATTTAATTCCAGATGCTGTTACTATGCAAGACATTCGTTCAGCTATTCAATCTGATAAAATACTTTCTGAACTATCAAAAGCAAATACACTTGGTAAGATTGGTAAGATTACAAAATACACAAATGATGAACTACATTACAACCTTTCAAAAGAGTATTCACAGAATTAACTCTAGTAGATGGCATCGTTTTAAAAGAACAAAAGATTGTTATACCAGCATCCTTATATTCACGAGTTCTATCAGCAGCCCAAGAATGGCACATGGGTGTAATAAAGTGTAAACAATATTTGAGAAGTTGAGTTTGGTTCCCAAAAATGGATCAACAAATAGAAGTAAAATGATTGGCAACTGTCCAACGTATCAAATATGCAAGTTTACGCCTTCAGTGGAACCAGTAACCATGTCAGAACTACCAGATGATTGTTGTCAGAGATTGTCAATTGACTTTGGAGGACCATTTCCTAGTGGTGATTACACCATGGTTCTCATTGATGATTATTCTAGATTTCCGGTTTTGCAAATCATGAAATCAGCATCAGATAACACAGTTATCAAATACTTTCTGAGTACGGGATTCCTCAATAAATCCGTCGTGACAATTGTATCACAGGGTTGTTATTTTAAGGTTATTCTAAATTTTAAAAATAAGTAAACAATTCGAGTTATTTAAAATGAATGAAAGAAAGAAACGTTTTAATAATCAACGGCAGTAAACTGGGTAAGCGCATTAATTTAATTAAGTTCGTATTTGGAAAGCGTACTTTGTTCAGTCGCTGTCATGCAGGGACTGTATGAACACTGCATTCCAAATTAGAACTTATTGAAAAGTCAGTTCATGTCACTGCAAGTCATCAAAGCCGTCTTTTCTAAATTAGCACCTTTGCCCAAATCAAATTTTTGATAAGTGATGCGCGCGCCTATATAAGACCTCTCGAGTTAACTTCAAAACAGACTCGCTAGGGTGGAATAATCGTTAGTTCACGTGGTGTAGTAAAGCGTTCATGTATTTGTGTGGTTCCAGTAAGCCGTCATTTGGACAACAGGATTCCCGATCTGATGATTTGCATCGAAGGGAGATGCCGAAGAAGAACCGATGAGTATATGTAGTATTTAGTTTATAGTATTTAGTTGTGATAACACGTCGTAGTTACATAGTTATTAGTTAACAGTTTTAAGTGTATTAGTGAACCTGTGTTATTAGACGATCAGTTGTTATTATTGCGGGTTAGAAGCACCATTAGTAGAAATTGTAGGTGATAAAGTAATCTGAAAGGTGCATTTTAATATTAAAGGTGATTCCCACAATTTGGCAGGCGCAACGGGATAAATACGCGCATGGGTGGTTGAGTGAAAGATTGCGTGATTTCTTATCAGTAGTTGCAGCTTCGACCTTTCTCTACGAATATAAATTTGGGAAACAATTTAGTTTTAGATAGTATTTTAATACTTGTTTTCGGTGGGATTCAGTGACTAGTCACAAAACTCATTTCAATTGTGGTTGGAATTATTTATTTAGGATTGTTGGCTATTTGTAAATAAGAGTATAGAAGATTTATATATATAAATTGTTGGATTGTTAATAGTCTTTATCTTATTAATGAAGAAGCCCTGAGTACCCTAGGGTTTGAGGAAACCTCAGCCCCGCCAAGAAATTAGCCTGTATTCGTTCATTACCGTTGAAAGTAATTGATTGAAGCGCGGCGCTATTCTGTGGCTTGTGAACAAGCAATTGCGATCTACAAGAGTGAGTGTTGCGGTATGGAAATATTATTGATATTGGTAACAGAAAGAAATCTGAGAATCAGCAACAATAACTATGAATTTAACTATTCTGAAATTTAATTTAAAAAAATAATATATATATGAAAAAAATGATACAAAGATCTTTTACACTAATTGGTTTACAGAAAATAAAAGCAGTGGTACTTATAAATTATTGAATTAGTCTATAATAAATGCACTGTTCTAGAACAATAATAATTTCCAATGGAAACAACTGCTGTGAAAATAAGTTCTTCTGAAATGGCTTTCTAAAAATGAGTTTTTGAATTCTGTTGACAAACCTTTATATAGTAACCAGATAAAATGCCCTAGAAGAATCTCCAAAGTTCTATCAGTTTCCAGGTGATTCTATCACAATCCAAGTAAATAAGGTCCTTGACCTACTTAAACAATCAACAGCTATATGTACAATAGTTCAGTGTAACAAAGATGTAAACAAGGTCACTGAGTGCAAATGAGCGATTCCCCGGTGGAAGTAACGTGTGGTTCCATTTAGCAGGCGGACCCTTTGGTCATAATTGCCCGCCGTTTAACAGTGAAAACTTTACAAACTACGCAAAGCAAATGGGTTTCCACCACCGAAAAGTCACACCGCTAAACCCAAAAGCAGGCGGCGATGTAGAAAAATGTATGCATACAGTGAATAAAGCCATACAATCACCACATACAGATGGCATTAACTGGAGGCAACAGCTATTTAGTTTTTTTTAAGACAGTACCGAGCAGCTCCACATTTATCTACTGGGAAATCACCACATGAACTATTACTGCACCAATGTTTACAATTGTAGAACGGTGACGGATTGGCGGATTGAAGTGGATTAGAGACAACAGAAACAGCTTACACATTGTCGACGATTCAAAAAACGGGGACGCCTGTGAATGGAGGGTTTTTGGACAACTCGTACCCTGGACGATTCGTGCCTTGGACAATTCGTACCACAATTAGGGGGTACGAATTGTCTCGACAATAAGGTACGAATTGTCTCAGTAAAAGGTACAAATTGCCTCCTTTATAGGTACAAGTTGTCTCCTTTATAGGTACAAGTTGTCTCGTGTAAGTGTACTAAACTGTCTCATGTATTAACTATATAAATGTTATTGACTCACGTTTCGGCTAAAGCTAAACAAAATCGTGAATAAGAAACTGCACATACAATTTTCAAATTTGTTTGTCAAAAAAACATAAAAATGACCAATCGTCGACTGAGTGAAATGAAAATGAAAAGTCGACAGAGTGACAGTAAAACAAACATAAACATATGCATGAAACAACCAATCAAAAAAAGATTTATGCATTAAAATGAAACTTCAATGGGGGAACCATCGCTTAATAGTATAAGTGAAAATGCGACCAATAGTAATTATGACTCGCCAAATAATAAGTAATAGAGAGTGCTGCCTTATTAATTTAATTCTAAGCTTCCTCAATAGATCATTTTCTTTTTGCCGTGGCAAAGTTGAATCTTTTAAGTGCGTGTACTTGATTTTACTTTTAGTCATGAAATCTGATATTCTGTCTTTCGAAAATAATAGAAATGGTATCGCCTTTTCTCATTCTTTCTCCAAGTTTATAATCCTCTCCCAACCCCCATCCCCATGTATATTTTTCAGAGAGGGTTAATTAAGCAGGGTATGAATTTGCAGAAGAGGGTACAAACTGTCGGATACTGTCCAGAGGAGTGGTACGAATCGTCCAGACAGAAGGTACGAATTCTCCCGCGAAAAGGTACGAATTGTCCAGACATCGGGGTACGAATCGTCCAGCAAAAGGTACGAATTATCCAAGGTATGAATTGTCCAGGGTACGATTTGTCCAACTCCCAATGGGGTTGTCCAAACTGTGATTTAAAGGCTGTTATTTGTATATTTTTATTTTGAAGAAATTTTTTAAAAAAAATACAAATAACGAAAGTCCAAGTTGGGACTATCAGTGTAGTGAAGTCAAAAGAAACGAGAATGACTTGGAATGGAAACAGTGGAAGCAACAAAAATTGGATTTCATAGGGTACAAATTACAGTGGGTATAAAATGAACATTAAACACTCGATGATTTTTTTTAACAATTTTATTTATAATATTATTTAAAAACTCATCATAAAAGCCACTTGTAATAGGTTTAATAAGTCATCTAAACAATAAAACAAAGTATAACAAACTACGGCTTCCTACTTACAGGCTATTGTTTTTGAAACATTTTGAAACTCTCGGCACTAAAACTAGAGCCCGAATTCCAGTACTAAGAGGACTGAAGTACCCTGCCTGGAGATCGCCAGAGCAAACTATTCTCATGTTCTGTAAAGGTTTTTTCGCCTCCTGAAGTAGGGGTTCCATGAACTACATGATAGAGTCTGCTGAAACACCTATTTTTCTGATCTCCGGCTAACGGTGCCTGCTTGGATAGTGAACAGTATCATTTATTTTGGTTACGAAAAGACCTCGTTATGAACGTCCAAGCCACAAAATGATAACCAATGACCTGGCTTTGAAGTATCCGGGAGATTATGACCTGAAATGGGTTTTAGTCGTTTCGTCCCATGGTCGTTTCGTCCCAAGACGTTTCGTGCCATTTTGGGCGTTTCGTCCCATGTAGATTTTTCACTTTGGACGTTTCGTACCATCCGAGATTGGCTAGATAATCTCAAATTTGGTTTTAGCGCGCCGAAGGCGCACAGGGACGATGTGGGATTTACAAATCCCTTGCGACCCGGTTGGCCTTATTTTATTTCACTTGGATCACACAGGCCTAGCTTCCTATTGCCTCAAATGGGGTCTGAGGGGATATGCACGCGGTGAGAATTCCCGGCAGTTTGCGTTGGAGTGATAGATTGTCAATAATCAATCCCTCAACGCCTGTAAGACTATTAGAGAGTGGGCTTTATTCAGTTCCAGCTTGGCGATGGTAGAGGTTTGATTCCCACCATGGTGGCGAGCCAGAATATAATGTTGTGCGATGGCAAATTTAAGGGAAGAAGAAAAAAGAAAACCAAACAGCAACGCCAGTTTGGTAGCGGCCCCGGTATATGACCATAGCGGTTACAAAAAGGAGTGAAGAAAGCTCCAACAGTTTGGTTTTGAAAAACCGGGAGTCATCCATCAAGCCTTCTGGGAGATAGGATGCCGTATGTGATTAAGAGGTATCTGGTTATCCTTCGGGAATTCCAAATGACCCCCGCCCCCCCCCCCCCCCCCCAAAAAAAGAAAAAAACCCTTAAAAGGTCTTATTTAGGTTTTCTGCACATCTTTGTATGAGGATTGTTTCAATCCCTCATAGTTTGTCATTCAGTTTTGGTCGTGTGTCCGGTCCTACTATTTAACGAACATAAACGAACATAAACGAACAGAAGGGAAAATAATAGGAAATACAAGTTAAAAATGGTTGAGGGTGCATATGCAGGTATATGTGGGTATAGATTATTCGTTTGTAAAATTTTATTCACTTCTGATGAGTATTTTGATGATTAATAAGGTTTATAAAATGTACGACGGCGCGAAATTCTTGTGTTCGTTAAGTAGTAGCCTGCGTGAAGCTGTCGACAAGATGCGACAAAGGTGTGAAATCAATTAGCTGTCTATCTGAGGAAGAATGTCGCTGAGGAAAACAGCGAAATTTAGGTTTAAGAGGATGGCAAGCGCCTATTTTAATCGTGTGCAAAATTGTATCCACGTCTGGTGAGTATTTTAGTGATAAATAAAGATTATAGCCATTATTTGGATTGACAAACATGCATCAAACTCTCGCTTTGGATTCCGAGGACGCATCACGGCGAGTCGGAGACAAACCGTGATCTACCCTTAGAAAGCGGAGCAAGACTCGGATACATGTAGCATATTGTACACCCACATAATGATAATAATCTAAAGATCTTACAATATCTTGGGGATAAGTCATTAAAGCCCAGTTTAAGCTTTCCTGAAAACTTTCCCCGAACAAGCTCACCCTCCACCAACGCGGGCTCCCACTAACGAGAGAGGGCAACCAGGCGCGTAGCCAGGAAAAAGTCTGATGAGATAGAGGAGGCAGAAAAGATAGAGAGCTGAAAATTAGAGCAATTCGGTTTTTAATTTATAACTGTTCCGTCCGTGACGACCAATGACATGTGGATGGGGAAGCCAGCATTTTCCCCCGAAATTTATATCTCGGGGAGAGGAGACCCGCCAACAGGTGTTGATGGGTGGATGTTGTAAAATATATAGTCAAGCATATAAAAACAAGTCCACTAGGTTTGAAAGGCAGCAGTCGGTCCTATTATACCCATACAGACATATCAAAGAGACGCACTGGTGTTTATACAAACAGCCGGCTTGATCAATCACACACAACAGAAGGCTGTACAACAACCAGCAAGTAAAAGTGTTTGACAGACCAACTTATTCACTCAGTTAACAACAACAACAACAATATAATTACAATCCTTATCAAAATTATTGAAAACAAACAAAAAATACTGTGAGTCCACATTGAGAAAAAAAGACATAATGGTTTGTTTGATTGACCGACAAATTCACACAAACAAAAAAGAACCTAAAAACCAACAATTACACGTTTGTTACAGAACAAGATAAATTTATAAATTAGGGAAGTTAGGCGCTTTCACGACCGCTATGGTCATATACCGGGGCCGCTACCAAACCGGCGTTGTTGTTTTGTTTTCTTTTCTCTTCTTCCCTTTAACTTGCCATCGCTCAACTTTACATTCTGGCTCGCCACCATGGTAGGACTCAAACCTCTACCATCGCCGAACTGGAACCGAATAGAACTCGCCCTCTAATAGTTTTAAAGGCGTTGAGGGATTGAGTATTGACCATCTAACACTACAACGTAAACTGCCGGGTATTCTAACCGCGTGCATAACCCCCTCAGACTCCATTTTGGGCAATAGGAAAGCTAGGCCTGTGTGATCCAAGGGAAAAATAAGGTTAACCGGGTCGCAAGGGATTTGTAAATCCCACATCGTCCCTGCGCGCCTTCGGCGCGCTAGAACCTTTCATTCATTCATCATTCACGTCAATCTCGGATGGGACGAAACGTCCAAAGTGAAAAATCCACATGGGACGAAACGACCAAAGTGAAAAATGTACATGGGACGAAACGACCAAAATAAATGGGACGAAACGTCCTGATCCCCCTGATATCCATTGAAGTAACATTAGATCGAACACCTCCACATCACAACATTAGTGGGCAGATAACTTTGGTGAATTGGCGTGGCGTCTTTCATTCAGCCATTTTGAATTTGAGTGCTGGACGAGAAACAGACAGAGCACTTGTCTGTTGCATAATTTGAGAAAGGTAAAAAGTGGAAATGACGCAGCGATTTACCCTTAGGTAGCACCCTGAAGTGTTTTGAAGTCTTATCTTGTTGTTGAACAGGTGATGTTGGGCTGTCGCGATCAGTCGACTAACCATCCACTGACCACACTGGACTGTGGACAGTGTCACACTCACTCACAGTTGCGGTAGTCGGTTTTAAGGGGCTGCCAAACCGAAACTTTTCAGAATTTCACGTTACACTTTCGTTTGCAAATAAAAATAATAAGCTTGAACCATATCTATCAGGTTATATACCGTTTTCTTCATTGCGAGATTTTCTAGTTTGTGGTTGAGAAATGTAAGTATTGTTCAGTTTTCGATGCATGCTCGGGTTACATAATACTGCCTACTGGTGTGCATTAGCAACAAAGCAATTTAAGGGCCTATATAAGTAATGAAATTTCGTTTATTTTGAAAGTTCTCACCTCCGATATTCCTTCAATTCAAATTAAATATACACAAAATGTGCATCAAAATGAAGGTTGGGATGTATAGAACACGAAACACGTGTAATCAACTCATAGAGTCGACTGTAGGCACCACGGGTGCGACGATTTACCACACAGAAGCACAAAGAAGCACACAGAAGCACAAAGAAGCACACAGAAGCACAAAGAAGCACAAAGAAGCACACAGAAGCACAAAGGGGCCCACTGGTGCACATTGAACCCTTACCTCGGCGTAATATGTTCGTCGTGCACGGAAAAAGAGGGCTCGTACGTGAATCGCCGGTAATTGAAAAAGGATCCCACCTTCGACTGAAACCGGCTCAATTGGGGTGTCGATTTTTACGAGTGGTTTGTAGAGACAAGTGGGACGCTACAATTTTTTGTGATATTTTTGCGGTCGTCTGGATGCAGCAATGTTTCTCAGTTTTGTATAATTTCAGGTAGAGTCTGATATAATTTCAGGTTGAGTCTGGACGAACAGAATTGTACGATAAAATGTGTCTTTTCCACAGAAAATGAGGGCTCGTTTATGAATCACCGGTGAAAAAAAAAGTACCCCACTTTGGTTTGAAACCGGTTCAATGTGAATGTACGGTTGGCTTGGAAGGCGGAATTCTACAATCTTTTGTGATATTTTAACGGCCGACTGCAATGCTCCCATAAAGGCCAGCGGTTTCTGATGGAATGGCCTGAATGTGCCAGCACATATACGTATTTCATATATTTTCTCATCGGGAAATTTTCATCCAGTAATTCACATTTCACAAATACTATAGATGAACAACTTGGACAATAATCTATTGAGACTCCGACATCACAAGGGTGATGCCGACTTGCCTGAAGCTAGAGTGGTGACTCTAGCTTCAGGCAAGTCGACACCACCCTTGTGAAGATGGAGTCTCAATTGGTCCATAGACGGCCTTGTGTACATCAGTCACCAGTCACCTGAATTATCATCGACACAACGCTCAGTAGACCACACATAACGACCATGGTGTACGGGCAATAGTTAATAGCTAGGTACCTTTTGTATTGTAGTCATGAATTCAACAATTTGTGCCTGGCTTGACAGAGCTCTGTCAAGCCAGACACAAACTGTTGAATACTTCAATACATACAAGGGATGTACCAAATATTGAAATTGTGGGGGTGGGGGGGGGGTGGCATCCAACAGCTGCGGGTCAACTCCGCCCCCCCCCCCCCACCAGAAAAAATATCTACGCCATTGGCTACTAGCAGAGATACGGCCATATCTCATCCTCTCCCCTAGTTCGTCTATGTGCCCACGTCATTATAAATGACAAGAATCGAAAGTTTGTTTGTGATTTATTTCTGTTTACGAAAACGAATGTACAAACAGATGAATGAACATAGAAAAAATAAATGAACAATAGTGACGAATGGTTTGATTTGATTGGATATTGTATGAATAAGTGAACAATGAATGAATGAATGAATGAATGAATGAATGAATGAATGAAACAGAAATAAAAAACATCGAACTAAATGACAAATTATAAATTATAAATTATGAATACGTGAACGAACAAACGAATGAACAGATAAATGAACAGGGCTTAAAATTCGTCTGGCACCGCGAGAATCTATAACGTGATTCTCGCGAAATATATTCGCACGAATCCATTTGCACCATGACATGAAGTTAAGGATTTCCACCCAGGATTTACCACATGCTTCACATTTTCTTGAGTTTCGGTATCAAATCAAGTCATGGCTGCTACAGCAGCCATGGCTTGATTTGATGCCAAAACTCAAGAAAATGTGAATAGACAGTTTCTCATAATTATATATCTTATGATACACCCCGATCAGAACGTCATTATATGAATCAACGGCATCTTACAAAAAGTGAATCCAAGCAGGGAATTCACGCGAATCCACTTGGATTCGCGCCAGTGTAGTTTGCCAGAATCATTACGAGAATCGATTCACGGATTCGCGTGCAAATTTAAGCCCTGATGAATGAATGAATGAATGAATGAATGAATGAAACAAGCAGAATTAAAAAACATCGAACTAAATGACAAATTATAATATAACAGCAGTTATTTTTTTATTTTACCGGCTTTTTCTGCTTTAGGTCTTTTTCTCTGACCTGGTTTTCGGGCAACAGCGTTAACTTTTGGGATTGTGAAGTCACAGTTTGAAGCTTTGATAGTATCACTGTTATCTCCTAGATTCGTTTGTAACAAGAACTTTTGGAATAATTTTTTTTTATCCTGGTCGGTTTTGGCACACAACATATCGTGTGAACAGGAAAATTTTTTGTAGCTTGGGGCTACCTTGTAGTTTCCAGTACAATGCATTGCGCGTTTCATGTCTAGCATCTGCAAATTCGTCACACTAATTAGTTTTTCTACTAACTCAGGTAATTTTTTTGCTTTCCATTGCACCGCACACTTTAAAATGTTGTTCATAGACTCTGTCCCATTGTTTGTCCACAAAGACGATTTTCCATCAATAGTGGGTTTGCACACATTAGCCCATAGCAAACACTTCAGTTTGTTTTCAAAATATTTCTCAAATAAGGGGTACTTGTTGAAATATTCCCCCAGACCACTAATATTGCTTTCAAAATCGTATGTGTCGTCGGACCCCACCAAACCGCTGGTATCAAAGATGAGATGAATAATTCTTTTTCGGTCACTAGACGTGCAACCGACTTTGTCTGATAAATATCTATTTACATTATCCTTCAAGTGTTTAGTGCACAGGAGATGGTTACTATTAGGATAAAGACTTTTTATGGCTTTTGTCAGTCCCTTTTCTTCATCGCTTCCAAAGCAAACCTCGATCTCTGGTAGGTCCCCAGAAATTCTAATTTTTAGGTGGGCTAAAAATGCATGATATGTCTCTGCACTACCGTCCCAGTGCAAAAACATTGGACCGAGAAAAACAGGGCTCTCACCGGAAGCTCTTCTGATTATTTTGTAGTTTTTGTACACTATTGTTGTAACAAAACAGGCTCCGAGATTAAATGTCCTATCAATGCCTAAGACATTACCGTCTATGTTTGATTTGAGATCTGCCAGTTGATCATCTGAATAAATAATAACACTTGGTGGCTTTCCTTTGGAGTAGAAAACTTCCTTCACGCACGGATTTGTATTTACTAAATTCATCACTGCGAGGACTTCATCTGCGATATTTTTCCTACCGATGCCATTTTTTGAACGTTTTGATTCCCTATACTTCGCGTCTCTAAGTTGTCTGAAACTTTTTGGCCCATCAATAGAATTTTCCAACACCATTTCTGAATAGACATCCCTTGGTGTTGATGTTACTAGCTTCTTTTTGGCCGCCTGTAAAACTTCGGGTTTTGTTCTATGGTACGGCTCGCTGGATTTTGAATTCCCGTGTGGTAAACATACAGTTTTAACACCCGCATATTCAACCAGAGCATGGCGGCGTGAATCGCTCTCAATATATGTAACTCTCTTTCGGTAGTCGGCATCCCCTTTGAGTTTAGTGTAATACCTGTGAAATACGATAATGTCATCTGGATCAGGCTGGGGGTTCAGCTCGATATATTTGGTTTGTTTATCAATTTTTGACTGAATGCAGTAATTGCCACTTCTTTTGTACACAGTTTTTAATTTGCCCGACTCTGTTTTAACATAGGTGTGATTGACAGTGCTCGCCGAGTGGCTGTCCCATACTCCACAATCGTCTGCAACTTTACCTCTGTTATCGACTATCATAAACACGTTGTTTTTTTGACTGTTTGGAATATTTTCTAAAACATTTACTGTGTTGGTAAGATGAAAATATGACTCATCGATAGATAGAAACTTTCCTGGTGTGGGTAGCGAAGATAGCTTGGACTCAATCAACTCTGTTTCAGTATCTACAAGCACATTTTTTGTGTTGTCTGTGGTATCACTATCACTGCTCGCGTTACTTATCTCAAAATTAGACGTGTTATCTGAGTTACAGGAGTCACTTAACTTATCAACGAAAACACTGTCTGAGTCGTCCGATAGCACTATGTCAGAATGAGATTCAGATAAAGAAGAGTTGGATGAAAGGCTAATTGGATTTGTCTCCGAGTCAGATGAAATAATCAACCGTTGTCGTTTGGCCGGTGGTTCCCTAATTGGGATGCATCGCTTATATAACGGAACGAAATGGTTGACATACTTCACGGTCTGCACAGACGGTGTGCCCGCACTTGTCCACAACAATGTAATTTGGTGATCAGTAGTCTCAGAAGAACAATATACATAGTTTAATGTTCTGTAAGCAATATCGGCTGTGCCATTAATTGGGGGGTATATCATTTCAATGTTATGTTTTACAACTGTACTTAATGCTGATATAGTCCAAACACTGGAATATCCACCAAGGCGAGCACAATCCAGACAAGTTTCATCATAAGAAGGTGAAATGTCGATCACATCTTTTGCATTTGGCAAAGAGGAGTTTCGATTTAAATAGTACTGCTCATTGAGGATCATTTCAACACAGGTGCGTACACGAAGTTCAGTGGAGAGGTCTTCATTTCCAAAAAAGAGAAGCGAAACGGCATTAAAAAGGCAATTGCCATCTGTTGATGTTCTTAGTGGCGTACCTGAAATTAGAACATTTGGATTAGTTGCAGGTAAATGTGCTTTTGCCGATTCTAATATTAAACACTGATAATGAAATGGAAACGGGAGGGGGGGGGGTTGGGGGAGAGAATAATTTGAGAGTAATATTGACGATTTAATTCGCGCATCACACCGCCTTGACTTTATTGCTTCAAATGGACACAAATCGATATTACTCTGAAATTATTTACTGAAACAGCACAACTGTTTGCAGGTGACAGTACCGCTTTCTTAGCAGATAATTTGGGAGTAATATTGAAGATTTAATTTACACAAGACATCGTCTATTACTTCGATGCGACTAGACATCCATATCTGCGTGCTATTTTTGTAAATGCGTTGAATGAGAGAAGGAATGATCGAATGAAAAAAACACAATGAATAACACGCTGAAACTTGGTTTAATTAATACGTTTAGAACGACGTTCAGTTCAATGATTTACAAAACTAACAAACAAACTGATGCGACTAGACATCCATATCTGCGTGTTATTTTTGTAAATGCGTTGAATGAGAGAAGGAATGATCGAATGAAAAAAACACAATGAATAACACGCTGAAACTTGGTTTAATTAATACGTTTAGAACGACGTTCAGTTCAATGATTTACAAAACTAACAAACAAACTGATGTGACTAGACATCCATATCTGCGTGCTATTTTTGTAAATGCGTTGAATGAGAGAAGGAATGAGCGAATGAAAAAAAACACAATGAATAACACGCTGAAACTTGGTTTAATTAATACGTTTAGAACGATGTTCAGTTCAATGATTTACAAAACTAACAAACAAACTGATGTGACTAGACATCCATATCTGCGTGCTATTTTTGTAAATGCGTTGAATGAGAGAAGGAATGAGCGAATGAAAAAAACACAATGAATAACACGCTGAAACTTGGTTTAATTAATTAATACGTTTAGAACGACGTTCAGTTCAATGATTTACAAAACTAACAAACAAACTGATGTGACTAGACATCCATATCTGCGTGCTATTTTTGTAAATTATTAAACGAGAGAAGAAATGAACGAATATTCATATGAATAAAATACGTTGAAACCTGAGGTGGTTCTATGTTCCATCCTAGGAACTGATGTCACGTAGGGGTATTATCAGTTAAAAAAACCCATTATTTTACTGTTCTGCTTCTACCATTACAATACTTGTTTCCGTAGTTCGCCCTCATAACTATTTAAACCTTCGCTTTGAGGTGTATGAAAAAGCAGTCACGTATTTTACCATTGAAATTACCACATACTCAACATCAGTTCCTACCAAGTCCATAGAGCTTCCTATGAACGAATGTTACGTAGTGGTATTATCAATGCTATATATACAGCCCTAGAAATTCGCCACGGCAATCGGCAATGCTGCAGTAAGAGCCGTGGCACTACCGATTGCCGTGGCGAATTTCGAGGGCTGTATATATAAAAAATAATAATGAAAACAACATTTTACTGTTCTGCTTCTACAATTACAACAGCTTCCATACTTCGCCCTAATGTCTATTTTTAAATAACGCATTTTGAGATGTATGAAAAAAGCAGTTATGTATTTTACCATTAAAAATACCACGTACTTAACATCGGTTCCTAAAAAGTCCATAGAGCTTCCTACTAACTGATGTTACGTAGTGGTATTAATAGTGATAAAAAACTACTATTTTACTACAAACACGTCATATTTAGGGCATTCCAGAACCTGAGAAGAATAAATTCAATTAAAGTTCTTACCATCATTTGCGATCTTGTGGTGCTTTAAAATCCCCGTGCTGAGTATGTCTTCTTGCACGTTCTGCTGATGAAAAATTTTATAATTTTCTGTTTCTGGAATCAGTTCTTTTTCTTTTTTGCACGCGATGCGTAAATTGTCTATACCATTTGATGCGGCGAATGTAAGTCGTTGCATGGCATTTTTAAACTCATATGCACCCCCTACTAAAGAGTCTTTTTTGAAACAAATTCTGCACTGATAGTCTGTGGAAAGTTTTGAAAGAACGCCAAGCTCAGCCTTTGATAAGTTCTCACAGTCTGCATGAAACCAAGTTGTACACCAATCACAAAATATTGTGTTTGTCGAACAGCTCTGTGAACAGTTACCGCATGGATATTTATTTTTCTTGGAAGGCATTTTGATAAAATATGAATTAGAATATGCGATCGAGCGTTTTATAATTGTCAGGTAATTTGTGGCTTCATGTCAGAAACAATTCTATTGGCGACTTTTGGGTGTGCAGTTAATTGTTTGAAACACTGTTTGGACAACAATCCGCCCTGTTGTCTGTGGAGTACAATGGGCGAAAGTTGACGTTTACAGTTATTAAAACATATTGCAGAGCTGACTTCGGATGAAAACCACAGTTGTGGGTGTTTTTATTGCAATGTTCTTGGTATGTGCTATTAGATGTCCCGACAACACAGACAATGGTTGGATTTAATTCTAAAGGTCGCTTGTACGATGAAAGCACCAAAAACATCAGACAGACAAAATTCAACACCAGCAACTTCGGGGATTATCTCTTTGTCCATCTCCCCTGATTTGGTTTGTGAATGAGGATTTTCGTGAATTGGAAAACACTAAAAAAAGGCAAAAAACGGTGAAATCTAACCAGCCAAACTCTTAATTCTTAGCTGACTTGAGTAACAGAACAAATATTGCTTCTAAGTTATTCACTTGAAATGTATGGCTCTCAAGTTTAGCTTTTTGGGTGAATAACATCGTAGTAATTTCGCACTCTTAATAGTAAAATTGTTTGCTTGTAGGGATTATTGATACTCACATTGAGAAATAATTAGATTCATTCATTTGTTCACTCCCTCGTTCATTCATTCGTTCGTTCATCTTTTCGTTCGTTCGTTCACCCGCGTCATACCTTCCTTTCATTCGTTCAATTATTTTTCATTCATTCATTGAATTCATTCACCATTATCAATAATCTGTTGGTTTTGCAACTTTTAAGATTGAAATAAATCGTAATACGAATTTGATCCTCGTTATTTATCTTGGCTTGGGTTTGAACCGGTTTCACTCTATGCACCTAACCCAAACGCCAGGAAACTCAAATAATTGCCACTAAAATCCTCCCGATAAAATATCATGAAAAGTTTATGAGTTCTTACCACCTTCTCCCGCCAAAAGACACATTTTATCGTACAATTCTGTTCGTCCAGACTCAACCTGAAATTATACCAGACTCTACCTGAAATTATACAAAACTGAGAAACATTGCTGCATGCAGACGACCGCAAAAATATCACAAAAAATTGTAGAGCCGGTTTCAGTCGAAGGTGCGATCCTTTTTCAATTACCGGCGATTCACGTACGAGCCCTCTTTTTCCGTGCACGTCGAACATATTACGCCGAGGTAAGGGTTCAATGTGCACCAGTGGGCCCCTTTGTGCTTCTGTGTGCTTCTGTGTGCTTCTTTGTGCTTCTGTGTGCTTCTTTGTGCTTCTGTGTGCTTCTTTGTGCTTCTGTGTGGTAAATCGTTGCACCGGGCACCACTGGTTCCTGGAAGTCTGCGACCGTATTCGCATCAGAACTGATAATTTAATAATATTTCACGAAAACAACTTGTGGCGAAATGTGCTTTACATATCCAAGAACAAAGCTAGGGGGACAAAATTCTTCAAAACACGGCGACAGAGCTGCATTGGGGAAAATTCCAACGCCTTTGCTTTTGTTTACGTATGGGTATACTTTCGATTTCCGGCCGACGTCATCGGACAGAAAAAGCATGTAAAAACAACGCCGTCTAAAATCAAATAATGAAAAAGATCGCCTTCATACAGTATACTGTTATTAGATAGAGATTGCACAGTTGCCATATTCAATGCAAGATATCATAATACCTGTTGAAATTTCTTAGAATTACGATTTTGTTTTTTGATGGAAATTCGTGGTAACGAGTGATTTGCGCATGTCTGTCGAGTATGGAAACCATCTTCAATACAAAATGCAGACAGTGATGTCCTTTTCCAAAATGCAGACGTATCGCTGTATTCGAAAGTGTTTTGAATGCCTAGCTTTGTTCTTGGATATATGAAGCACATTTGGCCACAAGTTGTTCTGATGAAATATTATTTTATTATCAGTTCTGGTGCGAATACGGTAGCAGACTTCCAGGAACCAGTGGTGCCTACAGTCGGCTCTACGAGTTGATTACCTATGTGTTTCGTGTTCTATACACCCCAACCTTCATTTTGATGTATAATTTGTGGATATTTAATCCGAATTTAAGGAATATGAGAGGTGAGAATTTCAAAATAAACAAAATTCCATTACTTATATAGGCCCTTAAATAGCACAAGGAAAGAAAATACCTCTCAGGTATATATACTTAAATATATTTGCAACAACATCCGGGATATATTTTTCATATTTTCTCAATTTCTGTGGATAAATTATGAATTTGTGAAAAATGTGATGGCTGATGCCGTCTGTATTTCGAGGAACGAATCTTGGGTTTACTGACGTTTCGTACACAAGACGTTTCGTACACAAAATTTGGACGTTTCGTACACGAAGTGATCGTTTCGTACACGTGTTTAATTATCTGTTTTAGACCTTGTATTATAAAATTATTTATTATTTTTGTTACATTAAATTAATATTTTGACATTTATGAAGGTGACGGGTCGTTTCGTTCCTTTTCCCTTTCGTCCCCCGGGTCGTTTCGTACCTTTACCTTTTCGTACTGGGTCGTTTCGTACTCCTTTAGGTACGAAACGACTCACCTAAATAAATTTGCTGATACTCAGTCCGTCAAATATTTGTTTCACAACGTATATGGCATCATCTTCGACATACATCACAATGCACAGCTAAGCTGTTTGAACGAGCTCCTCTAGAACAGTTTAGACAGGGATATTTCCCAGGCATGTTTAAACGTTCACGATGCTGGGAAAAATGATCATATCTTAAGAATGAAGAATGAATGAAAGGTTTTGGCGCGCCGAAGGCGCGCAGGGACGATGTGGGATTTACAAATCCCTTGCGACCTGGTTAACCTTATTTTTTTTTCCCTTGGATCACACAGGCCTAGCTTTCCTATTGCCCAAAATGGAGTCGGGGGGGGGGGGGGGGGGGGTTATGCACGCTGTTACGGTGTGGAATTATTAATGATATTGGTAACAGAAAGAAATCTGAGAATCAGCAACAAAACTATGAATTTAACTATTCTGAAATTTAATTAAAAAAAATTGATATAAAAAAAATGATACAAAGATCTTTTACACTAATTGGGTTACAGAAAATAAAAAAAAACAATGGTACTTATCAATTATAGAATTAGTCCAAAGTACAGTTTGACAGAATCCAGTAATCCAGTGGTGAAGTATCTTCTGAAGAAAGTTACCAGCTGGTTGATGTAGTATTAAACCCAAGAATGTCTCTTCAGAAACAGTATCCCGTAGATTTGTAATAAAATTCTCACTTAGAAATTTCAGCAGTCTCCAATAAAATATAACAAAGTGCTCCGTAAAATTCAAATGGAGTAAAAATGCAAGAAGTATTGGCGCCACAGGTAATTTCCAAATAATCCAGTAGAATCCTGGCTTTTCACAAAATAATATTCTGTTTCACAGAAAGTATAAATTCTCTTTTCCAAGACGAATAGATTCTCTTCAAAATTCTCTTTTGGAATCAATCTCCAAATTCACAAAGAAGCACTGCTTCTATAATAAATGCACTGTTCTGAAACAATAATATTCTCCAATGGAAATAACTGAAGTGAGTCTTTTTGAAAGGCTTTCTAAGAATGAGTTTTTGAATTCTGTTGACAAACCTTTATATAGTAACCAGATAGAATGTCCCAGAAGAGGAAGTTTCTGCAATGTTCTATTAGTTTCTGGGGGATTCTGTTAAAGTTCAAGTAAACAAGGTCATTGACCTATTTAAACAATTAAACAATCAACAGCTATATGTACAATATATCAGTGTAACAAAGATGTAAACAAGGTCACTGAGTGCAAAAGAGTTAGACCAGTCAGAAAATGCAGAAATAAAAAAAATCTTTCTCACATAATTATCAACTTAAGGATATATCAATCTCAATATAATATGGGGGCTATAACACACCCCACCTTAAAAGAAAAAGTTTGAAGGTACTGAAAACTTTTACATAATTTTAGCAGACTCTGACTGGTTTACAATACACACACACCATAATCTTCACAATTTTATTTATTTATTTTTTTTTTTTTTTTTTTTTTTTAAATTTTTTTTTTAATAAACTTATATACACTTGAAGTGAATAGAGACCGATCATATCATTTTAAATTAGGATATTCTGGAAAGAGCATCAGCTACAACATTATCTCTTCCCAAAATATGCCTAATCTCTAAATTATATTCTTGAAGGGCTAAACTCCACCGCAATAATCTTTGATTCTTGTTTTTCATTTTATTGATAAAAGTTAAGGGGTTATGATCGGTGTAAACTGTAATTGGGCATTGGGTGGTTCCTAGATACACATCAAAATGGGTTAATGCCAAAATTAGAGCCAAAGTTTCTTTTTCTACTGTAGAGTAATTCTTTTGATGTTTGAGAAATTTTCTGGAAAAATAACATACAGGGTGATCAATACCTTGGGAATCTTCCTGGGCAATATACCCACCTGCTCCATTGTCACTTGCATCTATGAATAATTTGAAGGGCTTTTCATAATTGGGACTGGCCAGAACAGGGGAATTATTTAATAAAGTTTTTATTCTGTTAAAGGATTTCTGACATTCCTCAGTCCAAACAAACTTAACCCTTTTGCTCAATAAAGTGGTCAAAGGGGAAACAACATCTGAAAAATTTAAACAAAATTTTCTATAATATCCAGCCATGCCTAAGAATCTCATGAGCTCTTTTTTAGAGCTTGGTACTGGAAAATTTACAATGGCATCAACTTTCGCCGCAATCGGCCTCACCTGCCCCTGCCCCACAACATGACCTAAATAATTTACAGTTGCTTTGCCAAATTCTGATTTTACCAAGTTAATAGTTAGGTTGGCTTGGGTCACTTTGTCAAAAAATTCTTGAATATGCTTTAGATGATCAGCCCAATTTGTATCTGTGTGTATAATAACATCATCAATATAAGCTTCACTGTGATCTAGGTCTGCAATTAAGTGGTTAACCATGCGCTGGAACGTTGCCGGAGAGTTTTTCATGCCAAAAGGGGTAACTTTATATTGATACAATCCAAATGGTGTAACAAAAGCAGATATTTCTTTTGCTTTTTCTGTTAAAGGGACTTGCCAATAACCCTTTAACAAGTCAAATTTTGTCACAAATTTAGCATGGCCAAGTTTGTCAATGCAGTCATCAATTCTAGGAATTGGATAATTGTCTGTTTTGGTGAGGCTGTTCACCTTTCGGTAATCCGTACAAAATCGGTAACTGCCATCAGGTTTTGGGACGAGTATACAGGGCGAACTCCAGTTGCTACGGCTAGGTTCTAAGATATCATTGTCCAGCATATACTGTATTTCCTTTCGCATGATCTCAGCTTTGAAAGGGTTCAATCTATATGGATGCTGTTTGATGGGATTTGCCTCTCCAACATCAACATCATGAAAAATAACAGATGTCCTACTAGGCACATCGGGAAATAAGTGTTGATATTTGAAAATTAAATCAACTAAATCCTTTCTTTGGTCAGGCAGTAAATAATCAGTTTTATTTTGTAGATCTCTCAGGACATCTGAGTTCTGTAACTTTAGAGGTACATTTTCGCCGCCTTCATGAATATCCTCTACAGGATTTTCCAGCTCATCCATGTGGGTGACTGTTGAGACTGGTAGAGAGTTTGGTTCTCTCTCATAATATGTTTTCAACATATTTATATGGCACAGCTGAGTATTTTTGAGTCTATCGGGAGTCTCAACAACATAATCAGTATCACTGATCTTGTGCTTAACAATATAAGGGCCTGAATATCTTGCTTGTAAAGCATTGCCCTTTAAAGGGAATAATACTAACACCTTGTCCCCAGATTTAAAGGTGCGAAATTTCGCCTTTTTGTCATACCAGGTCTTCATATGACTCTGGGCTTTCTGTAAATGTTTATTTGCCATTTCTCTGGCCTGGTGCAATTTTTCCTTAAAAGTGGACACATAGTCCAGGAGAGAAATTTCAGGTGGCTCTTCCTCGAGCCATTTCTCCTTCAAAGCAGTGAGTGGACCCCTCACTGAGTGTCCAAACACTAATTCAAAAGGGCTGAACCCCAGAGATTCCTGTACAGTTTCACGGACTGCAAATAAAAGGAGATGTACTCCTTCATCCCAATCCTTCTCATTATTCTCCCCATAGGCCTTTATCATGGTCTTCAGTGTTTGATGAAAGCGTTCTAGAGCTCCTTGACTTTCGGGATGATAGGCACTTGATGTGTACTGCTTAATTTTGAGCTCATACATCACCTGCTGAAAAATGTTTGACATAAAATTTGAGCCTTGGTCCGATTGCACTGACCTGGGTAGACCGAAAGTCGTGAAAAATTTTATCAAGGCCTTAACTATAGTCTTAGTTTTAATATTTCTTAGAGGAATAGCCTCAGGAAATCGTGTAGAAGCACACATGATGGTAAGAAGATATTCATTTCCAGATCTTGTTCTTGGCAATGGGCCAACACAATCAATAATAATTCTACTAAATGGCTCCTCAAAAGCAGGGATTGGTTGAAGGGGAGCAGGAGGGATCTTCTGGTTGGGTTTTCCTACAATTTGACAGGTGTGGCAGGTTTTACAAAATTCAACAACATCCTGTCGAAGCTTGGGCCAGTAAAAACACTGTTGTATACGAGAGTAGGTTTTCCTAACTCCCAAATGTCCAGCCATTGGATTTTCATGAGCCAGGCTTATTATTTCCTTCCGGTATTTAGTGGGGACAACTATTTGATAAATAACCTCCCAATCACTATTGGAGGGTACTTCTGGTGGTCGCCATTTCCTCATAAGTACACCAGATTTTCTGAAATAACAGACAGGGGAGTTTTGGGCTTCTGCCTCTGTTAGAGCCTTTTCACGTGGCTCGGCAAGGTCAGGATCACTTTCCTGTTCCTGAATTAAAGATGTCCGGGAAATGACATTCAAGGAGGTCCCCCTATCACTCTCAGGTGTAGTGGCCTCTTTACAATTTCTGGAGGAGTCATCACTTTGACTCAAAAAAGTCTGAGACAAATCATTGTCTTCAGAATCCGTAATTCTGTGACTGTTCTTATCCTCAACTTTGCTGTTCAAACCATTACAATTGAGGTTGTTATCAACCTCAGCTTTCTTTGCCATGGACCGAGTCACGGCACATGCTGGAAAGGCAAAAGGAAAACATTCCTTCAAATTAATAATACTTTCATCTGTGCTCGGCTTATCCACCACTTGAGGTTCTACAGTGACTTTGTCACCAGCTAAGTCATTTCCCAATAATAAAGAAATACCTTTTACAGGTAGAGTAGGTCTGATTCCTACTGTCACAGTCCCATTTACTAAGCTACTTCTTAAATTTATTTTATGAAGTGGGACATTTAAAGAGTTTGACTCAATACCTGATATTAGAACTTGTGCCCCTGTAGCACTTTCTTCAGAAAATGGCAAAATGCCTTCTAACATTAATGACTGAGTAGCCCGTGTCTCTCAGTATTTTTATTGGTAAGGAACAGTACTTATCCCCATCAAGGGAAACAAAGCCTTCAGAAATAAATGGCTTATAATTTTCTAAAGCGTCTTGCTTTATAACATAATTTTCAGGGCATGGAGCACATGCTAGTGCATTCTGTGAAGTTGAGGACTCATTTTTCCTTTTTAACAGCCAGCAATCAGATAATAAATGACCTGGTTTCTTACAATAATTACAAGTTTTACTTGAACTGTTGGGTCGTAATGGTGTGGGACTGGCATTAGATGACTTATTCTCATTAGGCTTCCTATTAAATTTGGGTGGTGAAAAGTTTGGAGGATTGGAAGGATGATTAGAAGGATGAGTTTTATCTGAAGTAGGTCTAGGTCCACTTTGGAAAGAATTCTTGTGAAGCCAAAAATTTGTAGAGTTACGACTCATTTTATGAGTTAAGGCATAGTCATCTGCTAGTACTGCTGCTCTATTTAATGTGTCAACTTTTTGTTCATCCAGGTGGGCCTTTATATCTGAATGTATCTTTCCTTCAAACTCCTCAATCAGCATCATTTCCTTTAATTTTGTAAAATCTTTCCCTATTTCTTTTGAGTGGCACCACCTGTCAAATAAATTTTGCTTTTCTCTGGCAAATTCCACATAAGTTTGATTTTCGTTTTTATAATAATTTCTGAATTTCTGCCTATAGGCCTCTGGAACAAGTTCATATGCCTTAAGTATTGCCTCTTTAACAGCGTCATAATTGTTGCTTTGCTCAGAAGATAGAGCTGAATAGATTTCTTGGGCCTTCCCTTTCAAAACACTTTGTAGTAGCAAAGTCCAGACATCCCTTGGCCATTCTAAACTTGTTGCCACTTTTTCAAAATGTGAAAAATATTTATCAACTTCTTTTTCTTGAAAGGGGGGAACTAGCCTAACATGTTTAGTTGCATCAAATCTACTTGGAGAAATTACATTTGAGCCTTGACGCTGTGATTCTAATTCTTTTATTTTTATTTCCTTTTGGGCCTGAATTTCAATTTCTCTTAATTTTAATTCCCTTTCCTCTTTTTGAGCCTGAATTTGTTCCCTTTCTTTTTGAGCCTGAATTTGTTCCCTTTCTTTTTGAGCTTCTAATTCTTTTAATTTAATTTAATTTTCTCTTTCTTCTTTTTCTTTTTGAGCCTGAATTTCAATTTCCCTCAATTTTTGTTGCATTTCTAACTTTTTTAATTCCAATTCTAACTTTTTTAGTTCAAGGGCATCAGTGGGTTGTGGTTCAGAGGGGAGAGTTTCAGACTGAGGCAAAAGGCCTTCCTCCATATAATGATTAACAATGAGCTGTTTAAGTTTATGTTTGTTCAGACCAGGGGTGGCAGGTAATTTTAGATACTGAGCAAGTTGAAATAAACCCTCCTTCTTAAGAGATTCTAAAAGGGCCAAATTAGGAGATCTTTCAAATTCAGAAATAAATTCTGTCACAATAAATACCATGATGAAAATGTTTGCTGGTTCTCAGATTATGTAAATAATAATACTGAAAGTTTCTAAGAAAGTTTAAATGTTTTGAAAGTGAGCCAAAATAAAAATTGAAATATGCAAATAAAGCTTTCTCGTTATCTAACATTCAATCTCGGCAACGAGCCCCCAATTTCTGTTACGGTGTGGAATTATTAATGATATTGGTAACAGAAAGAAATCTGAGAATCAGCAACAAAACTATGAATTTAACTATTCTGAAATTTAATTAAAAAAAATTGATATAAAAAAAATGATACAAAGATCTTTTACACTAATTGGGTTACAGAAAATAAAAAAAAAACAATGGTACTTATCAATTATAGAATTAGTCCAAAGTACAGTTTGACAGAATCCAGTAATCCAGTGGTGAAGTATCTTCTGAAGAAAGTTACCAGCTGGTTGATGTAGTATTAAATCCAAGAATGTCTCTTCAGAAACAGTATCCCGTAGATTTGTAATAAAATTCTCACTTAGAAATTTCAGCAGTCTCCAATAAAATATAACAAAGTGCTCCGTAAAATTCAAATGGAGTAAAAATGCAAGAAGTATTGGCGCCACAGGTAATTTCCAAATAATCCAGTAGAATCCTGGCTTTTCACAAAATAATATTCTGTTTCACAGAAAGTATAAATTCTCTTTTCCAAGACGAATAGATTCTCTTCAAAATTCTCTTTTGGAATCAATCTCCAAATTCACAAAGAAGCACTGCTTCTATAATAAATGCACTGTTCTGAAACAATAATATTCTCCAATGGAAATAACTGAAGTGAGTCTTTTTGAAAGGCTTTCTAAGAATGAGTTTTTGAATTCTGTTGACAAACCTTTATATAGTAACCAGATAGAATGTCCCAGAAGAGGAAGTTTCTGCAATGTTCTATTAGTTTCTGGGGGATTCTGTTAAAGTTCAAGTAAACAAGGTCATTGACCTATTTAAACAATTAAACAATCAACAGCTATATGTACAATATATCAGTGTAACAAAGATGTAAACAAGGTCACTGAGTGCAAAAGAGTTAGACCAGTCAGAAAATGCAGAAATAAAAAAATCTTTCTCACATAATTATCAACTTAAGGATATATCAATCTCAATATAATATGGGGGCTATAACAACGCGGTTAGAATACCCGGCAGTTTACGCTGGAGTGTTAGATGGTCAATACTCAATCCCTCAACGCCTTTAAAACTATTAGAGAGCGAGCTCTATTCGGTTCCAGTTCGGCGATGGTAGAGGTTTGAGTCCCACCATGGTGGCGAGCCAGAATGTAAGGCAGATATAAGGTATATTTATATCCAACATTAAAAAAACACGGGTTCTAGTCGTTTCGTCCCATGGTCGTTTCGTCCCAAGATGTTTCGTCCCATTTATTTTGGTCGTTTCGTCCCATGTAGATTTTTCACTTTGGTCGTTTCGTCCCATGTGGATTTTTCACTTTGGACGTTTCGTACCATCCGAGATTGGCTAGGTAATCTCAAATTTGGTTGATTTTTTATGAATATTTCTCAGTGAGACTATGCAAATATGGATATCATTGGAACCGGCTTGATCAGTTAGTTCCAATAGTATACGCATGGTTTTACTGGAGAAAATGTAAGACATTTCAGGCTCATTCATTTGTTGTGCAGTTTTGACCGATTTGTTAAAGGGTTAAGTCACAACGGGACATATAACGATGACGAATCGGGTATTATTGTTTATTATTTACACTTTTTCTTCGAACTCATCATCAAACCTATCGCCCTCATGGGTGCGATGATATTTCTTAAGGACCTCGGCGAAAAGGATGTTGTAAAATATATAGTCAAGCATATAAAAACAAGTCCCCTAGGTTTGAAAGGCAGCAGTCGGTCCTATTATGCCCATACAGACATATCAAAGAGACGCAATGGTGTTTATACAAACAGCTGGCTTGATCAATCACACACAACAGAAGGCTGTACTTACAACAACCAGCAAGTAAAAGTGTTTGACAGACCGACTTATTCACTCAATTAACAACAACAAAAATGGGTGCGATGATATTTCTTAAGGAGCTCAGCGAAAAGGATGTTGTAAAATATATAGTCAAGCATATAAAAACAAGTCCCCTAGGTTCGAAAGTCAGCAGTCGGTCCTATTATGCCCATACAGACATATCAAAGAGACGCAATGGTGTTTATACAAACAGCTGGCTTGATCAATCACACACAACAGAAGGCTGTACTTACAACAACCAGCAAGTAAAACTGTTTGACAGACCGACTTATTCACTCAACAATAACAAAAATATAATTACAATCCTTATCAAAATTATTGAAAACAAACAAAAAATACTGTGAGTCCACATTGAGATTAGTAACAAAATACATAATGGTTTGTTTGATTGACCGACAAATTCACATAAACAAAAAAGAACCTAACAAACAACAATTACACGTTTGTTACAGAACAAGATAAGTTTATAAATTAGGAAAGCTAGGCGTTTTCACGTCAATCTCGGATGGGATGAAACGTCCAAAGTGAAAAATCCACATGGGACGAAACGACCAAAGTGAAAAATCTGCATGGGACGAAACGACCAAAGTGAAAAATCTACATGGGACGAAACGACCAAAATAAATGGGACGAAACGCCCAAAATGGGACGAAACGTCCTGGGACGAAACGACCATGGGACGAAACGACCTGATCCCAAAAAACACAAGCCCAATTCAAGCCATGTCAAAATCTTTGTGTTGTACAATATTTTTAACGGCTTTGATAAAAAAGAAACAAGAAAAAAACAAACAAACCCCAAAAACCAACAACACCCCTCCCCAAAACAAAGAAATAAAAAAAAAAAACAAGCTTTTTGTGAACCGCCTTCTAACACTATATTCAATCGGTGCGCTTGTAGTGAAATCGTGATTTCAAAAAGCACTTTGATGTACCGCTCTCTTTGGGCTAGGAACTGGTGTATATTGTATAAACAAACCCGGATACTAGAAAAGACAGTTAAAAAGACACTTTGCTGTGCCGCCCAAACCAAAACCAAACATTACAGTGAAAACACGTTTCATTACGTTTTACAAGTGAGTGTGGCTTTATTCAGGGCTAGGAGGTGTCTCATGCACTAAATTCAAATTATTCATTCAGTGGAACGAGCTGGAGTTATTCACAGGACAGTTCATACATTCACCCTATTCTTCTTACAAGTAAGTACATAAATGAAGTTTAGAAATATATAATTAAAAATTACCCTAAAATATAGACCTATCGAAATTTTTAAGTACACACCTAATAATTTCAATATAATTTCAATATATATTCGCCGAATAAGTTATGGAATGAACAGATCGCCGCGAACAGTTTTGATTATTTAAAGTTTTCGCTGAAATTGCCGTTTTAGGCATAATGTTCTTTAAAAAATCTATACGCTGTATTGATTTTTTTAAAGTTAAAAACTATGCCTAAAATTTTCGAATAAAAATTTAGAAAAATAGAGGTGAAAATTACCTGAGTCGTTTCGTTCCTTTTTGGGTACGAAACGACCCAGTACGAAAGGGAAAAGGTACGAAATGACCCGTAACCTTTATGAATATCTCCTGTGAATATTTATGTAAAATTATTTAAGTGGAGGCCGGTTTGGGCCAAAATGTCAGAGGCCAGTTTGGCTGGAGGCCGGTTTGGGCGTATTCGTACATGATGAGGGGGAGCTCAGAATCTACAACATACTGGTGGTGTTAAATGACGCCAAATACTGTTGCTATCAATAAAGGGCAAATATCGATAAAATAAAATCAGTTTAGCATAGTGCAATGAGGTGATTCGTCGAAAATGTACAGTATCGCTGGAGATAAATTATCATAAAAACGGAATAAAATTTTATCACGATCAAAGATAGCAATATATTTTATATTGATGTAATACAATAAAATCACATGCAGAATACAACAAACACATAAAAACAAAACATGTTATTTTTGTTTAATGAATTTATTTTAATTTAGTATGTATGAGATTTCAACTAAAATCACCACGTATTTATTGGAAAATAAAATTATTTCACGCAAGAAAATAGTCTTCTTTCTTTCTTTTAAACCCAAAATCTGAAATTAGAAGGAAAAAAAGTGAGATATAAATAGAAAATGCGAAATTAAAATCTGTGTACGAAAAAACGTCCAGGCGTTTTGTGTACGAAACGTCCTAAATTGGCCGTGTACGAAACGTCCAGCACCCCGAATCTTGTTTGTTTACATTCTGCAACAATCCACATGGCAGGATTATGCGATCAGTAATCAATAAAAATGAGAATTACAGCACTCTGCAAATCTTATCTTGTTAATATTAATTTACTGACTTCTAACATATGCTCTACCAATCAAGTACACTTTTTTTGGAAAGTCATAATTAGTAAGAATTTTGAAGAAAACTTGAAACAGACCACTGTAACAGAATATTATATACATGTGCTCTGTTTGTTTCTTGATTTAGTCGCGTCTGTCACGCTGGAGTAACCGACCAATCGATGTACACAATATCTTGCGTCGCACGATTTGATTGTCTTGTTTGGGAAGTTATTCTGCCCATTTTTAATCGCCTCATTCGAAAATGTAAACAATGATTCTGTTGTGGTTCAGAATTTACCACCTTGAAATAATTTGCTCAAAAGTGGATTTATTCAACAAAATAATTTAAAACTATACCCGGATGTTGTGGGCATAATACGTAAGTATACATATCTGAGAGGAATTTGCTGAAGTCGCACTATTCAAATCGTTCTGTTGCAAATACACATGAGTATTATGTAACACGAATATGCACCGAACAACGCATAATATTCACAAACCTTTTGAACCATTGCCTAGAAAATCTAACGAATAAAACGATATACAACATAGTACATATGGTTCCCGCAAATGATTTTTATGGCAATCGAAAGTTTCTCTTGAAATACTAGAAAGTTTCGGTTTAGCAGCCCCTTAAAGAATTACACCCAAACCGGCCTCCAGCCAAACCGGCCTCCACAATTTCGCCCAAACCGGCCTCCGCGAGGTTTTTTAAAAATTTTTTTAAATTTTCTACAATTTTATTCATACCCATTTGTTTATAATCTTTGGAAAAAAAATTAACGAGATTTTGGATAAATACTTAAATAAAAAAAATGCCTACCTCATTTTACAGAAAGTGATATCCTCCTATTAAAAAGTGATAAAAATCCATCGGAACGTTATATCCTTTACTAAATCTAACACAACCTGTTGGTTCCATATCCCTGATAGTTGTGAAAGATGTTTCCCGATAGGCAGTCTGCTGCCATCCAAACTGGATGATCATTGGATGTCCTTATTCAAACAGGTTGGGTTGAGAAATGCTAGTGTGGTCGGAATCATTATCAAGACAACATGTCATACTCATCTCATACTGAACTGGTACAAACGGTTGTTTTTACAGCATTCAACAGTCAGCTTGTTGGTCTTTTAAATGAAGTGTCATGATTACCCTTATCCGAACTTCAAAGGTGTTTGTTGAAAAATCACTGAAATCAAATCATTTGTAATATTCATTACATCAAACATTTTCTATTGTTTCACGATTTTTTTTTTTTTATCTTCACATATTATAAATATGTCTTGTCAATGTTCCACAACATACCAAACATGGAATCCGGCTCGGATCTCTGTGTATATTGTGCTAGACGCTGTCGAGAATGGCAGCAAAGTCTTCAGTGCGATGAGTGTCAACGCTGGCAACATCGTACCTGCAACACTGGTATAACCCAGGCCTTTTACAGGCGTCTGAACAATGGCTTAGAAGAACTTTCGGATTGGCGCTGCTGTAGATGTTCCTCCACAAATTCAGCAACTTCGATTCTCACCGAAGAAATGTCAATATCAGCAGCTATAGAAAATGTAATTGAGGAAGAAAGTGTTGACGAGGAAGTGTCTGATGATGTTGGGCCAGCTACTACAGAAACTTTCACCAGGCCTCCAGTGTTGGATGAGAGTGTTGTCCAACAGGTCGTCCTTGCTACAGGAGATAATAGCAATGAAGAGACAACATATAAGATTATAGATGGTGGAACACAGTTAGGAAAAAAAAGACTTGTAGACAGTTTGGGGTATGCGTACACTTTTAAATACGAAAAGAAAGGTGTCATATATTGGCGATGTTCTGTTTGTTCCAAAAATAAGACTTGTTTGGCATCAGTTAAGCAGTCAGGTGAAATGTTTGAAATGGGTTTACGACAACACACACATGATGGTAAACCTGGAATAGGTGATGCCTCACAGACCGCAACACAAATAAAAATGGCTGGTAAAAGAAACGTATTCAAACCTGCACAGCAGATAGTGGAAGGATATTTAAGAGACAATGAATTGACACAATCGATAGCTTTGCCATCTGTAGTTAATTTGTGTAAGCAGGCAAATAGAAGCCGCCAGGCCATGAGACCTCCTGAACCTAAGGATATAGAATATGAGTTTCGGGAAAGCCACTTCCCGGCTGATTTTTGGATTGGTGACTTTCGTTGTAATAACGCAAGGCACTTAATATTTGCAACTAGGGAACAGCTAGAAACAATGACATTCGTGACTTGCTACCAAATGTTGAATTTAGAGGTTGCACTTTTCATTGGCAGCAAGCTGTATATCGCAAGGTGCAAAGTTTTGGGCTGGAAATAGAATTCAGTCAACGCACAGAAGTGTACAAATTAATAAAAAAAACTAATGGCTTTGCCATATATTCACCACACTCACATTCTTCAAGAATTTTTGAACTTGAAAGAGCAAGCACAGGGTTCAGCTCTTGAACAGTTATTTACGTATGCTGAAAATCAATGGGTTTCTTCCACAGTTTGGCCAGTACACTGCTGGTCTGTGTTCGGAATGTCAGTGAGGACGAATAATGACTGTGAGGGCTGGCACAGAAGGATTAATGGCTCTGCAGGGCGCAGGAATCTGCAATTTTTCTTGCTTGTAGATTTATTGTACAAAGAGGCTCGTTTCCTCCCCGTTGTTCGTGAGTTTGTAAGCTGGGGACAAATGGGGAGACATGTTAGCAATAAAACAAAAAAGTTCAACAGTGAATTAGAGTCCATATGGACGGATTATGAAAATGTGGACAAAACACCAAGACAAACTCTGGCGATTGTCGCAAATTTAATAAGTAAAAATTAGAAATTATGTTAAATATGTTTAATAATATTTAATCACTGTACTTTAATTTACTTTACTTACACATTTAAACGTTTGTTTTGCCATTTATATATAGAACCTAATTAAACGAAAACTTCGTAAGATAGGAATGTATATTCATGAAATTTGTTTTGTGACAATTTAGTAGAGAGTGGCTAAGGGTTTTCGCCAACAAATTGTCACAAAACAAATTTCACGAACATACATACATGTTAATATTATAGAATCTAAACGAAAACTTGGTTAGACTGGAATGGTAAGATAGGAATGTATACTCATGAAATTTGTTTGACAGTTTAGTGGAGAATGGCTAAGGGCTTTCGCCATCAAATTGACACAAAACAAATTTCACGAACATACATACATGTTAATATATAGAATCTAAATGAAAACTTGGTTAGACTGGAATGGTAAGATAGGAATGTATACTCATGAAATTTGTTTTGTGACAATTTAGTGGAGAATGGCTAAGGGCTTTCGCCATCAAATTGTCACAAAACAAATTTCACGAACATACATACATGTTAATATTATAGAATCTAAACAAAAACTTGGTTAGACTGGAATGGTAAGATAGGAATGTATACTCATGAAATTCGTTTTGTGACAGTTTAGTAGAGAATGGCTAAGGGCTTTCGCCATCAAATTGTCACAAAACTTCAAAATTTCAAGAACATACATACATACATGTTAATATTATAGAATCTAAACGAAAACTTGGTAAGACTGGAATGATAGGATAGGAATGTATACTCAAGAAATTTGAAAACTTGGTTAAACAAACAAAAATGAAAATAAATTGCCACCTGTTATTTATACATTTACATATATGAGCTTCACTAAGATTTAGTTATGTAATACGTGATTACCATTCTCATCACTGTTTTGCCATTTGATATATGCCATTAAAGCTATTATTTCGAAACTGTGTTGTTTTTCTTTTCAAATCCCATAGATTACCCCAATTGTTTCCTGGGGAAAGTTCGCTTATGTAAGTTATTTTTCTTTTGCAATTGCATTTTTTGGCGGCTGTAAGACATTCTATTTAAGTATATTGATGTTTTAGAGACGCCACAAAATGCAATTGTGGAGATAAATGTTTAATGCAGACAGCCAATTAGAATAATGGAGGCCGGTTTGGATGATCAATGCTTGACCGTCGCCGACGATGAAAATATTGGAGGCCGGTTTGGGTAAAAATGTGGAGGCAGGTTTGGGTTAAGTGGAGGCCGGTTTGGGTAAAAATGTCGGAGGCCGGTTTGGGCGTATTCGGTTTTAAGGGCCTATATAAGTAATGAAATTTTGTTTATTTTGAAAATTCTCACCTCTCATATTCCTTAAATTCAGATTAAATATACACAAATTATACATCAAAATGAAGGTTGGGAAGTATAGAACACGAAAAAACATGTAATCAACTCGTAGAGTCGACTGTAGGCACCACTGGTTCCTGGAAGTCTGCTACCGTATTCGCACCAGAACTGATAATAAAATAATATTTCATCAGAACAACTGGTAAAGGCCAAGAACAGAGGACCGCGCGTTTTTTAAGAAGATAAAACATTTTTTACAACTCTTTTGGAGTTTATCATTCTAAGACATGTTTTACACAAAATTAGCCCAAAACGCCGATACCTACTGACAAATATCATCACTTTTAACCCTTTTTACACTCAGTTAACTTTATTCTCCAAACAATTTCAACAACAAAACCTGCGGTAAACAGGTACGCGATTCTTTGTTTTTTTCCGCTATCGTGTATACTTCATTTGATGGAGTATACGGGGGTGTAATTACAATGGGAGAACGAATTAGGGTCAGTTTGGGATGGAAACGGGTTAGTTAACCCGTACCCATCCTAAACTGACCCTAGTACGCAAAGAAGGCAATGATTAGAATACGTCGACCAATGCATTAGGGTCAGTTTAGGATGGGTTAGCTAACCCGTACCCATCCTAAACTGATCCTAGCATGCAAAAAAGGTAATGATTGCTCCCCTGTGACGTCACATCGAAACATCCACAGCTCCATTTCAGAACGCAATCAGAAATTAATTTTGTTTCAAAAACCCGTCACAGAGAAAAGGGTTAAAAGTGATTATTTTTGTGAGTGGGTATCGGTGTTTTGGGCTAATTTTGTGTAAAACATGTCTTAGAATGATAAGTAACTCAAAAAAGTTGTGAAATATGTTTTATTTTCTTAAAAAACGCGCGGTCCTCTATTCTTGGCTTTTACCGAACAACTTGTGGCCAAATGTGCTTCATATATCCAAGAACAAAGCTAGGCATTCAAAACACTTTCGAATACAGCGATAGGTCTACATTTTGGAAAAAGACAACACTGTCTGCATTTTTTATTGAAGATGGTTTCCATGCTCGACAGACATGCGCAAACCACTCGTTACCACGAATTTCCATCAAAAAACAAAATCGTAATTCTAAGAAATTTCAACAGGTATCATGATACCTTGCATTGAATATGGCAACTGTGCAATCGCTATCTAATAACAGTATACTGTATGAAGGCGATCTTTTTCATTATTTGATTTTAGACGGCGTTGTTTTTACATGCTTTTTCTGTCCGATGACGTCGGCCAGAAATCGAAAGTATACTCATACGTAAACAAAAGCAAAAGCGTTGGAATTTTCCCCAATGCAGCTCTGTCGCCGTGTTTTGAAGAATTTTTATCCCCTAGCTTTGTTCTTGGATATGTAACGCACATTTGGCCACAAGTTGTTTTTGTGAAATATTATTAAATTATCAGTTCTGGTGCGAATATGGCAGCAGACTTCCAGGAACCAGTGGTGCCTACAGTCGACTCTATGAGTTGATTACACATGTGTTTCGTGTTCTATATATCCCAACCTTCATTTTGATGTACATTTTGTGTATATTTAATTTGAATTGAAGGAATATCGGAGGTGAGAATATTCAAAATAAACAAAATTTCATTACTTATATAGGCCCTTAATTTTAGTCGATCGTCGTTCATTTTTAAGGTGCTATATAAGTAAGAGAAATTTGTTTACTTTGAATTTCCCACCTCTGATATTCCTTGAATTCAAATTAAATCCAACCTAAATTTGGTCAGATTTCAGGTAATTTTCTCCCAATTTCCAAAGTCCAGAGAAGGTCAGAAAGGAATAACCCCAATAAATGATATAATATGAACTTTGGTTAAACCAAGAAGCGCGCGCAACTCAAGTGTTTTTCAAATTATAATGACATAAACTTAACAAAATTTAAAACAGTGTTTAAGGGGTCGTCCAACAAAACATTTTGCGTTGTGAACTAATGCATGTACATGCTGTTTTGTAGATTTATTTCCCCCTAAAAACATATCAGACCTACAATATAAAAATTGGCCTCGAAACGTATTGTCGAAAATTTATTGTTTTTGTTTCGCTGGGGTGCATACATTGTGGAACGGAACTTCTATTTTGGAAATGGTAATTTGTGGACGTTTGTCAGACAGTATGTCACTTCGACATCTTAGGTTCGTAATAACTGAATGAAAACGACCTTTGCCACAATCCGACCTGTGCGTACTTTTAAGTTACAACAAACGGACGTGTTGTTGATGCTTTTCATTTGGTAACTTTGTTCCAATAACACGCAGTGTTGGTTTGAAGTGAACAGCATTTTGCACTTGCAAATGCAAAACAGATAAATCACGTGACAGAATACTCCGCAGAATCGAACAACAGCGGGATCCGAACAGCCAGCCAGCAGACGATGAAATCCAATGTGCATATATGGGAACATTTAGTTTTTCAACAATTTCTGTCATTTAGTCAGCAAAGCAAACGACAGTTGAGTTTGTTTGGAAAAACTTTAATTTTGAAAAGCAGGTTCAATAAATTATTCACAGTCTGCATGGAATGATCTAAGAAGAAATCTCGCATTACACCGTTCGCTTTTTAGGGGGCGTCATTCGATTTGTTCGCTTCTGAAAACGAGAGCTGGGTTTCCCCATGTTTTTACTTCCGGTTTCCGGTTTAGATTGGTGAAGGTCTACTATGGCATAAGTAAGAGATCAGATGGTAAACATGAAGAATAGCGGACCCAACAAATTATACAAAAATTAACAACTTTTCCCAACTTTTCATGGTTTCCCTACATTTTTTAGTGTTTTTTCTTTACATATTCATAAATTTGAGGGAATAAAAATCACGTTTTTTTTTTAGCTTGTTTTTACTAGTTTTTAACTTCCGAGACGAAGCAATTCAACTTGCATGTCAACCATCTTTTCTATCGAAAGTGTGTGTTCGATTTTGAAGCGCACTTGTTCTGCACTGGTACCACTAGGAGAAGTCGGTAAGTACAGTGTTTTTTTCACTTTTTTCATTATTAAGGTAAGTTATGTAATAAATAGCACCACGCTCGACGGGTTAGGGTCAGTCTGGCAAGGGTTCAGGTTAGCTAACCCTAACCCTTCCTACACTGACCCTAATCTGTTGAACACGGTGCGATTTTCGGAACTGATGTGATACTGAATTCTCCACAAATGGGAGGAGACGCCCACCGTGACATCACATCTTTGACAGTTTCCATTGAAAGAACGTCGCTGTTGATAAACACGATCAGACAACTTTTCCGTGCCTCTCTTATGGGAAGGAAAAACTTAGTAAATAATATCTAAATGTATTAAAAACTCAGGGTTTTTGGTACATATATGAAGAAAAAACACTAACGAATGTAGGGAAATCATGAAAAGTTGGGAAAAGCTGGTATTTTTAGCTCACCTGAGCGAAGCTCAAGGGGAGCTTTACTAATCACTTTCTGTCCGTCGTCTCGTCCGTCGTCCGTCGTCGTCCGTCCGGCGTTAACTTTACATTATCGACTTCTCCTCCTAAACCACTAGCCCAATTTTATTCAAATGTTGGCTAAATGTTTATTACCTAATGCCAATTCAGATTTGTTCAAATGAAGTTGCCCCTCCTCCTGGGTGGTGCCACACCCCCAAGGGGCACCAAAATCTTTGTAAATCTTCTTCTCATGAACCAGCAGTAGCAGAGACTTGATATTTGGTGTGCAGCTTCCTTTTGAGGTGTAGACTCAGATTTGTTCAAGAGAAGTTTGTGGGGCTATACTTGACGTTGTTATGAGAGGGGCAAAATTTTTTGCCCCGCCCAAAATTTCTATTTTCCAAACCGAGAGGCTGATTTGAACCAAATTTTATGTGAGGGCTTATTGGGTCATGAGTACTTGATTTATGCAAAAAAAATTTTTCCTGCAGCCCCGTGGGAACCGCAGGAGCTAAAAATAGAAAGAATTTTAAACGCCCATATCTCCAAAACTGCACGGCACTGAGAATTTTTATTTGGTGTGCAGCTTCCTTAGGACCAACAGAAAGGATTGGTAAAAAAAAATTGCCATCGGTTTTATCATAGGGTACAGTTTCGGGACTTTGAAAAAGTGCTGAGTCAGCACTTTTTAACACTGTAGGCAATGGGAAAAACATTAAAAAATCTTCTTCTCCAGATCCAGCAGGCAGAATCTTTTGATATTTGGTATGCAACATTGTAGGGTGGATCTGATTCAAGTTTGTTCAAATCGGCCCCCTGGGTTCATATTTGGGCTCAGTATAGGAGCCCGATTTCGAACTTAGTGCATTTCAGGCAAATTTCTTAAAAAATCTTCTTCTCCAGATCCAGCAGGCAGAATCTTTTGATATTTGGTATGCAACATTGTGGGGTGGATCTGATTCAAGTTTGTTCAAATCGGCCCCCTGGGTTTATATTTGGGCTCAGTATAGGAGCCCAAATTTGAACTTACTGCATTTCAGGCAAATTTCTTTGAAAATCTTCTTCTCCAGATCCAGCAGGCAGAATCTTTTGATATTTGGTATGCAACATTGTAGGGTGGATCTGATTCAAGTTTGTTCAAATCGGCTCCCTAGATTCATATTTGGGCTCACTATAGGAGCTCGAATTCGAATTTAGTGCATTTCAGGCAAATTTCTTCAAAAATCTTCTTCTCCAGATCCAGCAGGCAGAATCTTTTGATATTTGGTATGCAATGTTGCGGGGTAGATCTGATTCAAGTTTGTTCAAATCGGCCCCCTGGATACATATTTGGGCTTACTATAGAAGCCCGAATTCGAACTTAGTGCATTTCAGGCAAATTTCTTAAAAAATCTTCTTCTCCAGATCCAGCAGGCAGAATCTTTTCATATTTGGTAAGCAACATTGTGGGGTGGATCTGATTCAAGATTGTTCAAATCGGCCCCCTGGGTTAATATTTGGGCTCAGTATAGGAGCCCGATTTCGAACTTAGTGCATTTCAGGCAAATTTCTTAAAAAATCTTCTTCTCCAGATCCAGCAGGCAGAATCTTTTGATATTTGGTATGCAACATTGTAGGGTGGATCTGATTCAAGTTTGTTCAAATCGGCCCCCTGGGTTCATATTTGGGCTCAGTATAGGAGCCCGATTTCGAACTTAGTGCATTTAGGCAAATTTCTTAAAAAATCTTCTTCTCCAGATCCAGAAGGCAGAATCTTTTGATATTTGGTATGCAACATTGTGGGGTGGATCTGATTCAAGTTTGTTCAAATCGGCTTCCTAGATTCATATTTGGGCTCACTATAGAAGCTCGAATTTGAACTTAGTGCATTTCATGCAAATTTCTTAAAAAATCTTCTTCTCCAGATCCAGCAGGCAGAATCTTTTCATATTTGGTAAGCAACATTGTGGGGTGGATCTGATTCAAGTTTGTTCAAATCGGCCCCCTGGGTTTATATTTGGGCTCAGTATAGGAGCCCAAATTTGAACTTAGTGCATTTCAAGCAAATTTATTAAAAAATCTTCTTCTCCAGATCCAGCAGGCAGAATCTTTTGATATTTGGTATGCAACATCGTGGGTTGGATCTGATTCAAGTTTGTTCAAATCGGCTTCCTAGATTCATATTTGGGCTCACAAAAGAAGCTCGAATTCGAACTTAGTGCATTTCAGGCAAATTTCTTAAAAAATCATCTTCTCCAGATCCAGCAGGCAGAATCTTTTGATATTTGGTATGCAACATTGCGGGGTGGATCTGATTCAAGGGTGTTCAAATCGGCCCCCTGGATTCATATTTGGGCTCACTATAGAAGCTCGAATTCAAACTTAGTGCATTTCAGTCAAATTTCTTCAAAAATCTTCTTCTCCAGATCCAGCAGGCAGAATCTTTTGATATTTGGTATGCAACATTGCGGGGTGGATCTGATTCAAGTTTGTTCAAATCGGCCCCCTGGATTCATATTTGGGCTTAATATAGAAGCCCGAATTCGCACTTAGTGCATTTCGGGCAAATTTATTAAAAAATCTTCTTCTCCAGATCCAGCAGGCAGAATCTTTTGATATTTGGTATGCAACATTGTGGGGTGGATCTGATTCAAGTTTGTTCAAATCGGCTTCCTAGTTTCATATTTGGGCTCACTATAGAAGCTCGAATTCGAACTTAGTGCATTTCAGGCAAATTTCTTAAAAAATCTTCTTCTCCAGATCCAGCTTCAGAATCTTTTCATATTTGGTAAGCAACATTGTGGGGTGGATCTGATTCAAGTTTGTTCAAATCGGCCCCCTGGGTTTATATTTGGGCTCCGTATAGGAGCCCAAATTTTAACTTAGTGCGTTTCAGGCATATTTCTTAAAAAATCTTCTTCTCCAGATCCAGCAGGCAGAATCTTTTGATATTTGGTATGCAACATTGTAGGGTGGATCTGATTGTGATTCATGAACGTATTTATTTGTAAAGTTGATAGAATCTTAGACAAAATTTGCAGAAAAGATCTACTATAGAAGGGGTGGTATCCAGGGTGAACCGTTTACCCCAAATCTAGCAGTACTAATGCATTATTCACACAAATCTTCGTTCAAATTTTATGACCCCTCATTGGAACACACGCATTCAGCTCATTCCAACAAAGGTCATATGCCATGTTTTCGAGACAAAGGAATAAAAATTTTAGTTATTCATGAAATTTTTAGGCAACTGTTGTCTGTTATTCACATTGCTTCATGAAATTTCAGTACTTTTAGAAGTTACCTCAGTAATCAAGGGTTAATTCCCCTTAATTAAATGTCGCCTCTAAAAAACAACCACTTTGCATATCTTACCTTTTTACCAGCATAACTGCCAAAACTTGTCAGCATTCTTCGCAAAAATCGCTATTCAAATTTTAATTTTTGTCTCTTAAACATACATGTACTTATCGCTTGTAAATACCCCATTGGAATGAGCTTTTTGAGTCAAAAAAGCAATTTTTTTAGTTATTCCAGAATTTCGTACGTAAAACACAGCTTTATGACTTCACATTAAAATGAGCTCTCTAAGCTTGTTCCAATCAACATTCACGCACTATGTCTTTCACACAAAAAATAAAATTTTCCATTTATTCAGGAATTTTGTTTGCAAGAACACTCTTACCCCCCCCCCCCCCCCCCCCCCCCACACACACACACACACACACACACAAACACACACACACAAACACAGACACACACATCTAAAAGTTCGTCAGCAAAAAAAACAGTTACTTCAATTTTTAAATGCATTATAGGAACAACTTGCCTAATCAAATTTAAATACTTTTGCATCATTCTGTATCTAGAACAAACCATTTACCATATCTTTACGCAAAATTCTCCAGCATCATTCACAAAAAAACACCATTATTTATATATTCACATTTCTGTCTCAAAAATATACCTGATCTTCCCATACCCCTATTGGAATAAGCTGTTTGAGCTTGTTCCAATGATGATTAAAAAAAAATAAAATTTGTGAAAATTTTTGTTTTCTTGCATGCAAATATATACATGTAGCACATGGAAGATATCCACAGTTGGGGAGAGATGTCCAAGGCTATCTCTTCACATTCCTTGTTTGTGCTTCATGCTAAACCAGTTTGTCTGCAGAGATAAATTTGCTTTATTAAAAATCATTGGAGATTGGCCACACACCAATGATTTTAAATAAAACTAATTTTAGGTAACAAATGTTGAACTTCAAACAAAATCTATCACTCAACCAGTTAATGTTGATGAGGCATGACATGGTGAAGGTGACCTAAAATACTTCTTAGAGTCACTTTGTCAGGTGAGCGATTAAGGCCACGTGGGGCCTCTTGTTTGCATAATTTGTTAGGTCCGCAATTCTTCATGTTTACCGATCAGATTTTATGCAATAAAATACTTCAGATTTGTTGAATAGATAAATTCTGCAATCCTTCTAGTAGTAGTACAGACTCGGAGAATCTTTTTATCATTCTTGCGAGGAATGGACCACAAGACCAATTGTAATTTAGGATACCTATATTTCAAAAGGGCTGCCATTTTTCTTGTTAGCTTAACTTGACATAGTCAAGATAAGCTATTGCCATCACGCGTGCGGAAGTCTTTGACGTCTGTTCACATTTCCTTTAGCACGGGCTACACCCCGCAGTTCTTGTCTGATCATCACGAAATTTCATATGCAGGTTTGGGGTCATGTCTAGATGAGAACGTCCCCTTTTGGTCGCGATCGGGCAACCGGTATGGCTGCCCGAGCCCAAAACCCGAAAACCATTAGCACAGTCTACAGGTCGTATTTATGAAGGGATTTCATTGTAACTTGGTAGGATGCCTCTGTATAGTGCCTAGACGAGAACGTCCCCTTTTGGGCATGATCTATCAACCGTGATGGCTGCCCAAGCCCGAAACCCAAAAACTTTTAGCACAGTCTGCAGGTCATGTTTAATGTGGAGGGATTTCATTGTAACTTGGTAGGATGACTCCTTATGATGTCTAGATGCGAATTTCCCCATTTGGGCATGATCTGCCAACCGTGACGGCTGCCCGAGCCCAAAACCCGAAAACCTTCAGCACAGTCTACAGGTCATATTTATTGAGGAATTTCATTGTAACTTGGTGGGTTGACTTCATACAATGTCTAGATGAGAAAGTCCCCCTTTGCACGTGATTGGGCAACTGTGACGGCTACAGGAGCCCGAAGCCCGAAAACCTTTAGCACAGTCTAGAGGTCATATTTATGAAATGATTTCATTGTAACTTGGCAGGATGACTCCAAATAATGTCTAGATGAGAACGTCCCGTTTTGATCGCGATCATGCAGCCTTGATGGGTGCCCGAGCCCAAAAACCTTTAGCATAGGCAAAAGGTCATATTTATGGAAGGATTTCATTGTAACCTGTTAGATCGGCCCCATTCCCAATTGAAAATAGTCACCTTTTTCCCCAATTTGCTCCCCAAAATTACCAATTCACTGTAGTTAGGAATTCATTTCTGTGTGACCAGTCGATTATTTTCAAGTGACAAGGACCAAATATTTGGCAGTGGGATTCACAGTGTGAATTGTTTCAGTGCGAAGGGTATTCACGTGTGTTGTTTTGAAACCGTTTTAACAATGTCATGGAACGTCCTTGACTGTGTTCTCCCAGATGTCGCTCTAAATTAGCTCCCCTGATGTGCAACAGTGATAACTGATTGACTTGCAGCAACGTAAACGCTACCAAGCAAAACTGCTCACGAATGGTGCCTAAGTTTCGTTACCGACAGATTCCATGCTGCTTAAAGCATGTTACCGATTTTTATGTAATTGTTTCAATTCATGGCGTCAGCAAAGTGAATTTTTTTTCAAGTTTAATTCTCATCCTTAGTCGTCTGTCTGCAGCTGCTCTTGACTCCGTCAGCGTTTGCTGTCGGTGGCCGACCACTGAGTTTTAATCTACAAAATATATGTATCTGTGGAAAACGTCGACTAGGAAATTGCTAATCGGTTATCGGCAGAACCCTAGTCGACTAATCGTTTCAACACTAATTACTAGACAAAATGTCCGATGGCTGGACAGAATGTCCGATCTTTTTAGACAAAATGTCCGATTTTCTTAGACAAAATGTATGACTTACCTTTATTGTATAAGTTTTTTCCAATATATCCTGAATATTTGAATTTAATCCTCCATGTAATGTTTGAAATAAAATAAATTGAAGAACACGGTGCACATAACACCACAACGAAAACTTGAATGAAACAATGAAAAATCAAATTAGTGAATTTGAATTTACTTGTTTATTTAGTAATTTTGACTTTTCAAACATGATTCGTCACGTTGTTTTCATAGTGAAGCCATGAGTGTTCTTTTGAAATTACTGATCGATTCTCACCTGTAAGAAAAGTTTGCATGATGCAAAACGTCAAGCAACCAGATATTCAGTGATGCAGCATCACTGCATCACATCTGGTTGCTTGACGTTTTGTTTTTGATGCTGTATTCAAATTGAGCTCTCAGTGTTGTATCTTTTGACGTGTGTGCATACTCTGTCTTATCAAGTTATGACGTCATTGTGCACTGGGTCTTGTGATGAGTTTGCTTGCTGGAGTCTGTGTCATGATGTTGTGTTCATATCATGCAGCGTGTGTGGATGTTTTAATAATATATTAGTAATAATAAATTCCTCACGCTGTTATAACTGTGAAATAGTGAATATGCACAAAATGATAAAAAAGAAGACTGGATGGATGGGGCATACCGTCAATTAACTATACATTGGCAGGTGACGGGGATACTGTGTTGACTATATACTGCATGGTTTGCAGAACATTTTATGAGGAAAAACATGTGCAGTCGAAATCGGGCCACTTGGGTGATGACAGACCGACAAATTCATAAAAGGAACAGATGTAATCAAAAAATGTAATGCTGCAAATCATGTGACTAAATTTCATTCATAGACAGGCAATGAGGGCTCAAGTTGCTCCATCAAAACTAGCTTCCGTTACTGTCCGCATTGACAATTCTAGCAAAGAACTCGCGTCAAGCAACAATTTCAGAAACACTGGGCAGGTACAATTATTCCCGCCGTGCACAAATGGTGAAAAAAATTCAACTTGTCCACTTCATCATTCTTCAGGGAAGGCCATTCAGGGACTATGAATCCATTGCCAGTTTTGAAAAAAACTTACATGAAGTTGACTTGGGGGGCATCAAATCTTTCACGCAAAGCGGTACCAGTAATGGCAAGTTTTTTAGCCGACTGTATCTGCGAAACTGAGATGCCAATTTTATATATTTCTCACATTTTACAACGGTTCAAGTTCGGCCAAAACTGCCGATGAGAAGGAAGTGTATATAATAAAGACATGTGCAAAAGGTACAGCAAAATTTCAAGGTAATGTCTCCAGAAGAACCGAATGATGCAAATGCACTAGAGATGGGCAGTATTGGAATTTTGAGTTCGGTATCGGTTTCGGTATTTTTGTGTGGGCATACCGCGGTATCGGTTCGGTATTAGGTATGTGACTTCAGATTCACTGATAGTACCAAAGGGGAATCCATGTCCGAAAAAATACTGAATAAGTTGTTCTTGTATCATTCTATCACAGTGCTACACATGCCATTGTTGATGGGCTCAACATTGTCAATCTTTTGTCACCACAGATCATATCTACAGTAATTTGGTGACTTGTTCTAAATACGCCTTAACTTTTCAAGCTCACTTAAGGCATCTGTAATCATAGAATGTGTGTCCTGAAGATGTCATCTTTAGGTTGGCCTGATGACAGTAGTAAAATGATCTGGTCAGTGATTTCTAGCCAAGTCTTGGCTGCCTGTTAAGGCAGCCAAGACTTGGCTAGAAATCACTGCTAAGCAACTGGACATGTACAGGTCGTAGACTATTGATAATTTAGTACAACTGCCCTGGTCCTTAAGGCTTAACAAAACTGAAAAATAAAATCAGTCACTTCTTTCATGAAAATGAACACTTCAACTGCTATCAATCCTCACCAAGGCCTTATAAATAGTGAATGCACAGGGAAAATTGAAAATACCGTTGGTTTCGGTATTCAAAGATTGGGTCGGTTCGGTTTTTCGGTGTCCCCATGATATCGGTATCGGTTCGGTTTTTCGGTATATTGCCCATCTCTAAAATGCACATGTATGGGTTACAGGAAGCACTTGATAAAAGTATCAACTTTGTTATTGAATGATACCTGTGTTTTTATTTTTGTAGATTAAAAATCACAGTGCTTGACACTATTTAAGCAATGGGTTGGCGATCCAGAAGTCGTAGTCGAAGCAGCAGTAGAGGCCGTTATAGACGATATGATGACAGTGCAAGTAGAAGTCCAAGTCCAGAAGGCTACAGAATTCATGTTGCTGATTTGGGAATTGATCCATCAAAGCGAGAACTTGAGAAATGCTTTGATAAATATGGTCCAATTACTGAGACATGGTTGGCAAAAAATCCTCCTTGCTTCGCATTTATTGTATATAAGTACAAAGATGATGCAGAAACGGCCATTAGAGAAATGGATGGCAGGTTTGTATACATTGATGCAGGTCGGTATTTTTTCGAATCTTAGCAAAGTAACACAAGTACCTATTCCTCTTCCTTTCTCTCAGGTGCAAAAGAGAACAATTTTTGGAGAATCCTGATAAAAAACGTTTAGGACACTTAGACAAAAGACAAAATTTAAGCCAAACCGAGTTCACCCAGTTATGTAGCTATGCAAAATCTGGTGACTAGT
The DNA here is from genome assembly GCA_031216915.1 of Pictodentalium vernedei. Taxonomy (NCBI): domain Eukaryota; kingdom Metazoa; phylum Mollusca; class Scaphopoda; order Dentaliida; family Dentaliidae; genus Pictodentalium; species Pictodentalium vernedei. The sequence goes on along the minus strand of CM062293.1, from coordinate 443,253,126 downwards.
ATCCTACAGAAGAACAGTCACCTTTTGTCCAATTCCCACCATCGTGGACGAAGTCACTTTTCTCTTTTTCACAAACTATGGGGGAATCACTGTTTTCAGCTCACCTTGACAAAGTCAAGCTTAGCTAATCTCATCGCTCTCTGTCCGTCGTCTGTCAACACCATGTTTTGGTATTCTCCAAAACCACTTGGCCAATTCAAGTGAAAGTTTGTGTGAGTGATGGAAGCCCAACTTTTAACAGTGGGATATGGGGGATAATTTTTAAAAAATCTTCTTCAGATTCACCTGTCAGAGTGCTTTCATATTTGGTATACATCTCTAAGGGGGTCAGATTCAAGTTTGTTCAAATCGTATCCCTTGGTTGCACACATTTTAACTTGGTTCAATATGAGGAAATTTCTAAATTTCTTTAAAAATCTTCTTCAGATCCACCTGTCGGAATGCATTCGGATTTGGTATACAACATCTCTAGGGGGGGGGGGGGGGGAAGGGGGGGGGCAGGTTCAAGTTTGTTCAATTTGAGTGCCTGGGTTAGTTTTTGGGCCCCATATGGGAACCTTAAATTTAACTTAGTACAATATGAAGGAATTGGTTCAAAAATCTTCAGATTAACCTGTCAGAATCCTTTCATATTTCATATACAACATCTCTAGGGGAGTCAGATTCAAGTTTGTTCAATTTCGTTCCCTGGGTTAATATTTGGGCTCCCTATGGTAGCCCGAATTTTAACTTAGTGCAATATGAGGAAATTTCTTTAAAAATCTTCTTCAGATCCACTAATCGGAATGCTTTCATGTTTGGTGTACAACATCTCTAGCAGGGTTCGTACAGGTCATGGAGTCCTGGAAAAGTCCTGGAATTTTGAAAAAAAAATTCAAGGGCCTTGCAAAGTTTTGGAAAATGGACTGGAAAGGTTAAAGTTTTGGAAAAGTCATGGAATTCGTGACCAGGTTTTAAAGGGATTGATTTTGTGTAAAAATTGTGTGCGACTTGCGCACAAATTATGCCAAACTAAGCTTTTCTGTTTGGGTACGAACTTACCCAGTCATGGAATTTTTTAGAAAAGTCATGGAATTTGTTTCTCTGAAAAGTGTATGAACCCTGCTCTAGGGAGGTCAGATTCAACTTTGTTCAAATTAAGGCTTCCACGTTTAGACAAAATTGTAAACATTTAAACGACTGTCCATTAACGAAACGGAAACGTTTACACATACTAACAATGCAAGTAGTCAATATTTGATAGAAGTGTGTAATAATACACAGTAAGTTCATTATATCTTTGCGTACAGGGCATACAATTTATGCTATTGAAACAGCCGATTTACAGTTCGTCCAAAAACAACGTAGACGAATGATCACAACATGCCGATGCCGAAGGCAAAGTCGCTCGGTCTATTGGGGGAGGGGGGGGGGGGGGGGGTGGGTGGCTGGGGGTATTCTCCCCCAGTAAATTTTGAAATTTATGGGGGTCTCTGAGCTCATTCTGCTGGGTTCGGGGTGAAACAGTTATGTTGGAGCGAGTTGCTATGGCACACAATAGTGACAATACCAGTCTTGAGAGTGGAATGCAATGTTGCAAAAATAAACAGTCTACAAACCATGCAGGGGAATCCAAATTTTCAAACACCGCTAGTGCCACTCTGTGTGTCAAACTCCATAAATCGATCCTAAGATCATCCCATGTGTGAATAATAAATTGATAATCCATGTCAGGTTAACGAAATCATCGAGAACAATTGTATATCACTTTGGGAATATACATGTAAATCCGAATAAACTAAAACATCCCACACATGTTTTGAAGGAAACACCAAAGATAAGCACATGCCATGTGGCTCACGTGACTGTGTCACATATGATATCACATGATTTGAAGATGATTTCGTTCGGTTACTGTGGCGGCGGCGCCAGTCGGAACCAGTACACAGTTTTTCTGAAGCATTACCAAAATATTGCATTGCAAAGTTGGAAATTTTTTTTTTGTTTCTTTGACTTTCTGCATTAATCTGCAATTTTGAAATTACTCTATTAAAACTTCATTCCATGTACACGTTTACCAGAACTGTAAACGTTTAATGCCCATAAATGAAATGTTCACGTTTACACGTGTAAACGTGGAAGCCTTAGTTCAAATCGGGAACCTGGGTTAATATTTTGGCCCCAGCATTTTTTTCTGTCTTTGCTCCCGAAATCTCAGTGTTGGTAGGTTTGGGCAACGAAATTTTGCGAGATTAATTTTTCCATTCACGTCTCATTCACGCAAGTGTGATTACAATAGAAGCAGCAAATAACAGATAAAATAATAATACAAACTGTTTTTGTCTGATTCGAATTAACATCCACCTAAATCCGCATGAAAACTGAGAAAATCCCAAGATTAAACAAAAAAAAACACACACATTTATGAAACTTCAAAAGCATGCTTGTCAACTAATGGGGGAATTCCCTTCAATCCCACAATACTATGCGCAGGTACATCCGATCCTAACATCTGAATAAATGCAACACTAGACACAGAAACTGCCATCAAAATAAATGTATGAACTAAAATAAAATGTGTACCTGTGTCTACGTGGAGAGGTGGGGGGGGGGGGGGGGGGGGCATTCCATTTCTGAAATATCCAAAGCTGTGGGGAATTTTCATAGATTGAAATTATTTAAACAGTAAACTGAAATGTTTTTTTTTTCCCAATTTTTTTTCTTTGAGACAACCCTTGCATCGAAAATACACCCCCCCACAATATATACGAAACGTCCTTAAATTTTATCAACAAAAAATCCAAAATGTCTTATGTACGAAATGTCCAGCACCCACATGATGAGTCCAAGTCGTTTCGTCCCCGGGACGATTTGTCCCCTAACATGGTGGGATGTTTCGTTCCCTCCCAGAGACGAAACGCCCACTTGAATAGCAAATCATTAAGATGATATGGGATGTTGGATTTTTTACATGATGTAACAAGACATGGTCACATCCTTAGAAATGGTTTGCCAAACCAGTTTTAATGATACACATCACATGTTCACATTACCCGTACTGATTCGTGTCGAAGCCCAGGGAGTGCTTGCAGTGGATAAATTGCAAAGTGGGTGGTGGGCTTCGGGACGAGTAATAGTGCTTGCAAGTCGCGTTGGGATGCGTCGGAAATTGGCGATATAAGACAAGTAAGTATCCACTGGGTATGTTACGTTTCTTTGGAATGCCCACAAATTTTATAGAATTTGCTATAAAAATTGTCATTATTATCTTGTACATACGTTTCAGATTTTGGATTTTAATCCTCAATTTAATGAATAAAACAAACAGAAAACCATGCGGTGTTGTTTTAATTTTTTTTTGTACAGGTTACTCTCAAAGCCAGAAATGGACGTAAGTTTGTCAATCAACAATGCAAACCACCCCCTTGAAAACAGACAAACATAGTCTGTTTAAAAATAGCTGGTTTTTTAAATATGTACATTTATTACGAATAAAACAAAATATAGCTTCACACAAAATCAATAAACAAAATTTTAATATGAAGACCAGATAAAATTTACACAGCGGAATATGAATGGCAAAATAGTTGCCTCCCTTGGCAACATTTGAAAAATTGATTTTACACTGAAAGTCATAACTAAACATGTTGCAGAGCATGATGAAATGATAAATGACCATGTTTTATTGAACTAATAAGTCATAAATCATATCCCTGGTTATATTGTTATATAATTCTCAAATACCAGAGTTGTAATTATTTTTTATTTTTAATTGCCACTTTCTCAATTTTTGAACACCTGTTTTTCACGAGCTGTGCATGCTCGAAAGTGGCAGTGTTCTTTCACCATGAGTTGTGTACCGCTCGAAAGTGGCAGTGTTCAATCAGTATCTTTCTGATGATATTCAGCCACTGAAAACTATATTTGTTGTGTGTGTGTTTCAGACACCTATTGACAGCAGCCTGCACACTCATTTGAAACAAGTGACAGCTTCCAAAAACGAGGACTACAAAAAAATAAACAAGTCAATTTTGCTTGGGATAATTTTTTAATAAAGACTTATTATACTGAACACAGACATAATGTATTACACAAAAGACGAATTTAACAACACAAAAAAAATCTCCACTCCAAAAAATATACATGATACAGTATTACAGTTCTATTTGGTAAGTACAGTGTTGCAACAAGTCACCTATTTTTCCATTTGATGCCTGTAGATTTGACGTCTTGTCTCAAACAACTTTCGTCCAATTTGAAACTTCGGGGCTGGGCTTTGACTCGAGTAGGGCACCCTGGTTCACAAATCTGAAAAAGCAGGGGTTGGGCTTCGACACGAGTCAGTATGGCAAGTTGTGGATTTGTTTTTGCCTAAAAAACATCTAGGTAGATAAGAAACACATTCCACTGGAATGTGTTTTTTATCTACCTAGATTTTTTTTTCTAAGCAAAAGCAATCAACTAAGGTCGCCATTGGAAAGAATGTAACAACATAAAATTTCCCCAAAAGGCCCCGACCCCAATATCTGGGGTACTTTTTTCAGGCCCCCGGCAGGCCACAAACTTAACATCTGGGAGACTTTTTTTTAGGCCCCGACCATTTTACTCAAGCAAGCCCTGATATTGCAAACTTTCAAATCCCATTATGTAGCCGTCTCCCTTCATAAACATCAACTGCATGTCTTGATCGAGATGAAATCAATGCAGGGATCAGCCAAGAGGGCGAAGTAAAGTTGGCAATATCTTCGTCTTGGCACCGCTCACTGCGCCCAATTTCTGTGTTTGGGCAAAATCAGTCAAAACGAACCTCTACAGTCGAAATTAGGAGAGATATTGTAAAAAGATTGGAGAGAGTGAGTTACCGATAAAAGTTATTCGTATATCACAACTTACTTCAATAATAGTTATCAAAATCACAAGAAATATGATTGTGTTCCTTTCATTCCACTGCCATTTGAAGCAGGAACCATTAAGAAACACGGAGCGGTCCATGTTGAAGCGATGTGATAATTACCGAAATAAGCACAGCAAGTGCACATTCTCCACCAAAACCAAGTTGAGAGCTTAGCGATTCCTTAAAAAAAAGGAAATGTTGATTTTTGCTAAAATGTAGCTTTCCTTGTAAATTTTTGCATCTTGACAAGGCCCCAAATCTCACTGACAGAACAAGCAGATCCCATCAGTGGTGGACCCATCGTTTGAAATCCTGGGGACCATGCTGGTGAAGAGTTTGGGGGGGGGGGGGGGGGGGTGAGGGGGATCTCAGGACTGAGGGTACTTTACTTATATTGAGGGCAGGAAATCCAAAAGAATCTTTTTAAATTGGGGGATTGAAGGAGCAAGTAGGATTGGTGGGGGGGGGGGGGGGGGGGGAAGTGGAGGACTAGTCTCCCTAGATACCCCATGGCTCCACTACAGTAGTCCACCACAATATGTCCATCAGTTGAGAAGAGGGGGTGAACACTGAGTAACCCGGGTGACTCAACACGTATGAGCCTCTTGACTTGGATGACAAATACAGACACATTTTATGTGTACATTACTCTTTAAAATGTGAATTTCTACAATATATTTTGGAAAACCGAACCGAAAACCGTGTTTTTGTACGAAACCGAACCGAAATGCAAATTTCAAAACCGCCCAGTCCTAGCACTCACAATGCTGTTATGTTGAAGTTTCACCAAATAACATTGGTACCAATGATCTTCAGTTTTGCCATTTCACTTATAACTTACCAAGTTCAAGTTTGTCAAGTTGAGCTACAGTGTCATTAACACTTTCATTTTTCCGTCACTATCAACGCGATTATTCAGTGAAATGAGGACAATTCTATTCTTTTCAGGATTCATGGCCATTCTTTTAAAATTGTTTTCTGTCTCACAGTTGTTCGTTTTGGGGAGGCTCGTTCCTTTTTCCCTGCACTTACATTACATTCAGATGAATCTTATTAGCACTACCTTACATTGTCAGCAGAGCTTTTCTAATGCTAAGTTGTCTACCATAAACATATTGTTTGTCCGGGCCATAATTACTTCACAACTGAATATTTTTTAACAAAACTTTGTAACTGTATATATTGCCACTAGACAGTGCGTCATTGGTCATAATAAGATCTATACCCTCAAGGTGAAGGCCACTGCCCCCCCACCTCCCCTGCCCCCCATAGATCAGGTAACAGTCCAGAAAACGTCCGGTCCAATTGGCAGATCTTGTTCATACTTGGTACAATTATTACTCATGACTCTCGGGTGTGTCGTGTCTTTGATCCAAGGTCATATCGTGGTCAAGGTCACAGACAGAAAAACTTTGATATTGTTATTCAGCCCTTTTCCGGTCCATATAACTTTGTATGATTGACAGGTTCAGGGTTTCCGCTAGACTGGCTGCGGGTCCGTCGACTGGACCTATACGTACAAGAAAATGTTTTAAACGGTTAACCTTACATTCACTATACTCACCATATATGTCCGTGTATAAGTCGCACCCCAAACTCACACTTGGAATTCCTCCCTTTTGTCAAAAGCCCATGTATAAGTCGCACCCCCATTTTTAAATATATGCAGTCAAAAAGAATTAGTTGCAAGTTAGTTTTGCCAGTTTGGGATGCAACAGAAATAGGTAAGTTTTCACGAGTTACCGCGTGGTGAATAAGATAAAAGAATAAAGGAAAATTATTATTAAAGATTTAAAAAATACTCGCATTTATTTGTTTTTCGTTGTTTGTTTATCACCTCAATGTCTTCATCCCTGTCAAGAAAATCCAACACTCGTTTGTGACTGAACCTTCATGTTTAGGTTATGAACCACTAAATTGGTGAACACATGACTTGGAGCATTTAACACCCAAAGTTGTGAGTAGGATTAAATAGGCCTGATTGGCTGATTGGTTCAATATCAGTGGGATTTGAAACCATTAATTAAAAAAAAAATGTGTTGTCTTTAGGAAGGTTTAAAAAGTTTGTTTGCAATTTTTTGCCGGAATGTGTGAGAATCTCTCAAAAACATGAGGCATGAAAAAAAAAGTGTCAAGGCCATTCAGTGCAGGACCATAGGGTAGTAGTGAAATTTCGAATTTTAAATTGAAATTCAATGTGGCAACATATATTTTTTTCCCAGTTTTTTAGCTCACCTGAGCGAAGCTCAAGGGGAGCTTTACTAATCACTTTCTGTCCGTCGTCGTCCGTCCGACGTTAACTTTACATTATCGACTTCTCCTAAACCACTAGCCCAATTTTATTCAAATGTTGGCTAAATGTTTATTACCTAATGCCAATTCAGATTTGTTCAAATGAAGTTGCCCTTCCTCCTGGGTGGTGCCACGCCCCCAAGGGGCACCAAAATCTTTGTAAATCTTCTTCTCATGAACCAGCAATAGCAGAGACTTGATATATGGTGTGCAGCTTCCTTTTGAGGTGTAGACTCAGATTTGTTCAAGAGAAGTTTGTGGGGCTATACTTGGCGTCGTTATGGGAGGGGCAAAATTTTTTGCCCCGCCCAAAATTTCTATTTTCCAAACCGAGAGGCTGATTTGAACCAAATTTTATGTGAGGACTTATTGGGTCATGAGTACTTGATTTATGCAAAAAAAAATTTCCCGCAGCCCCATGGGAACCGCAGGAGCTAAAAATAGAAAAAATTTAAAATGCCCATATCTCCAAAACTGCACAGCATTGAGAATTTTTATTTGGTGTGCAGCTTCCTTAGGACCAACAGAAAGGATTGGTAAAAAAAAAATGCCATCGGTTTTATCATAGGGTACAGTTTCGGGACTTTTGAAAAAGTGCTGAGTCAGCACTTTTTAACACTGTAGGCAATGGGAAAAACATTAAAAAATGTTCTTCTCCAGATCCAGCAGGCAGAATCTTTTGATATTTGGTATGCAACATTGTAGGGTGGATCTGATTCAAGTTTGTTCAAATCGGCCCCCTGGGTTCATATTTGGGCTCAGTATAGGAGCCCGATTTCGAACTTAGTGCATTTCAGGCAAATTTCTTAAAAAATCATCTTCTCCAGATCCAGCAGGCAGAATCTTTTGATATTTGATATGCAACATTGTGGGGTGGATCTGATTCAGGTTTGTTCAAATCGGCCCCCTGGGTTTATATTTGGGCTCAGTATAGGAGCCTAAATTTGAACTTATTGCATTTCAGGCAAATTTCTTTGAAAATCTTCTTCTCCAGATCCAGCAGGCAGAATCTTTTGATATTTGGCATGCAACATTGTAGGGTGGATCTGATTCAAGTTTGTTCAAATTGGCTCCCTAGATTCATATTTGGGCTCACTATAGGAGCTTGAATTCGAACTTAGTGCATTTCAGGCAAATTTCTTAAAAAATCTTCTCCAGATCCAGCAGGCAGAATCTTTTGATATTTGGTATGCAACGTTGCGGGGTAGATCTGATTCAAGTTTGTTCAAATCGCCCCCCCTGGATTCATATTTGGGCTTACTATAGAAACCCGAATTCGAACTTAGTGCATTTCAGGCAAATTTCTTAAAAAATCTTCTTCTCCAGATCCAGCAGGCAGAATCTTTTCATATTTGGTAAGCAACATTGTGGGGTGGATCTGATTCAAGTTTGTTCAAATCGGCTCCCTGGGTTAATATTTGGGCTCAGTATAGAAGCCCGATTTCGAACTTTGTGCATTTCAGGCAAATTTCTTAAAAAATCATCTTCTCCAGATCCAGCAGGCAGAATCTTTTGATATTTGGTATGCAACATTGTGGGGTGGATCTGATTGAAGTTTGTTCAAATCGGTTTCCTAGATTCATATTTGGGCTCACTATAGAAGCTCGAATTTGAACTTAGTGCATTTCATGCAAATTTCTTAAAAAATCTTCTTCTCCAGATCCAGCAGGCAGAATCTTTTCATATTTGGTAAGCAACATTGTGCGGTAGATCTGATTCAAGTTTGTTCAAATCAGCCCCCTGGGTTTATATTTGGGCTCAGTATAGGAGCCCAAATTTGAACTTAGTGCATTTCAGGCAAATTTCTTCTTCTCCAGATCCAGCAGGCAGAATCTTTTGATATTTGGTATGCAACATTGTGGGATGGATCTGATGCAAATTTGTTAAAATCTGCTCCCTAGATTCATATTTGGGCTTACTATAGAAGCTCGAATTCGAACTTTGTGCATTTCAGGCAAATTTCTTAAAAAATCATCTTCTCCAGATCCAGCAGGCAGAATCTTTTGATATTTGGTATGCAACATTGCGGGGTGGATCTGATTCAAGTTTGTTCAAATCAGCCCCCTGGATTCATATTTGGGCTCACTATAGAAGCTTGAATTCAAACTTAGTGCATTTCGGGCAAATTTCTTCAAAATTCTTCTTCTCCAGATCCAGCAGGCAGAATCTTTTGATATTTGGTATGCAACATTGCGGGGTGGATCTGATTCAAGTATGTTCAAATCGGCCCCCTGGATTCATATTTGGGCTTAATATAGAAGCCGGAATTCGCACTTAGTGCATTTCGGGCAAATTTATTAAAAAATCTTCTTCTCCAGATCCAGCAGGCAGAATCTTTTGATATTTGGTATGCAACATTGTGGGGTGGATCTGATTCAGGTTTGTTCAAATCGGCTTCCTAGTTTCATATTTGGGCTCACTATAGAAGCTCGAATTCGAACTTAGTGCATTTCAGGCAAATTTCTTAAAAAATCTTCTTCTCCAGATCCAGCTTCAGAATCTTTTCATATTTGGTAAGCAACATTGTGGGGTGGATCTGATTCAAGTTTGTTCAAATCGGCCCCCTGGGTTTATATTTGGGCTCCGTATAGGAGCCCAAATTTTAACTTAGTGCATTTCAGGCAAATTTCTTTGAAAATCTTCTTCTCAAGATCCAGCAGGCAGAATCTTCTGATATTGGGTATGCACCATGCTTGGGGGGTGAGATTCAAGTTTGTTCAAGCCAAGTCCCTGGGTTCATATTTGGGCTCACTGTGGTAGCCCGAATTATAACTTAGTTCAAAATGAGGAATTTTCTTTAAAAATCTTCTTCAGATCCAGCAGTCGGAATGTTTTGATATTTGGTATGCAGCATCCTTAGGGGGTGAGATTCAAGTTTGTTCAAGCCATGTCCCTAGGTCCATATTTGGACTCACTGTGGGAGCTCGAATTGTAACTTAGTTCAAAATGAGGACTTTTCTTTAAAAATCTTCTTCTTCAGCCATGTCCCTAGGTCCATATTTGGACTCACTGTGGGATCTCGAATTGTAACTTAGTTCAAAATGAGGACTTTTCTTTAAAAATCTTCTTCTTCAGATCCAGCAGTTGGAATGTTTTGATATTTGGTGTGCAGCATCCTTAGGGGGGTGAGATTCAAGTTTGTTAAAGCCAAGTCCCTGGGTTCATATATGGGCTCCCTGTGGGAGCCTGAATTATAACTTAGTTCAATATGAGGAATATTCTTTAATCTTTTTTTTTTAGATCCACTGGTCAGAATCTTTGGATATTTGGTATAAGCTTTTCTTAGGAGGAGCAGATGCAACTTGTTGAAATCAATTCTCTGGGTTGATATTTGGGCTACCATGTCAGGTGAGCACCCTCAGGCCTCTTGGGGCCTCTTGTTTTTCAAGAGATGATGTACTTTGTGGATTAAAATGTATTTTTTGGCAAAACAACTTGGTATGTTGTACAGAGAGTCAAAGGTTAGCACTGTGTTCAGTGGGATTTTTTAGTGGTTCATAACCTAGTTTCAGAATCGGAGCACCCTTTGCGCCGTAACCTGCACAGTTGTTGTGATTAAGTTGTTTTTTCCGGAATGCGAGAACGTTCCAGGAAAACCAATAAAAATACAGCAAATGCGGAGGTTACAGCGCAAATTATTTTCAAATTGTTGTCCCACTTAAGCATTGTTGGTGCTGTTGAAACTAACTTTACCTGGTGCACGTGTGCGTAATTTATAACCGGACATTACACATCAGTGAATTGGAGTTCATGGAATAAATACATCTCTCAAGGTATTGCTGGCAAAATTTTAATGTGTTATTATTTATTTTTTCGTTGTTATTTTGATGATTTTGTATTGTTTATGGTTTCATCCATATGGGCCCCACAAACCTGTTGATTTCCGGTACACGAACGTGTGTAAACACATGGGCGATTAAACGACGACTAAATAGAATACTTCTCTTATTATTTATGGTCAGTGTAAATAACGTTGGCCGGCCCGATACAATAGTTACAGTTGAAGCAAGAACACACTACAAATATAGGTACCTTAAATGCGGTTAACCACGGTCAAACACGCTGGTTAACCGGTCAGAAAAAAGTCTTAATCGCGGCAGCAGTAACATCCACTTATATATAACAGGCGTATAATACCCGCAAGGCGACACTCTAAAAGATAACTTTATTCAGCAGTACACAAAAGCAAACAATACAATGCATATAAATAACTACTCTGGTAAAAAAGAAAATGTATACCGCTAGGGGATACCATAACCAGATTTCCTGATGCAGTCTTAATTTCATTGTTGTGGTTCTCGTCAGATCAACGAAGTTAAGCAATGTCGAGCCCGGTTAGTCCTCAGATGGGTGACCGTTTGAGCGATCGATTTGGACTCCCATATTGTGTCCTTGGGCAAGGCGCTTAACCCCGATTGTCCACATGGGGGCACGATTACGCCGTGTTCTGAGGCGTCCTGCACATTGATGGTGCGCTTGTCTTCAACCAGTCTAACCCTGACTGGGCTGCAGTGCGGAGTTACGATGTTGGGGAGCTGGCAGCTGCTCGTCGTTGCGCGGTGGTTCTCTCCGGGAACTCCGGCTTCCTCCACCCGTAAAACTGTCACAGTCATGATTAGACATTGTGCATAAGTATGTGACCTTAAAGCACCAATAAATAAATAAATAAATTTCTTCGTATTTGATTCATGAAATTGCCATTGGTATAAATGCGTCCAATCAGTCCAATCACAAAAAAGTCCTCTTTTGTTATCGCAGCACAGGCCTGAACATTCAAAAAATCATGGGAAACCATATTTCGTTTCCGTCATTTTGCATCATGGGAAATGACCGATAACAATTTTCCGGTTCCGTCAAATGTTTGACTGGGTAACGATTTTGACAATAGGCCCTAATAACAACTCATTGTGAAAAATGGGTGTTCAGAAATTAATGAGAAAGTGGTAATTAAAAATAAAAAATAATTACAACTCTGGTATTTGAGAATTATATAACAGTGTAACCAGGGATATGATTTATGACTTAATGGTTCAATAAAACATGGTCATTTATCATTTCATCATGCTCTGCAACATGTGAAGTTATGACTTTCAATGTAAAATCAATTTTTCGAATGTTGCCAAGGGAGGCAACTATTTTGTTATTCATATTCCGCTGTGTAAATTTTATCTGGTCTTCATATTATGATTTTTAGCTCCACTTTGGCGAAGCCAAATTGGAGCTTTTGTCATGGCCTGTCGTCCGTCTGTCCGTATGTCAACAAGTGGCTACGGCTTGGGCTAGAGGCCATATTTATGAACCGATCTTTACGAAACTTCTTGGGTAGCTTTGTTATTACTGTGGGACAAGAACAAGTGTTTTTGGGTGCGGTCCGAAATTCAAATGGCTGTCAGCTGCCATTTTGTACCAACGATGCAGAAATCTGTTTTTTGTACAGAACTTCCATATGAAAGCTCTGATTTGAATAGTTTTTTGTATGAATGTTTAGTACCATGAGATACATTACATATCATACTGGTTTTTTTCTCGTGCTTGAACTATGCAAATTAGACTAACTTAGATTTATTCAGTGTTACTTTCAGCACTGTCCGTGCAGATGCCAATACGGCTCGGACTAGAGACTGTATTTATAGACCGATCTTTACGAAACTTCTTGGGTACCTTTGGTATCACCGTGGGACGAGAACGAGTGTTTTTGGGTGTGGTCCGAAATTCAAGATGGCCTATGGCAGCCATTTTGTTAAAAATTAGGTGCAATCAGATTTTTGCACAGAACTTCCATATGAAAGCGCTGATTTGAAAATTTTTTTGTGTGAATGTTTAGTACAGTGGGATACATCGCATATAATACGTTTTTTTTTCTCGTGCAGAAATAATGCAAATTAGATGTACTTTGATTTTTTCAGTGCTACTTAACACACAGTAAGTACACATGTCAATACGGCTCGGGCTCGAGGCTGTATTTATAAACCGATCTTCACGAAACTTCTTTGGTACCTCTGTTATCACCTTGGGACGAGAACGAATGTTTCTGAGTGCGGTCCAAAAGTCAAGATGGCTGCCAGTAGCCATTTTGTACCGAAATTCGGTCTAATCAGTTTTTTGTACACAACTTCTATACGGCTCAGGCTAGAGGCCGTATTTATGAACCGATGTTTACAAAACTTCTTGGGTACCTTTGTTATCACCGTGGGATGAGAACGAGTGTTTTGGGGTGTGGTCCGAAATTCAAGATGGCCACCAGCAGCCATTTTGTACCAAAATTAGAGCAGTCAGTCTTTTGTACAGAACTTCTGTATGAAAGTTCTGATTTGAATAAATTTTTGTATGAATGTTTAGTAAAATGGAATACATCACATACAGTACAGGTTTTTTTCTCGTGCAGATATTGTGCAAATTAGATGAATTTTGATTTATTTAGTGCTACTTATACACTGTAAGTGCACATGTCAATACAGCTCGGGCTAGAGGCTGTATTTATCAACCGATCTTCACGCAACTTCTTGGGTACCTTTATCACCTTGGGACGAGAACAAGTGTTTCTGAGTGTGGTCCAAAATTCAAGATGGCTGCTAGTGGCCATTTTGTACTGAAATTAGGTTCAATCAGTTATTTGTCACAACTTCTATACAGCTCATATTTATGAACTGATCTTCATGAAACTTCTTTGGTACCTTTGTTTTCACCTTGGGACAGGAATGAGTGTGTTTTGGGGTGCCTTTGTTATCACTGTGCTATGAGAACAAATATTTTGGGGTTCAGTCAGACCCTCTCTGGGACTAAAAGATTTCTTTTCTAGTTTAGCATCTGACTGTCACCCACCTTTACAATACTTAACCTATACATTTGTTACAGGCTACGGTCAGTATTTATGTACAGACCGTTACAGTACTTTATATGTACCTTTGTTATCAGGTCATTACCTAGATCTTTGTCATTGCTGTGTCACATATTTATATGTACCTTTGTTATCAGGTCATTACCTAGATCTTTGTCATTGCTGTGTCACATATTATACATGTACATGTCTTGACAAGTTGAGCTACTGTGTCATTGACACTTTCATATTAAAATACAAGCCTTCCCCCCCCCCCCCTCCCCCCATCTTTTAATACCCCTTAATCGCTTTATATTCTTTCGAATAAATGATTTATATTGCACACCAGTGCACTCTGGAAAGATGTGATTGACCTAAATTAAATTTAATAAGACACATTAAAAAAAACAATTTACGGAAGCCAACAGGCGACATCAGATTTAGCATTATCGAAGTTCATTTGATCGATCAAGGCTTTGCTGCTATCAGTAAATCATCGATGTGTACATTTTTTTTCTCCCAGAAAATGAAAATGTACACTAATTTATTGCGTAAAATCATAGATTTTCTGGAATTTTCAGAAATGTGTATGAAGCCAGGAACCAGAAGTGAAGTTAGTGAACACTAGTTGAGCGATTCCACTATAATTACCACTAGATGAATGTCATAAAACATGTTATTATACACATTTATCAAGGGTGAACCCAAACCATGAAAGGTGGATGACACCATGTCATTGACGCATTACAAGATTGGCAGTGATTGCACAATATTTTCAGAACTGGGATTATCACAGAGAGATTAATTAGTTGCATTACTTCAATTTACTTGCATATTTGTGGGGATATTGGACCCTGGATTCACTGGACAGTTGACATTAATCTTGTTGCCACTTTGAAAGAGAAGGAGGGAAGGATTAACCAAGAGTAGAGCTACTAGTGAAAACTTACTGAAAATCAGTGAAGGTGAAGAACATATGTTTCTTCTTCCCGATTCATTGGAGAGGGGCATGCTTTGGAGGACATAGAGGCCAAGTGATTTGCTTGGTAAGTTATTTCATGAATCACTCGATTCAGTGTGATGGTTAACTCTGAATTGCAGGATTCATTAATTAACTTGCTAGACTAATCAGTTATCGCAGTTGAATTAACTTGTCAAGTTCATGAGATGTCAGAGCTGAACCTGTTGAATTACTAGATGGTTGAATGTTGGGAAATTGGGTCAGTTTGCGACTACTTTCAGTGTTCTGTGCATATACCGAATACCATACCGAAACCGAGGTATTTACCTAAGGCTGTCACGACTATCATTTTTTGTAATCGACTAATCGTGACCAGTAATCGATGGTTAGTCGATTAATAGTCGCTTCCCTTGATTTTTTAGCAAATCATTCTTCTGTTCGTAAAGCTCTGAAAATGACAATGTCACCAGTGTGTTCAGACGAAGTGGGGTTGTGGGAACAACAAATCGGTCCCGACTGAAGCTACATGTAGTCCAATCTTGGACCCACAGTCCGTAATATAATTTTTGGGGTTGGTACGTCCTGTAGGACGTACCAACCCCAAAAATAATATTACTGACTGCGGGTCCAAGTTTGAACTAGATTGAAGCCGATGAATTTACCAAAGAACGTTCCTGCATATGTTTCCTTTCTGCAATAAGTTTCTCGAAATTTTGAACATTGAGATCTATGCATTCTCTCGTCAGTTGTTAAAATTGGATCTTAGTCTGAAGTTCCGAACTTTGAGAAGTGATCTGACGTTCTGACTTTTGTCATAATTTTGTCACTTTGGCACTTTGGGTTTTCTAATGGGTGCATTCGTGTGTACAAGACTGGAGAAATTCAGAAGAATCTATTCTTCTCGAGTAACTGTGAGTGTTCTTTCTTACACAGTCAGTGACAGTCGTACAGTCTTCCGGATATGAATGTTAACTATGGTTAGATATTTAAAGTTATTCACCTTCATTGATCATTCACCTCACAAAACAATGCAATTTAGCCCCGATGTGTAGTAGACGTGTACCACCTTGAAAATGAACGACGATCGACTAAAAATAAAAAACGTCGACTACTTCAATAGTCGACGGTTAGTCGACTAATCGAATAATCGCGACAGCCCTATATTTACCTGAAAAATACTGATACCAAACCAGAAATTTCAGTACCGCACAGCTCTACTTACAGAAACTGCCGTTCATTAACGAAGTCTTGAACGCTAAAGTCGATTATATCTCAATATAACACTGTTTCGATGTGTAATCTATCCCGAAGGAGTAACAGCAGATTTACTACGCTTTAACCATGGAGTGGCGATCGATATTTCGTATGACCTGTTGTTTTTTCTAATCAGTTAAGTATGTAACTGGTTTCAAACCGGTTATCCGGATAACCATTTCAGTAATACTGCAAATAGATTACGATGTAAGTTCTTTATTTTCCAGGCCTGGATTCTGGAGAAACTTTGTGTGTTTGAGAGATGTAATGGTACAAAGTGTTTTGTTGTATTATTTCACATTTCTTCACACCTCTGGCCCTCATTTCTCTCTTGCAAACATTCCGCTGATATGCCTCTCTCACAGTTCCACCTACATTTTTAGCTTAACTTGACATAGTCAAGATAAGCTATTGCCATCACGCGTGCGGAAGTCTGTTAGTCTGTGACGTCTGTTCACATTTTCCTTTAGCACGGGCTACACCCCGCAGTTCTTGTCTGATCATCACGAAATTCCATATGCAGGTTTGGGGTCATGTCTTTGAGAACGTCCCCTTTTGGTCGTGATCAGGCAACTGGTATGGCTGCCCGAGCCCAAAACCTGCAAACCATTAGCACAGTCTACAGGTCGTATTTATGAAGGGATTTCATTGTAACTTGGTTGGATGCCTCTGTATAATGCCTAGATGAGAACGTCCCCTTTTTGGGCATGATCTATCAACCGTGATGGCTGCCCAAGCCCGAAACCCAAAAACTTTTAGCACAGTCTGCAGGTCATGTTTACTGTGGAGGGATTTCATTGTAACTTGGTAGGATGACTCCTTATGATGTCTAGATGAGAATTTCCCCATTTGGGCATGATCTGCTAACCGTGACGACTGCCCGAGCCCAAAAACCTGAAAACCTTTAGCACAGTCTACAGGTCATATTTATTGAGGAATTTCATTGTAACTTGGTGGGTTGACTTCATACAGTGTCTAGATGAGAAAGTCCCCTTTTGGACGTGATTGGGCAACTGTTAGAGCTACAGGGGCCCGAAGCCTGTAAACCTTTAGCACAGTCTAGAGGTCATATTTATGAAGGAATTTCATTGTAACTTGGTAGGATGACTCCAAATAATGTCTGGATGAGAACGTCCCATTTTGATCGCGATCATGCAGCCTTGATGGGTGCCTGGGCCCAAAAACCTTTAGCATAGGCAAAAGGTCATATTTATGGAAGGATTTCATTGTAACCTATTAGGTTGACTCCATATAATGCCAAGATGATGACATCCCCTTTTGGTCGTGATTAGTCAGCTGTGATGGCTACAAGTGCCCGAAGCCCAAAAACCTTGAGCACAGTCTACAGGTCATATTTATGAAGGGATTTCATTGTAACTTCGTAGGATCACTCCAGATGATGCCCAGATGAGATTGTCCCCTTTGGTTGCGATCATTAACCATGATGGCTGCCCGAGCCTGAAGCCCGAAAACCTTAAGCACAGTCTACAGGTCATATTTATGAAGGGATTTCATTGTAACTTGGTAGGTTGACTTCATATAATGTCTAGATGAGAACGTCCCCTTTTGGACATGATTGGGCAACTTTGATGGCTAAAGGTGCCCAAAGCCCGAAAACCTTTAGCACTGTCTACAGGTCATATTTATGAAGGGATTTCATGGTAACTTGGTAGGATGACTCCAAATATTGTCTAGATGAGAACGTCCCATTTTGGCCGTGATCATTCAGCCTTGTTGGGTTCCTGAGCCCAAAAACCTTTAGCATAGGCAAAAGGTTATATTTATAGAAGGATTTCATTGTAACCTGTTAGGTTGACTCCATATAATGCCTAGATGATGACATCCCCTTTTGGTCGTGGTTAGTCAGCTGTGATGGCTACAAGTGCCCAAAGCCCAAAAACCTTTAGCACAGTCTACAGGTCATATTGATTTCATTGTAACTTCATAGGATCACTCCAGATGATGTCCAGGTGAGAATGCCCCCTTTTGGTTGCGATCATTCAACCATGATGGCTGCCCAAGCCTAAAGCCTGAAAACCTTTAGCACAGTCTTCAGATCATATTTATAAAGGGATTTCATTGTAACTTGGTAGGTTGACTTCATGTAATGTCTAGATGAGAACAGCCCCTTTTGGACACCATTAGGCAACTGTGTTGGCTATAGGGGCCCAAAGCCTGAAAATCTTTAGCACAGTCTTCAGGTGATATTTATGAAGGGATTTCATTGTACCTTGGTAGGATGACTCCAAATAATGTCTAGATGAGAACGTCCCCTTTTGGTCGCGATCATTCAGCCTTGATGGCTGCCCGAACCCAAAACCCCAAAACCTTTAGCATAGTCTATTGGTCATATTTGTGGAAGGACTTCCTTGTAACCCGTAAGTTTGTCTCCATATAATGCCTAGATGATGACATCCCCTTTTGGTCGTGATTGGTCAACTGTGACGGCTTCAGGGGCCCAAAGCCCAAAAACCTTGAGCACAGTCTACAGGTCATATTTATGAAGGGATTTCATTGTAACTTTGTAGGATCACTCAAGATGATGCCCAGATGAGAATGTCCCCTTTTGGTTGCGATCATTCAACCATGATGGCTGCCAGAGCCCAAAAACATTTAGCACAGTCTACAGGTCATATTTATTAAGGGATTTCATTGTAACTTGGTAGGATGACTCCAAATATTGTCTAGATGAGAACGTCCCATTTTGGCCGTGATCATTCAGCCTTGTTGGGTGCCTGAGCCCAAAAACCTTTAGCATAGGCAAAAGGTTATATTTATAGAAGGATTTCATTGTAACCTGTTAGGTTGACTCCATATAATGCCTAGATGATGACATCCCCTTTTGGTCGTGGTTAGTCAGCTGTGATGGCTACAAGTGCCCGAAGCCCAAAAACCTTTAGCACAGTCTACAGGTCATATTGATTTCATTGTAACTTCATAGGATCACTCCAGATGATGTCCAGGTGAGAATGCCCCCTTTTGGTTGCGATCATTCAACCATGATGGCTGCCCAAGCCTAAAGCCTGAAAACCTTTAGCACAGTCTTCAGATCATATTTATAAAGGGATTTCATTGTAACTTGGTAGGTTGACTTCATGTAATGTCTAGATGAGAACAGCCCCTTTTGGACACCATTAGGCAACTGTGTTGGCTATAGGGGCCCAAAGCCTGAAAATCTTTAGCACAGTCTTCAGGTGATATTTATGAAGGGATTTCATTGTACCTTGGTAGGATGACTCCAAATAATGTCTAGATGAGAACGTCCCCTTTTGGTCGCGATCATTCAGCCTTGATGGCTGCCCGAACCCAAAACCCCAAAACCTTTAGCATAGTCTATTGGTCATATTTGTGGAAGGACTTCCTTGTAACCCGTAAGTTTGTCTCCATATAATGCCTAGATGATGACATCCTCTTTTGGTCGTGATTGGTCAACTGTGACTGCTTCAGGGGCCCAAAGCCCAAAAACCTTGAGCACAGTCTACAGGTCATATTTATGAAGGGATTTCATTGTAACTTTGTAGGATCACTCAAGATGATGCCCAGATGAGAATGTCCCCTTTTGGTTGCGATCATTCAACCATGATGGCTGCCAGAGCCCAAAAACATTTAGCACAGTCTACAGGTCATATTTATTAAGGGATTTCATTGTAACTTGGTAGGTTGACTTCATATAATGTCTAGATGAGAACGTCCCCTTTGGACGCAATTGGGGAAACTGACGACTACAGGGGCCCAAAGCCTGAAAACCTTTAGCACAGTCTACAGGCCATATTTATGAAGGGATTTTAATGTAACTTGATAGGATGACTCGTTTTGGAATAATTTCACTGTAACTTGGTAACTTTTGTTGATATACGTTAACTGTGAGGGCCACATACATTAACTGTGAGGTCATATTAACCCACCCCTCAGCTCTTTAGTACAGTGTACACCTCATATTATTTTTATCATAAACATCATACAGGATACAGAGATGAACATATTCCCAATTATCACAATTCTTGTCTTATTTCATAATCCTTTCATAAACATTGAACATTATCCTTTTCATCAAACACAACACACAAGTTAAGCTACAGTGTCATTGACACTTTCATTTCATTCTTCTCAAAAATGATAAAATTGAGTGAAGGAAAGGATGTAAATCTATGCTGTAACATTTTGTGATTTTAGAACTTTGAGTGGTGGAAGAATAAGAGTCTCATTTGCCAGACCCCGTACTAGAGGACGACGTAGACGTGGTTTTGATCCAAACCTACGCTGCTATCAGTGTGGAGAGAAGGGTCATTTTTCCAGAGATTGTGATGATGTTTGGAGAAGACGGTCCAGTTATCGCACTAGTTACAGGTAATTATGCTTATTGTATTTTATTAGGTTTATTTTTATGCATAAAATGACATAATTATTCAAATACATTTCTTTGAGGTGAAATTTGTTTCATTTTTCGTTTTTTTTATTTTCTCTGCTTGAAGTAGATAAGGTTTCTAATTTTTTAATTGGTCAGTGCTCCATTCTTTATTTCTTCTGTCCACTTCTGGGTATATATGTCATTAGCATATTTTTTATGTATCTTTATACCCCCTGCAAACAAATTTTAAGGGAAAATAATGGTTTCAGCTTGTCTTTGTGTGTGTTTGCCTTAATTTTACCAACTCCCATCAAACTTTATGGATGTAAATACGATCTCTCGTAAATCAAAGCCTGTTCATTTTGGCCCAGTTTTTATGCGTGATTGTACTTTTGTACTATTCATCCTCGGACCTATAAACTTGATAACAGGAAGCACCTTCGGGTGATCCCAAATGAAAAGTGGCTCACTGTGAAATATTTCATGCTTGGCTGCATTTAATTGGCCTTGGGTTCTACTCTGGGGACAATGCAGCATATCAAATCAGTTGCTTTTCTGTCCAGGGTTTCTGTGGGAAGTGAAAGGGAGCCCCTTCTCCTGGCCTTGCTTCTCCTTTTTCCCCACACACCATATATTATCCTTATAGTGTTTGGGACTAGTTTCTGTTCCCCTCCCCTCCCCCCCCCCCCCTCCTCCCCATCCACATAAAATGAAGAAGCAAAATAAAAAAAACTTCAAACAGTTCAGTACAGTTACCTGCCAAAGGAGTAATGGTTTTGAACACTAAACCCTGATAAACAGGATATCATCCCAGGACAACCTGCACAAACCCAACAGACCATCATATGGCACAAATATTTTGGCAAGTAACTCAAGTGATGACCCATTTGCCAATGAAAGTGACTTTCAGAAGGTTTGGTTATTAATTTACACTGGAACTGCATTTGGTAGACAGTGGATGAAAAGAGTCATGAAATTGACAAATTGCTCTCTTTCCCTTCTGCTACTGTTGCGATAGTTTTGTGATTTTATGATGTAGATTATGCGTGTTTTTTGATGGTCATAAAAATTTTATTTTTGCAGTCTATTTAAATAGAGGGAAACTCACAATTTTTTCAGTTTTAATAATGGCACATTGGGAAACCATGAGAATCAGCTTTTGATTGTTGGAAAATTATTCTATTCTTATAGATTCTAAGTGTTTGTAATTCAAATAATTCTTACGTTTTGCTCCTTTATAATATAGTAACACGTGACTTGGCAGTGGTCTCTAGTGAACTCTTGGCTGCCTATGCAGGCAGCCAGGACTTCACTAGAAACCACTGCCAAGGTCCTGTGACTTTGATCAGTAAGACAACCAAAACCCTTATTGTTTGAACATGTGTTCTACATGTACATATGAGACAAGCTCACCAAAAATGGAACTGTGCCCCGAAGGCTTAAAAATTGAGTTAATAAAAAAGTGAAGTTTATTTTTATACCCCCACAAAACAAAGTTTTAGGGGAGGTATATAGGAGTCAACTTGTTGGTCGGTCTGTCAGTCCATTGCACATGTAAACTTCTGGAGCGAACTACTTACAGTATTAGCCACATTATCATGAAACTTCAAAAAAGTGATCAAAATGATGAGGAGCAGAGCGTGACATAATTTTTTTCCCAATCAGATTCAAGATGGCCAATTTGTGGCCATATTGGATTTTTTTATGTAAACTTGTGGAGCGAACTACTTCCACAGTTTTAGCCGCATTTTCATGAAACTTCACAAAAATGATCAACATGATGAGGGGAAGTGGTTGACATAATTTTTTTTCCGCTTGGTTTCAGGATGGCCCACTGGCAGCCATATTGGATTTTTTTTATGTAAACTTGTGGAGTGAACTACTTCCACAGTTTTAGCTGCATTTTCATGAAACTTCACAAAAATGATCAACATGAGGGGAAGTGCGTGA
Source organism: Pictodentalium vernedei (assembly GCA_031216915.1). Classification (NCBI taxonomy): domain Eukaryota; kingdom Metazoa; phylum Mollusca; class Scaphopoda; order Dentaliida; family Dentaliidae; genus Pictodentalium; species Pictodentalium vernedei. The sequence continues at coordinate 443,230,631 of CM062293.1, read as the reverse complement.
CGTAATTTTTTTCCAACTCTGTTTCAAGATGGCTGACTGGCAGCCATATTTTGATTTTTTTTTTTACTTCGAAAAATTGAATGCCCCTTTTCAGTCACCCTCACTAGGCGGTATGCCATGGTGGGGGTATAACGGGCGACAGACCATCTCGAGTTGCCCAAGTTGTAATTTAAACTGGATTTCTATAATCCATTTTCACATTGATTGTACTCTTTTATTATGGGCTTGGTTGGAATCCCAAGTATGCCCATAATTACTATCATATTGAGTTGAAAAACTGATTTGCCTTTAACCCTTTACTCAATGAATCGCCCGCATTCACCCGCGTAATATGCAAATTCAGCAGCTGAAAAAATATTATTTTTCGAAAAATTTCAACAAAACCATATCATGTGACTCCTCTTTGGAACGAGCTCATCGAGCTCGTTCCAAAGAGGGGTCATGTGATATGGTTTTGTTGAATTTTTTTGAAAAAATTCAAAAAATTATATTTAAAATAATAAATTTTGAAATCGTCTGCGTTGGGTAAAGGGTTATGACATCGGTTCACTACATTCTCAAAGAACAAACTATCTGACAGACTGGTCCAGTTTGAACCATTTATCAAGACTCATGAAATAAGTTTTCATTTTCAATGAAAAATGTACGTTGAATGAGAACCTTAAACTTAGTATGTGGAGAAAACCTAAATTTGAAGTTTTCCTTTTATGATTTTCAGAATCTGATATATGATTTTAATTGTTTACCCAAATACAAGTTAAAAACATAAAGTCCAGTATGTATTGCTCAAAAAATGTTTTATTTTTGTTTTGCCCTGGTGCTCATTTATTTAAGGATTGAATTGGTCTCTAAACCACTTTTTGGCTTGATCTTGTATAAGGTCACATATGTTTAAATACAACAAATCATTCCTCCATGGGAACCCCAGGAAGTGAGGCAGTGCTTGTTGGCTGGTAAAATAGGTCCCAGTCACCAATGCTTGGGGTGGAAGTCCTCTGAAATGGACAACGTGGATACAAACAGTTGACAAAACTTAACTTTCTCTCCATGTTTGAGGTCACGTTTAGCAGAAATATGTCACCTTAAATTCCAGTAAATAAATAAATCATTAGGATAAAAAATCTGTGGTGAATATTCATTAGACCAGAAAAAGTAAAAAATTCTGTTTCTCATACCCTCCCACTGTGTCCTTCTCGCTGCCACATGCTCTCTTTTTATAACCATTGCAAACTTATAAAAATTAAAACTTGAATGGTTTGTGTCTGATATTTTACCCAAGTTAATAAAATTGCTAAATTTATCCCCGGAGTGCAACAAGGCTTTGCAATACTCTAGCTTTGCAAAGCCTTCTTGCACTCAAGGGATGAAATACACCACCACCCATGCTATTCTGTAGATTATGAGGCCTAAAACATAAAACAAACCAAGAACATGAACTTTTGATGGCAAAGAAACAATTTCAAAAATAAAATAAACTGCCAGCCCTCATACAATTTTACAAAAAAATGGCCGGAGAAACAAAATCTACTTTGTGGGACCTAAGATTGGGCCTTCTTGTTAGTACAGCAGTCAGAAATTAAGTGATGAAATGGCAAAATAAAACACCCCTTTCACCTGTGACAGATGAGTCAGTAGTCTGAATGATTTGATTGTGAAATTAAAGTATCAAGATCATTGAAAAGTTTAACCTAACCCTTCATTGGAAGGAATCGAAGCACTTGGCGTCATGATAAAAATAGGCCCCTGCAAATATGGATTTTTTTTTCATCTCTACTTGGGACTCGAACCTGCCAAAAAAATGTTTGACTTGACCCAACGTCGAATACGAACCAAGTTGGCTGAAACCAGGTGTCCAAGTGTGGTTTGCGTATGCGATATTTCAGGCCATTAAGTTTGAGAGGAACGATTTTATTGTTCCTCTGGTGGTTATCTAAAAAAACCAGATAACCGAAAAGTTGTTCATCTGGAACTACAAATAGTTCATCAAAAAGTTGTCTTATCACCTTATTTGATAGCACTAGCACTGTTTTAGAATGTTCCTGTGGGAAGACCTCTCTCTTCAATGCTAAAACTCCCTAAGACGTCTGATGCCCCCTGTGCTTGCCACAGATGCTTTCGAAATCCGAACTGTCATACAGTAGGGGCATCATGAACAGGTCAAAATCAACCGTTTATTTTTACCATGCATATAATTCAGAGATGATCCGCTATGACATCTAGCAAAATTTCCACCAATGAAGCACCGGGATTATCCTGGTGTTTCATTGGTGGAAATTTTGCTGGGCATCATAGCAGATCGTCTCTGAATTATATGCGTGAAAAAATTCCCACCCATAGATTTTGACCTGTCCACAAAGGCTGTGCTGTTATCGGTTCTCTTTATTATATCCAGATAAACAGTAAATAGGTTATCTCGAAATTTGAGATTTTATTCGGAAATTTCCAGTATGAAATAGCCACTCTAGGATTGTCTTGGCATGGAACTGATGATTTATCCACATATTGATGCTAACATTTAACAGTTTGTACGTTAACAATGCAGCACACTTGAACACATGGTTGAATAGGAGACGAAAACTCTGTATGTACCTGTGATTGTTTCGCTCCCTTCTTGACTTTAAGCTTGGCATCAAGCAATCTTGCCTTATGAAGGTATGGATGCTTCTAACTGAAGTGTACCAGAGGTGAGGTGTCGCTTGGGTCTTGTACCAAGTCTTGCTTGTATTACACGTGTATGTAGCCATGGCTTTTTTCACTCTAAAATATGAGTGTATTACCTATGTCATTTGGAATCACGGCATTATCACGCGGTTTGCCTGATTCTAAATGACATTGGTGAATGACTGTAAGTTCCATGTTGACGATGTGTGCTTGCGGCTCACGCCTGCTTGTATTACACGTGTAGGGGGCGCGGTGGCTCAGTTGGTAGAGGTACAGACTGCAAGCCGAGAGGTCCTCGGTTCGAATCCCACCTGCGGCAACCGCGTTGTGTCCTTGGGCAAGACACTTCACCCCGATTGCCTACATGGGGGCACGCTGACGCTGTGTACTGAGGCGTACTGCACGTCGATGGTGCACATGTCTTCAACCAATCTAACCCTGCCTGTGCTGCGGTGCAGAGTTCAGAGTTACGATGTTGGAGAGCTGACAGCTGCTCGTCGTTGCTCGGTGGTTCTCTCCGGGTACTCCGGCTTCCTCCACCCGTAAAACTGTCACGGTCACGATTAGCCATTGTGCATAAGTATGTGACCTTAAAACACCAATAAATAAATAAATAAATATTACACGTGTATGTAGCCATGGCTTTTTTCCACTCTAAAATCTGAGTGTAATACCTATGTCATTTGGAATCGTGGCATTATCACGGGGTATGCCTGATTCTGAATGACATTGGTGAATGACTGTAAGTTCCATGTTGATGATGTGTGCTTGCGGTTCACGCTTAATTCCTTGCATTGTTTTGACAATTTAGCCATTATTAAAGGTACGAATGTATGTATGACATTTGTTAATTTTTAGCTCACCTGACTTTCAGTCAGGAGAGCTATAGTGATCACACACCATCCGTCGTCTGTGAACATGGTGTTTGCATCTTGTCCTCCCAAACCGCCAAACCAATTTAATTGATATTTGAGATAATAGTTTGTTATGACATCGCAATTTGATTTTGTTCGAATCAAGTTGCTTTGCCTCTTGGTAGGGCCGCGGCCAAAAAGTGTGCTTAAATCTTAAAAAATCTTCTCAAGAACCAGCAGTAGCGGAGACTTGATATTTGGTGTGCAGCTTCCTTTTGAGGTGTAGACTCAGATTTGTTCAAGAGAAGTTTGTGAGGCTATATTTGCCGTCATTATTGGAGGGGCAAGAATTTTTGCCCCTCCCAAAATTTATTCTTTCCAAACCGAGAGGCAGATTTGGACCAAATTTGAAATGAGGGCTTATTAGGTCATAAGTACTTAATTTATGCCCAAATATTTTTTCCCGTGGCCCCATGGGAACAGCAGGAGCTAAAAATAGGAAAAAATTAGAACGCCCATATCTCCAAAACTACATGGCACTGAGAATTCTTTTTTGGTGTGAAGCTTTCTTAGGACCAACAGAATGGAATGGTAAAAAAAAAATTGCTATCGGTTTTATCATGGGGTACTTTTCTGGGACTTTGAAAAAGTGCTGAGTCAGCATTTTTTAATGCTGTGGGTAATGGGATAAACATTTAAGACTACTTTTCTCCCAAACCACTGCTCCAAAAGCTTTCAAATTCCACATATAACATCTTTGGAAGATTGTTTCACAGGTTTATTGAAATAAATTCCCTGGGTCCAGATTAGGGCTCTCTATGGGAGCCCAAATGTTTAAATTAGTGCGGTATGAGGAATATTCTTTAAAAATCTTCTTCAGATCTACCAATAAAAATCTTTTGATATTTGGTATGCAGCATCCTTAGGGGGGTGAGATTCAAGTTTGTTCAAGCCAAGTCCCTGAGTTCATATTTAGGCTGAAAATTTGGGGGTCCCGTTCCGGACTTAGAAATTTTTGACCAAAATCCGGAATTTTTTTTTTTATGTGTTTCAGTCAAATTGAAGACAAAAAAAATTTTTTTTTTTACACTGAAAATTTGGGGTCCGGGTGGGACTTTTTTTGGACCCAAATCCGGAAATTAGTATTTTGTTTTTTATGCGTTTTGGTCAATTTTACGAAGAAAAAAAAATTTCAGGCTGAAAATATTTTGTTTGGGACTTCGAAAATTTCCGAACAAAAATAAAAAAAAAATCTGTTTTTTTATGCATTTATCTCAGTTTTGGGACGAAAAAGTGCAGGAACTGAAAATAGAAGGAAAATCCTGTGTATTGTGTGGGCAAAATGTGGGGTAAAATAGGACCCAGTCACCAATGCTTGGGAGGTGCAAACCTTCTCTAAAATGGGCAACATAGCTTATTAACACTCACCCCTGGTCTTGAGTTGATACTCATGTTGTGGTCATGATTAGCCATTGTGCAAAAATCTGTGACCTTAAACACCAATAAATAAATAATTGAATAGGGTTCAGCTCCACATGTTTTGGTGTTACATTTTGCATGTAATATGGATGATTAACTAGGACAACCAATTAGTCAATTCTGAAAACTAATAGTCATGGCAGCTGAATCCATAGATAAAATGCTTATATTGGATGATCAAAGTCCAAAGAGGTCTGTAAACATTGGAAATTTATTGTTACTGTTGATAGTCTGAGAAGCTCGGTTAAACAAAATGTTTTTACTGTTGATAAACTGAGAAGCTCATACAAAAGCTAATTGATTAAATGCTTTTGTTGAATGAACTGACCCTAAAGAGGTCTGTAAACATCTGAAATTTATTGGTTATTAGCGTAATTCTCTGAAAAATCACAGAATATTGGTCGAACTTTAGTAGTGGACCAGACAAGTTGAAATATTGAAAAAAATCATTGAAGTTGAATAATTCCAATACATGTGAAGTGACCAAAATGCTGTGAAGATATGCAAAATGTAACTTGATATGGTGACCTGGCACCAGGTGGAACTGCCGTATGTGGAGAAATTTAGAAGTAGGTTGTACTTGTTCAAGTTTTAATCTTCAGAAATTCACTCATGGGGCATAACTCCTCTGTCATTGGACCAGAAAACCCACAATGATATGCACAACTGGACTACATACTATTATTATTATTACTATTTCCGACCAAGTATATTGGGAAGTATTTTGGAGAAGGTTCCATCTCTGAAAAATTATCAAGTTGGCATAACCCATAACTCGACCAAAAAATAATGAACCAGAACATTGTGATGCTACATGGAGCTAGACTTTCAGGTTTCCCTATATTTCTTTAGTTTGTTTTGAAGTCAATTTTAAAAGAAAGTGTGGCACAAGGATGGATGTGTACACAAGCATACAGTACTGTGATCACAAAAACGGTCAGAGAATTTGATTGGATCGTGACTAATGGCACATTTCTCACACCACAAACTTCCCACAACCCTGTACAATATCATCTGTTGAAAAAGAAATACAAGAAAAGTAGTGATGAACCGATTATCAAAACTTGCTATCAACCAATTACCGGTTATTTCTCTGCCGATTAGGAAGAAAATCTGTTTGTGCCTGTTATACTACAGAATTTCGTTGATAAATCATCAATTACGAAAGCTTAATACCACATAAGTTGTCAAGAGTATGCATGCTTAGTGCCGGGCAATATTAGCCAAAATAATATTTGCATTTTGGTTGGAGTGTGGGGAAAAGATCGTTATTAACAATACAATCACACGATATTATTCTCGTGAATATTGTGTTTTATTCCAGTAAATAATGTTAATACGGTTTTGTGTAAGGATACAATACACTTGGCTGTATTAACCAGGAATATACTGAGCACACATAATTTGTGTCTTAAATGAATAATAATTTTGATGTTAAAGTGTGTTGTGAAGTCGTATGACGCATGGTTTACACGTTTGTCAGAATGTATTATTCAGTATTCTTTTTTCAACATGTTACCTCTCTTGATGTGTTTCTCTAATGTTTACATGAACTCTACAATCTTCGGGAAATGGTGGCTATCCCATCAGGCCTGAAAATAAGCAGTCTGACATTTGCAGAATGAGATCCCCATAAGGTGAATTTGATGATGCATCCCATACAGTGGGCCAATTTATCCTCTGGGTACCTCTTTCTGTTTAGTTTTGAGACCCTGATTCAGGTAGAGGTTCACTGAGGGTAAATTTAGTGATGCTACCTTGATGTGCAGGGTAGCATCACTAAATTCACCCTCAGGGGACCTCATTTTGCAGATGTCAGGCTGTTTATTTTCTGGCTTGGATCTCGTACCGATTAAAGTTGGTAAATTCCGTAATATCTGCTCTGCAAATCCCTAAATTTTCTGCTATTCACTACACACGTTTTTAATGGGGAAACTTTATTGAAATGGCCAGATATCAAAGGGATTTTCAATAGTCAGTGTTAAATATAGAATAACCGGAAACTGACTGTTGTCACTATTGGTCGATGCCCCATAACCGGTCGGTGCCGATTCCGATTATCGGCTTATCACTAAAGAAAAGTGTATCTGAGATGGTATTTTGTCAGGGGAGGGGAGGGGGGGGGGGGGGCTTGATTTCCCAGTATTCTGCCTACGAAACCTCAACCCACTGGTTTAGTGTGTCTTGTTCAAATCACGGTTTGAATTTGAAAAAGGCCTCTTTTTTGATCTCAGTACTGTGTGTTCAGAGAAGCTCAACTTAACTCTCTCACTCCATTGAAATGGTGGGGGCATAAATACACTTTCACTTCTACACTCCATTTGAAGAGTTTTCTCCCATTTTTGTAATAAAATCTGGAGTAATTTTGCAAGTTAAAACCTTTTTTCTGTTTCTTTAACTTGATTTATAAAAAGACCTGTTTCTTCATGTTTTCTATACACTTTTCTGTATACTTTTCGGAGTACTGACAGATAAATGGATGTAACAGTGTTCCAATCTTTAATTAATTGAAAGTAATTTTAGTCAAAGATCTACTCTGTTGAAATCCAGGTAAATTGGTGGTATAATTGTCAAGAAAGTCAGGCTTTAGCACAAGTTATAAAAAGATAATCACCGACCATGGGACTTAAAAGATGCATTACTGAAGTATTCCACAGCGAATTGCATTAAAAAAAAATACCCAGGATGTTTTTTATGAATTGTTAGATGAAATTTAACCCTCAAAGGCCTATTTCCGACTTTTACGACCTCAGCACAGGTGCCCTTAACATGTCATCATGAGGAGGTCCTGTTGACAACAGATAAATTAGGTAGACAGTGGTTTCTAGTCAAGTCTTGGCTGCCTGTTAAGGCATCCAAGACTTGACTGGAAATCACTGCAAAGTCACTGGACATATAGAGGCTGGCGGCAATTAAGGACACTTGTCCGGGCCCTTAAGGGTGAACCTTTTATCTAGGCTTATGGCCATATTTGGCAACCACCGATGTTCACTAAAAACGCCATTCAGGTTTGATTATTTTTTAAATTTTGGCCTCTAAAACTTTGCATATGATCCGTCATTGATTCAAGGTTGTTCCAACGAGGGGTAATAAATTTTTTTGGTGCAATAAATTAAATTTCCAAGTAATTCAAGAAATAGTTGTAAGTGTGCTATGCTTGTTGTGTCAAGTAAATACTTAAATAAAAACTTTGAAAACTAGCATTGATAAAAATTGTTTGCTAATTACTTTTTCTTCCCTTTTATTTTCAAAATATTTTTATCACCTGTAGCAGCATTCTGTTCATTTAACCCTCGGCAACTGATATCAAAATGTCATGCAGCAATTTTTTCCTGTAATGCAAATAAGAATTTAACCAATTCAGTCTTGTTTGAAAGAGCTCAGAACTTCTGTTGAACAAGATTGAATTGGTGAAATGGAAAAACTTTTCAGGTTGATATTTTAACATCAGTGTGCAGAGGGATGGGTTGATTCAGTTCATGCCTTTATATTCACCTAATTTGGGCACATCAGAATCAAGTGAAAAATGTGTCCAAAATGTGAGAAACTACATGATTAGTCAATATACATACAAATAGAATATAAAACCGGGCTTTCTAAGACCCTATTTTGCATCATGGAAAAGTATTTCTTAACAAATACTTTTATTTTAGAATGTTACAACAAACTGTTGGTAGCCATCTCCTAATTTGGGCACAGATTTTACCGCCTTGAATTTGGGGTAATATAAAGGCCTGATTCAGTTACAGACTACACTACATATTGCTTTTGAAAGCATACAATCATCAGCCAGTATATATAAGAGTAAAGAGTTCATTTAACCCTTTAACTAACATGAAAAGCAGACACTTGCAAACAAAATTCTTGAATAACTAATTTTTTTCATTTTTTGTCTCAGAATCATAGGTTATGTCCCCTCATTGGGACACGCTCGATGAGCTCGTTCCAAAGAGGGGTCATAACCTATGTTTTTGAGACAAAAAATGAAAAAGATAATGGAAAAATGAAAAAGATAATGGAAATTGTATGGTGATTTCTGTAAATAACGCTGGCCGGTTTTGGCCGTTACGTTGGGTAAAGGGTTAATAAAAATTGATATTGACAGTAAACCAATTATTTTTCTCTACTATTTGCTGATGTATTGAGGGAGGTAGAGTACCAATCAAAATATATTGCAGGATAACTAAAAGAAAATTTCTGATATTTTCCCTTTTTTGATAATTCCAACCTTTGTGTGACATCATTTCTTAGGAAACTCAGAGAGTTTCCCCCAAAATGATGTCAATTGTTGAGTTTAGCAGCAGAGTAAAATGGGATCAAAATTATCTTTCGGTTGACCTAGAACATATTTCAGCAGATACTCTACCCATAAAGGGAACATACACTTTGCATATACAGTATGGCCGTCGTGGACTGGTCACGTTCTATGCATGGACAGTATTGTCACGGACGCAATAATATTAGATTTCCAACACTAATTATAGGTATAATCATCAGAAATTGAATTAATGAAGCATCGGGTACAACCCGGTGCTTCATTAATTAAAATTTTGCTGATGATGATTTTTATAACCTGGTGAACGCATGCATGGATATCACTGCTCCTGCATGGATTATGACCAGTCCACAGCGACTGTACTGTACATGTAGTTGATTAGACATGTAAGATAGAATTCCATAAAAATTTAGGACTGAAAGGTTTAAGTTACACTCTTTTCAATTATTTACAACTGCTGTATTATACCTGCCGATTTAAATTTTGAGTCAAATCCAGTCGAATCGAGCACAGGATTTTGAATTGAATCTCATGGCTCTTCAAATTGTAAATATTGCATCTTCTAACAACCATATTTACTGCCAGTGTCCCAGAGTCTCCACTGAAATATTGAATTCAACGGCGACTCCTCTGATTGAGCAAGTCAGTCAAAAAATGGAATATTCCAACGTAGTTTTGGAAGCCCATCCTCCTTGAACTATTCTGTTATCACTTCTGTATAACAGAGATGATGATAGAAGCAGAACTCAAGAGAAGACCAGGCCTGCTGTTTACAAAATTTTGTGTAACCTATTTATCGTTATGATCTGAAATTTGATAGCTTATCATTCGTTCCCCTGTACTTGATTCAGGTAACCCATTAGCTAAACTAAATGTATATTGTATTGCAACTATTCTGATATATGAACTGTTGTATCATAGCCAAGTTTTTGCTCCTCTGGGCAATATCCTGATGAATAAAGATGAATCCTTAGGAACAATAATGAGGCTGTATTGCAGCTATTCATATACAAATTAATTGCAATTTTAGCCTAATCTTGGCATTGGCAAGCATGCTGCAGGAGAGTATGGAATCCATAATCACTATTTGTGGCAGAGACAGGAATTATTGCCATTTCCTGATTTTGTAGCTATGCTACATCTGATGATGACAACAGTTTAAAATGATATTGAGCATCAACCAATCATCACCATAGGTGTTTGCATCTGCCTGAAATATAGCTGCTCTGTTGGCCAATAATTGTCCAACAGAGCAGCTATACTAAAGGCAGATGCAAACACCTGAGCAGCTGATAATTGGTTGATGCTCAACATCATTCCACCATTCACTCGTACTGTATCATTCAACTTGTTCAACTTGGCAAAACTTTCGTATGACAAGGCAATAATTTGGCACGGCCCGTTTTTCGTTCACAGGGTTTTCATTTTAGGTAACCTCCACGTGACCCAAATGGCCGCTTGCCTTAAGATTTCAAAACTTCGAACTGCCTGTTAATTCAACTTAGAAAACTATAATTTGACAAATTCATGAAGCCTGATTTCTAGATGTTTTAGCAACCAAATTACTTTGTTTACAACTGTATGAAAGTATGTGCATTGATTCACACATTTTTTGTTTTTTGCCAACTATTTTTCATAGGAATATTGGAATTGGATAGTAGAAATGTGTATTGGTCTGAACAGTTCACGCACAAGTCTGTGGTGAAGGGTTGTATCTGGCCACTGGGGGCCATTTGATTGGTTTGGTTTTGTTGTGAGAGTAAATGGTCATATGGTAACCATGAGGGTTGTGTATGTCGAAAGCTATGGTCTGGTGGACTTGCACCATGACATCTGTGGTCAAGTGCCATTATGTATCTTTATGAGAAATTGGTTGGGAATTGGTTCTGAACATTATCATTGGTTGAAAAAAATAAATAGTAATCAGGTACGTACCATTAAAAAAAATTACCAAAAAATGATTTTTTTTTAGCATGTGTTAAGTGTTCCATCAGTAGTGTGTTACTAATAATCCATTTTTTATTTGACACTAACTTTGTTTTACTACTTAGTTTTTGCAACTATTTTTTCAAAAAATCTGTTTTGCAACTTACAGAAAATGCAAATTATTTTTTGGCCTTTAGTTGAGCTTTTGCCAAATGTTATTTTAGTCAAAATGAGTTGCTTGTAAAAAAATGTTGAAAAATTTATTCACACTCTTTTTTTTTTTCCTGCGGTAAACGGCTTTTGCTTTACTGATAAAATAGGACCTGGAACCAATACCTGGAGTGGAAGTCCTCTAAAGTGGACAGTTAAACACCAATAAATAAGTGGACAGTATTGGAATAACGATAGGCTAAAGTTGACTTTATCCATGACATATAAGAGTTGCTTAGATATCAGATCAAACGTTAAACTGATAAAATTAATTTAAAATAAATCTTCTGGAAAGTGCTTGAAAAGTCTCAACAAAACGTGGAATGTTTTGTTTTTTCTGTTGGGTGCATGAACCCCCAATTCTGAAAGTGGCCTTAAACCCCCAAATGTGGAGGCGTTTATTTCAATGGTCAAAAATTTTAAGACGTATTAGGCCAAATAAAAAAAATGAATTGATTCTCAGGCAATTTTTTTTTCAAATCAGTGAGGGAGGGAGGATTTTATTTTTATTTTTTTTTTTTTAATTTTTTTTTTTTTTCGTGTAAAGGGTTGAGTATACTAAGTAAATCTTTTTCTGGTCTTTCCACTTGAAAAAGAGAAAATGTTGTATTTTAGTGTAATTATAGTATACCTTTTATAACTAACAGCTAAAAGGATTTGTATTTTATTCTTTTCAATGGTATAGATCTGTGAAGCATCATGATCCATTAGAATAGGCCCCAGTAACCAATGCTTGGGGTAGGAGTCCTTTAAAATGGGAAACATGGCTCTAAATGATTGGTTAAACTTGAGTGAGTTGATATCTGTGTTGCGGCCATTATTAGCCATTGTGCAGAAATATATGACCTTAAACACCAGCAAATAAATAAATAATTAAATCATGATCCAGTGTATCAGAATTTGCCTTGTTACAGTTTATGGGAGAGTGCCTCTGGGCACTCTCCCATAAACTGCAACAAGAAAAAACAATTTACTGCAAACACAGCTAAATAATCACATGTTGAGAAATGTGAAAAAATGACCATTCCAAGTTTTCACAAATTCTTTAAAAAACATGACATAATAAAAATGTCTAATGAGGATGTTCAAATCCGACGAGGGAGGGCCTGAGAATCAAAACATTATTTTTTTTTAGCCTTATGTGTTTAAGAGTCATTTCTTTCAGTGCCTGATTATTCACTCGAACATGTTTTTGAATTCTTAAAAAAGTTCCAATAAATCACGGTGAAATGCTGCTATTATCGGTGAAGAAGAAATCGTAGAAATTTTGGGTGGTTATCTTACTACTGATAGTGATTCTGTACTTTTTTCATGTGTAGTTATCCAGCCACTTAGAAGTTACTAAGATTACAAAATACTCTGAAGAACAAAAAGAATTGTTAAAAAATTATTAGGACGTTAAATTCTCTAATCCAAATGGCAGTATAAAGTAACATTTAAGATAATCAGACACTTCTGGTTTCTATATTTTTATACGACAACCGATGGCCCAGACTTCTTAGCTGGTGCTAACTCAAAAATGTCCAGGGCCAATCACAAATTTTGCGCCCCCCATCCCCAAAATTTGCATGTAAAATCGAAAAAAGGGATGTCCTATGTGGTCCTCCATACTTTGGTGATCTGCGCATGTGCAGTATCCAGGAAGCACCTTAATTGGCGCAAAGCATCATTTCCTTGTTTGGCCCTCTATCAGATAACAATAAACTGACTTCTGTGCTTTTAAATCTCAGTTTTAGTGATGCCAGACACAAATCATTGGTGATATTGGTGGATCCAAGGACACAATAGGATGATGGAAGGAAGAAACGGTGGTTTTGAGGGTTTAGGGCTGTAATTTTATAATTTTTGACAAAATTATTTCATGTTTCCCAATTTCGTGACATGGGCCTGACGTCATTCTTGCTAATGATTTTGCCACTGTTTAAGTGTTCCTTCCCTATCCTTCCTTGAAGCCCCCCAGTTGAACTCCCATGCTTTTTGGCTTTTTTTTATTGAAATATTTTTGTAAATTTTTGGGGGAGTTGACCGTGTTTCACAGAATGTTTATTCTGTGTATCCCCGGGTTACTTCCTCACTCTAGGCGTGTTTTGGCATTTTTGGTCATGCATCTTCCATCCGATGTATCATATTTTTTTCTAATGAAGATCTTGCTTTACATCGGATAGTTTAAAATCTGTTACTGACTTCGGGCCGTGTTATTCAGTGCCTGGAGTCTTGTTTCCGGTTTTCATTTGACGTTGTTTACATTGACAACGCTCTGCTGAAATATGTAGTTTCCTATTTATTAATCATGGTAGGACTATTGTAAGATACATTATATATTCCGGTAGTGTAGCATTAATTTTTGGAGAAGAAAAAAAAAATTTTGTCCACACTTGGGCTCTATCGGGATCCTTTTGGGCTCATCGTTCCCTTTGGGAACTTGGGCTCATGTCAAAAAAATTTCGAAATTTTTCTGTGAATTATTTTTCGAATTATTGTTTTGATTAATATTATTATGTATCTTTTTTAGATATATATTGAGAGTAGGTGCGAGTACTGTTGACTTTAATTTTATTCAAAACCGGGTGTGTGCGTTGCAGTCGAGGAGAGAAAAAAGGGTAGAGCGAGCACTATAAAATACATACAGGCTCACCCTGAGATGACGGTGAGGAAGAAGCCGGCAAGTTCAGCGGTAAGCTCGGTGAGGTCTGACAGGACTGCGAGCGAGAGAGTCCTCTCTCTTTTCACAACAACATCTGGGGCCAGATGTTGTGGTTTGGACCTTGCGTCAGTCGGAGCTTACGTCCACGCCTCCTGTCCGGGATGCTCCATTCAGTACACAGCCGGGGCTTCTTCAGCGTCTACAAAGCCAACACGACCGCACATTTACTACGTGACTTCGGATATCCAGCCTGCATCACCGAGAAAGGACCACTCTTCGTCGAGGAAGTCATGCCATCCAGCAGCCAAGGAGATCAGGCCTCATTCATCGGGACGTCCATAGAAAAGAGCCATCTTGGACACACTGTACCAGGAGCAGCCGGCGGCCAAGCGATAGAAGACCGCTGCTTCTCAGGCATCCGTAATGGACTTGCTGTCGCAAACCGCACAGCATCCCAGTGGGTACTGGAGCAATCTACGGCAGCCTCGGAACCCGAGCTGTCGGATGAAGCTGGGTTGGTCCAGTCATCTGCGCATTCAGATGCCGATGACCATGAGTCTTATCTGATTCCGTCAGATGGTGAAAGGGTTTTGGAGGAAAATAACCCTTCCCTTTCGGAACAACATATGGTGGCAATGGATTCAATTCATTAATACTTAAGTTTGTTCCTGAGAATCAGAATGCTGCGACCGCTCTTAAGAAGCAGCTAGCGTCGTTAGAAGCTGACTATATCGGGTCAAAGGAGGAGGTCCTTTCCTTTCCAGTACAGTCTAAACAGGTGTCACAAACCTTCAGTCTTAACAACGCCATATTTAATTTTTCCAGTGGAAAGAAAGGCAGCTTTTTATCATCTTCCGTGCGTCTCCCGTTTTTTGGACCACGTCCATTTAAAACGGTAGGGGAAGATGTTCAGAGTTCCTCTGCGTTTGGATGAGCAGGCTGACCTCGATATGTCCTTTCCTCCATCATTCACAATTCGCGCGGACACAGTTGAGACAGCAATTTTTTCTAAGAGCGAATTTAGATGCTATGTCTTACGCAGATCACCTTACGAGAGCCATGGCGCAACGTCTCAATGGGAAGGAATTTGAGGACGTTCGTACCTCTTTAAGAGTTCTTTCCAGGCTATTATGTTGACCACGTATGACTCCGCCTTAACTTTGGCTAATTTGGAGTTAATTAGACGTAAAGGAGCCCTTGCATCGTCATCCTTAATAGATGACAGGGTGAAAAACTCTCGAGTCGCTCCAGTATCAGGTCATGATATCTTTGACGACAAGCTTTCTTTAGTCTACGACCAAGCTACGAAGATAGCGTCAAGAGTAAAGGAGGAGGTTCGGAACAAAAATCGTTCAGAGGGAACTCCTCACGAGGATATAAGAGATCCTCATATTCTTGCTCCAGAGATCGTCAATATAGCGACTCAGGTAGCGGGCGTGGGTTTGACCTAGGCAACCGGTCAGATGCTCCCAAGCCGGTGGGTCGAGGCTCTTCACGGGGAGGACGTGGTTACTCCTCCCATAGGCCTCCCAGGTCCTACAGGCGATGGTCACAGGTGACGGATGTGAGTCAAACGGGTTGGGGCGCGACCCTGTGCCCGACAGACTCGGAGTGCCAGGGCCTTTGGAACCCTTGGTTCCTGGAAAAACACATAATCATCAAAGAAATGATGTCAATATGGTTAGCGCTACAACAGTGGATTCACATTATAGAGAACGCACATGTTCAAATATTGTTGGACAACTCAACAGTAGTAGCGTATATAAGGAACCAGGAAGGCACGCATTCGATTCCTTCATCCGAACTAATGGAAAAATCCTTCTTTATGTCTTGGAACATCAAGTTCATCTGTCGGTCAGTCATGTACTGGGTCGTCTGAACGTACTAGCAGACCCACTCTCTCGGAAAGGTTGCCTGTTGCCTTCAGAGGGGACACTCAACAAGTGAGTGTTCAGACAGATTTGCTATCAGTGGGATCAGCCTTTGATAGACTTATTTGCAACACACCTCAACAATCAGTTGCAGACTTACGTGTTGCCATGCCCAGATTCTCGAGCGTACGCAGTAGATGCTCTCTCAATTTCATGGGATGGAATGATAGGATACGTTGATTCTCCAACTCCGTTAATTCAATTGCTTGTTAAAGGTCAAACAATCGCATTTCAAGATTCTGTTTAGTAGCATCTCTGTCGTCACAGAAACCATGGATCAGTCTTCTCAGGTGTCTGTTATGGGACTTTCCTCGGAAGCTTCCTCTGCGGGAGGATCTTCTTTATCAGGGGAAGTCACGCATACTGCATCACAACCCGGAAGGTCTCAACCTTCACGTATTTCTGTTGTGCGGTCCTTCTTGCACGGCAAGCATTTTACAGGATGAGCAGTGGACGCAATTTCTAAATGTAGGAGGACCTCCTCTTTGCTGAATTACACAGCAAAGTGGAAGGTTTTCTTCCGTTGGTGTAAGGATCAGTCAATAGACGTTTATGATCCGTCCATACCGGATATTGCCAACTTTCTGGTCTACCTGTTCGATGTTCTCAAACTGCAGCCCGTCACTATTAAGGGCTATAGGTCTGTGCTATTGGACACTTACGCTCATCATGATAACTTGGCAATTGGATCTAATGCTTCATTATCCAAATTAGAAATTCCTCTATAAATAGACCTAGAACCCTCAGATTAATTCCTAAGTGGAATTTAGCTTGGGTTCTGTTGAACTGAAGCTTAAAGAAGCTCCGTTTGAGTGTTCAAATTCTTGACCTATAAAACATGTCTCTTAGCCTTTGCTACTGCTAGAAGAGTTAGTGAACTCCATGCTTTATCTGTTGATGAATCTCACTTTCATTGTGTTGGAAATACCATCACTTTAACTACACAAGTGGGATTTTTGGCTAAGAATCGGGCTCCAGATAAACGGCCTGAGCCTATTATCATAAAGGCTGTGCCGTCTACGGCCAACCGTAGACCTTTACTGCGTCCAGTCAGGGCTATGCGCATATATAAACGCCGATCACAGTTTATTAGAAAAGGAAGAAAACACTTCTTTTTATCATTGATTCCTAACAGAAAAGATATATCTGTTCATTCTATTGCTAGATGGATTCAGTTGGCAATACGTATTGCCTATGAAAGTCCATCTTTTAATCAGGGTTCTGTAAATAAAATCTCAGCGCATGAAGTTAGAGCGCTGTCCACTTCTTGGGCTTATTCTAACAGTATAGCCATTACATATCTCATGAAAGCTGCATACTGGACACAGCCTTTTACATTAACCAAGTTTTACCTTAGAAATATAGAGTCCATCTCTGCCGACCTTAGATGTTTTGGTCCTCTATCTGTTGCTCAGAATGTCGTCCACTAAATGATTACAGCTATAGTTATTTAGGCATACCGTTCCAGCAGTGACGCTGTTCTGCTGCCCTCTTCGTACTGCCGTTACATAACCCAGAACAAGGGGAGGGGACTTTTATTCCTTTAATATCATCTGGCTTGATAGTAAAAAGCAAGGGAAGACCTCCTCCGGTGTCGGTTGTACTGAGTCTGTGCTGGGATGGTTTTAATGTGTAGCTCAGTGTGAAGCATTTAATATGTCTCATTTATGTATTATTTTTAAAGTATTGCTCACTTTGAAGCATTTGTATATGTCACGTGTCAAACGGACATTAATATACAATCCTCGGACACTTATAAATGAGTATAAAGAGTCTCATTCTCGGGACTATCTTTATATATTGGCTTCCCTTCATCGAATTAGCATAATGGGTTATGCTGGCATTAAAATGGAGAATTATATATCATGTTATGCTCAATTACATTGTTGGTGTTATGTCTTTATTTCGAGTGAATGAGAAAGACATATATAATTCCTTTCTCTACTATTCTCCTCCAGGAGATATCCTTTAAGAAGTGATTGAGTAATTGGATTTTCCTTTATGTCCTAGGCCCTCCAGCCGTTTTACGATTCAGCTAAGTCTGGGCCATTGGTTGTATAGAAATATTATAAATTCAATCTACTTACCAATGGCCCAGATGGGGATGGCCCTCCCATGAGTGGGCACTCATACCTCCCCACTGATTATAAAATTTAGCAGGCACTGTAGAAAGAATGATGCTTGGCACCAATTTTGGTGATTCCTGGATACTGTGCTTGCGCAGATCACAAAAGTATGGGGGACCACATAGGACATAATTTTTTCGGTTTTACATGCAAATTTTGGGGGTGGGGTGGGGGGGCAAAATTTGTGTTTGGACCTGGATATTTTTGAGTTAGCACCAGCTAAGTCTGGGCCATTGGTAAGTATAAAAAATATACAAATTACTTTGAATTTATAATTTTTAGCTCACCTGGTATGTGAGCTTTTCTCATCACTTGGTGTCCGTAAACTTTTCACATTTTCATCTTCTTCTCTGTAACCACTGAACCGGTGTGAACCAAACTTGGCAGGAATGGTCTATGGGAGGTCCTCTACAAACGATCCTCATTTCGTTCCCGTCGGATAAAAAACATGGCTTCCAGAGGCATTCTTTGATTCTGGTTGGTGATTTTTCAAAAATCTTCTTCTCTGAAACTGCCAGGCCAAATATTTTAAAACTTCACATAAATCATGACTGGGCCCCCCTCTACCAACGATCCTCATTTAATGTTGATTGGGTCACAAACATGGCCGCAATTGCAGCTTATAATTACTAGAGAAACCCTATGAGAAATCACATTTTCATCATCTCTGGAACTACTGAGCTGACATGAACCAAACCTGGCAGGGATAGTCTATGGGAGGTCCTCATTTTGATCCCAAGGGTTTGAAAACATGGCCGCCAACGGCATTCTTTGATTCTTATTGGTGGAGTTTGAAAAATATTCTCCTCTGAAATCACAGAGCCAAATGTTTTGAAACTTTGCATGGTTGATGACTGGGACCCCCTCGACCAACGATCCTCATTTAATATTGATTGGGTTGCAATCATGGCCTCAATTGCCGCTTATAATTACTATAGAAATTCTATGGGAAATCACATTTTCGTCTTCTCCGGAACTACTGAGCTGACATGAACTGAACCTGGCAGGAATGGTCTATGGGAGGTTCTCTACAAACGATCCTCATTTTGTTCCTGTGGGTTGAAAAATATGGCCGCCAGAGGCATTCCTTGATTCTGGTTGGTGGATTTTCAAAAATCTTCTCTGAAACTGCCAGGCCAAATTTTTTTTGATACTTCACATAAATGATGCCTGGGACCCCAATAAAATTATAAATTAGCTCATTCCAGTGAGGGGGACATATAATATAAATTGATGAATGTTTAGTCGATTATGTCAAACTCGAATTATAGTTTGATGAATGATGGGAGGGCGGGTGTAAACAATTGATTTCCGGTTGATAACTTGATAATGGTTCAGCCCATGTTGATGAAACTTCACAGGTAGGTTGGTATCGGTGAGAGGAAGAACCGTATTAATTTTGGACTTGCTTGGTCAAAGGTCAAGGTCACAATGACCTTGAACATAGTAAATTGTAAACAATTGGTTTCCGGGTGATAGGTTGACTATGGTTCAACCCACATTCATGAAACTTCATATGTAGGTTGGCCTTCATGAGAGGAAGAACCCTATTCATTTTGGACTCACTAGGTCAAAGGTCAAGGTCACAGTGACCCTGAACATAGTAAATCAAAACAGTTGGTTTCCAGATAACTTGATAATGGTGTAGCCCATGTTCATGAAACTTCATAGGTAGGTTGGTATCGGGGAGAGGAAGAACCCTATTAATTTTGGACTTGCTAGGTGAAAGGTCAAGGTCACATTGACCTTTAACTTAGTAAATCGTAAACAATTGGTTTCTGGATGATAACTTGATAATGGTTTGACCCACGTTCATGAAACTTCATATGTAGGTTGGCATCAGTGAGAGGAAGAACCCTATTTATTTTGGACTTGCTAGGTGAAAGGTCAAGGTCACATTGACCTTTAACATAGTAAATCATAAACAATTGGTTTCCGGACGACAACTTGATAATGGTTTGACCCACATTCATGAAATTTCATAGGTAGGTTGGCCCAGGTGAGTGGAAGACCCCTATTTAATTTGGACTCGCTAGATCAAAGGTCAAGGTCACAGTGACCTTGAACATAAATCGTAAACAATTGGTTTCCAGATAATTTGACAGTGGTTCCACCTACATTCATGGAACTTCATATGTAGGTTGGCATTGGTGCAAGAAAGAGCCCTATTTATTTTGGAATCACTAGGTCAAAGGTCAAGGTCACAGTGACCCTTCACATAGTAAATTGTAAACAGTTGGTTTCCAGACGATAAGTTGATAATGATTAAACCTACTTTTGTGCTGTCACAATTCGACATTGGATCGGTGATCCTATTGGCATTTTTTAGAAATTTCTTTTCTATTGAACTTGTCAGTTTGTTACTTTGGTGAATGCAGCAAATTCATTAGGTAAAGGGTTATTAATTTAGGGTAACTGGCATATCTGATCAAGGCTCTTCACAGCAATTTCTATTCAGATTTTTTTTTTCCTCTTCTATAGTATATAGCTTGTGACCTCATTGGAATGACAGGGTTCCTGCAGGGCCTTGGATTCAAGGAACTGTCTTGAATTTGGCGTAGGACCATTCAAGGCCTTGAAATCTGGGGAAATGTCACTGGGAATCCTTGAATATTTACGACATAAAAATTCTGATGAAGCACGTAATCATAACTAAAAAGTTTTATATGCCGGTGCTCGTGAAGACAGATCTGACTAGAGCCCTTCGGTCATTACTCCCTCCTCCCACTTCAGCCCTTCGGTCATTACTCCCTCCTCCCACTTCTCTTATAGGGAAGTGGGAGGAGGGGGTGATGTCCGAAAGTCCTAGTTAGTGCTAATGAACACATAGCCTACCTTGAAAATACTTGAATTTCGCTATTGCAGAGCTTTGAAAAATGCTGAAATATATTGAGAAATGGCCTTGAATAGCCTTGAAATTTATCAGTCCTTTCCTGTAGGTAGCAACCCTGGAATGAGCTTGTCAAACTTGTTCCAATGAGAGATCATAAGATATTTTCGTGAGGCAAAAAATGAGATCTGTTAATTATGACATTTGTTTTTAGCTCATCTTGACAAAGTCAAGCTGAGCTAATCTAATCGCTTCCCGTCCGTCGTCCGTCAACACCATGTTTTGGTCTTCTCCTCCAAAGCCACTGGGCCAATTCAAGTGAAAGTTTGTGTGAGTGATGGTCCCAAAGGGGCATTTCATTTTTGTTCAACTCAGCATGCCCGGCCCCATAGGGAGGGAGTGGAGGAAAATGCTCCAAAATATTTTAAAAATCTTCTTCTCAAGAACCAGTGTGTACAATGACTTGATATTTGCTATGGAGCTTCCATATGAGGTGTAGAATCAAGTTTGTTCAAACGAAGTTCGTGAAGTAATATTTGGCTTTGTAATAGGAGGGGTAAGATTTTTGGCCCCGCCCAAAATTTCTATTTTCTGAACCGATGGTCCGGTATGAACCAAATTTGGTTTGTGGTAGTATTGGGTCATAAGTACTTGACCCATGCAAAAAAAAAAATTCCCGCATCCCCATGGGAACCCTGGGAGCTAAAAATAGAAATATTTTCAAACACCCATATTTCCCAAATCCCATGGAACAGAGAGCTTTTATTTGGTATGAAGTATCCTTACGACCAGTAGAATTGAATGGTAAAAAAAAATTGCCATCGGTTATGTTAGGGTGTTCTGTAATGGGCATCGAAAAAATGCTGAGTCAGCATATTTGCAAAAATTTTAAAAAATCTTTTCTCCAGAACCAATCATCAGAATCTTTTGATATTTGGTATACAGCATTCATAGGGGGGTCAGATAAAAGTTTGTAGAAATAAAGCTCATTGGTTCATATTTGGGCTCTCTACAGGAGCCCGAAGTTTTAACATAGGGTAATATGGGGAATATTCTTTAAAAATCTTCTTCTTCAGAACCACCAGTCAGAATCTTTTAATATTTGGTATACATCATTGTTATGAGGGTCAGATTCTAGATTGTTCAAACCAAGTCCCTAGGTTAATATTTGGGCTTCCTACGGAAGCCCAAATTTTATCTTTGTTCAATATGGAGGGTAATTTAAAAAAATCTTCTTCTTCAGATCCATCAGTCTAAATGCTTTGATATTTGGTATTCAACATCTCTATGAGGGTCAGATTCAAGTTTGTTCAAATCAAATTCCTAGGTATATATTTGGGCTCACTATGGTAGCCCAAATTTTTACTTACTGCAATATGAGAAAATTTCTTTAAAAATCTTCTTCAGATCCACCAGTCGGAATGCTTTTATATTTGGTATACAATATCTCTAGGGGGGTCAGATTCCAGGTTGTTCAATTCGAGTGCCTAGGTTAATATTTGGGCTCCATATGGGAACATGAAATTTAACTTAGTACAATATGAGGGAATTTCTTCAAAAATCATCTTCTTCAGATTCACTTGTCAGAATGCTTTCACATTTGGTATACAACATCTCTAGGGGGGTCAGATTCAAGTTTGTTCAAATCGGATC
Organism: Pictodentalium vernedei; assembly: GCA_031216915.1. NCBI lineage: Eukaryota > Metazoa > Mollusca > Scaphopoda > Dentaliida > Dentaliidae > Pictodentalium > Pictodentalium vernedei. Next base: position 443,208,041 of record CM062293.1, on the reverse strand, counting down.
CATAGGTCAATATTTGGGCTCGCTATGGTAGCCCAAATTTGAACTTAGTGCAATTCGAAGAAATTTTTTACAATTTCTCTTCTTCAAATCCAACAGTCAGAATGCTTTCATATTCGGTACACAACATCTCTAGGGAAGTCAGATTTAACTGTGTTCAAATCAAGAGCCTGGGTTAATATTTGGGCTCTCTATGGGAGCTGGAATTGGCCATTTTGCTGAAGAATTAAAAAATTTGTATTCAGTACCCTCTAGAGGTACTAAGATTAATCCACATAGGTTGTATCAAGGGGCTTCATAGGGGAGCTCTACATTTTACTTATGATCAACTGAAGAAAAGGCATGATGCCCAGATTATTTTTGTCACTCCTGAGGGACTCAAGGATTGACAGTGTAGCCTATAGAGATGGCTTGCTTAATGTAGACTCATTCTTGGACTCTGTTCAAATTGTGTTCTGTACAAGATGAGCGCTTCAGGCCCCGTGCTCAAGGCTTAAATACCTGGAGTCAGCTGTGTCTTTGAATGTGACGGTTTTGTTTTGACTTTCTCCTTAATATTTTAATATTCTAATTTAACTGTTCTCAGATCATCCCACCATTTCTTGGCAGTGAAACAAAAAAAATGCATACAGACTTCTACATATCACATTTCAAATTGGTTTTAGGACATCATCCACTATCCAAGTGTTGATAACTTTCAAGACTTTAGCTTATTTGACCCATCCAATTTTTTTTTCCTCTGCTGCATATAAAAAGCTGTTAATTTTTAGGCAAATTTGTGCGGAAAGGTTAATTTTACTGCTTGACTTCCAGCAAAGAGCATAGAAAACTCCATTTACTTTTGAACTTTTTTTTAGATTGATGTTCTGAACATTGCTTTAAGACTTATTTTTTTCTTTCCTCTCCATTGAAACCACAAAGTGAAGCAGTGCTTGTTTCCTGAGGTTAAGAAACTGATTTACTGGTAAAATATCAATGACCCCAATGCCTTGGGTGGAAGTCATCGAAAATGGTTGACATGGATATAAATGATTGGCTGGACTTTAATTTGTATCTGTTTCAATCACGCTTAGCAGGGCTTCACAAATTTATTTTTTGCGGGACCCATTTTTGGGTCTTGCAAATATTTTTTTGGGACCCATTTATTTTTTGTTGGATCCATTTCCAGCATGTGATCCCTGAGTTCCAATGTGTTCTGTGGGGATGATGTGTCTTAATCACATGAATTATGCTTATTTATCTTCAAATACATAGATTGTTAGATTGTTCAACTGCCATATCATAGGCTATTGCAGTAATCATGTTTATAGAAATTAATCTCATTTTATTAAATTTTATCTGATGAAAAAATGCTTATATTTTTGCGGTAATGGTAAATGGGTTTCCTTAACAAGCATTTGCGAGAATGTCGGAACGAAACGACCGTTCTCGCAATTTGCAAAACCCTGCTTAGCCATTGTGGACAAATATATGACCTTAAACATATATAAAAAAATAAATTTTGAGACTCATTTTGGCAATTTGCTTGCTATAATATGTTCTGTTTGATGGTGTCTGTTGTACTGTTTTTTTGCATGCTTATTAGAAATGCAATCATATCTTTTATAGCTTAGAAAATTATAGTTGCAGGTAAGACAGATAAACTCCAACCCCTGACTTTTCAAGTTATCCACTTTACAAGCTTAAAGTCCAGTCCACATTATGTGCATTTTCCAGGGGTCGCTGGAGCATCCCAGATTCAATTTTCTTACTTTTCTGCCGAGTGCTGTGGTAAGAAGTGCAGAAAGATAATTATGACCAAATTGCAGTCCAGTCATAATCCGATTGAAATTCTGTCTGTTTGCTGATGTGATCGCATTATTAGTAGGTCCTCAAGGGTAAAACAGGTTACATTGTAAATATTTCCTGTTGGAAAACTCATCTTTACACCTGCCTGAAAATCAAAGCTGCATACAATTTTTAAGGACAGAAAGGGAATGTTATTTAACCCTTTACCTAATACAAAAAGAAGACGACACTTGCAAACAAAATTCTTGAATAACTAAATTTTTTCAGTTTTTGCATCAAAAATATAGCTTTTGACCCCTCATTGGAACAAGCACAATAAGCTCTTTCCAATTAGGGGTCATAAATATGATTTTGAGACAAAAAATAAAAAAAAAATGATGAAAATTGAATGGTAATTTTTGTGAATAGCACTGGCCTGTTTTGGCTGTTAACTTATGTTGGGTAATTCACAAACATCCTGAATAATGAATTTATCAGATTTTTTTTTTTACCCTTTACCCAACCTAACGGCCAATACCAGCAGCGCTATTCACAAAAATCGCCTTCAATTTTCATTATTTTTTTCATTTTCTATCTCAAAAACAGCATATGACCCCTTATTGTAACAAACTCGTAGAGCTCATTCCAATGAGGGGTCATAAGCTTAGCTATGTTTTTTTTTTACATAAAAATTACAAGTTACTGAAGAATTTTATTTCCCTGTGTTGTCTGACTATCATGTTAGGTGAAGGGTTGTAGAAAAATATCACCTTCACTGGTCTGTTTACTTTCTTGCATGGCTCTGTTGTTTTGTTGGAGCATTTCATTTACATCAAGTGAAATGGATGCAATCTTACATGCTGTTGTTCCACTTTTGGTTTTCCAAACACATTTTATTTTATTCTGTGCCTGTATCGTATTGAATGATGTTGAATATGCAGAACAATCGTATCAAAAAAGGGAAAATAAATAAAGTCTCACGATTTAATACTAACTTTGATAGACAGTGCAAGCCAATAAAATGTTCAAGGGTTCAATTTCAGTGAGGGATTGCCAGAAATTACTAAAATATCGACAAATTTTTGTGACTTTTTCAATTTAGAAATTTCCTGAAACGTTGCTATACTCAGTCTGCATATAAACACTCAGACCTGAAAATAAAGAGCCTAGGTCATAACTTGTTGCAGTGGAGACAACTTAATTGGATATTTCTTAACTAAATAACCCTGTTAATTGAATATAATTTCCCAACACAAAACCATTTACCATACCTCCAGTACAAATTTGACCTGTTAATTGAATATAGGTTATAAAGTAAACTCCTGTTAATTGAGTAAAAAACCTTGCAACCTGTTGAGAAATTAACCTGACTCTCTGCACTTTTCCTTTGTTTATAGACCAATTTGGCCTCAGTGCATCCAATACAGGCATTTAATCTATTATATCTTGTTTGACAGAGCTCATTGAGCTCTGTCAAACCAGATATAATAGAATGAATGCTATGTTTATCTCTAGAATACGGAAAAGTGACACTCCCTGTTAATTGAATACTCCTGTTAATTGAATAATTGCCATTGATAAAGTTGTTATTCAATTAACGGTTCTACTGTAGTAGTTATGCTACATAATATGATGGTAACCAAAAGAAAATGTGTTGTAACTTTTCTGTCTTCTCTGTTTTTTTACTATGCCAGGCATGCTGTTTACATCGCAACAGAATTATTACCAAAATAAATTGCAACTAACGTATGGCATATGAGTTTTTGCTATTTATTCTAGTGGAAATTTTGTTGAGAGGAAAACTGCATGTCACTCTGTTCCTAATTACGTGGATGCAATGCGCAATTTTTGAGTTAATCCCAAGAGATTGTCAAGTCTGACTGCATAACAAACATGGAATTAGGAGTTTAATTTATTGTATTATTTTGTCTAAACCTGTAGACTACTAGTTAGTTCATATTTTCCTATTGGTGTAACCAAAAGTTAACCTAAACAATCACTCGCAGGTTATTTGCAGGCTTGAACATTAGTTCCATAATATTTTGTTTTTGCCAAAAGCTTGAAGCTATTCCACAATGGTCCAGTACTGTCTTCTTAGGTCCTGGACTCTCTGTGTGTGTGCGTGCTTGTGCATGTGTGTGTGTGTGTATGTGTGTGTGCGCGCACGCGTGCATGAAGGGAGGGGGGGGGGGGGTCAGTGGCTTGGAATCAATTCTTACTATAGGAGGGTTCTCTCAGTAATTTTTTGTCTGCATTTCCACACTGAATGATTTTCTGTCGCATGTTTTTGTTTTATGCTTTTGATGACTTCCAGCAAAAGAGTTTGAGATGAATAATGAGATGTGTTCATCAGATGCAACATGGCTCAGCGATACAGAATAAACGATGTCTTCAAGAATGTTGTTAAAGTGATAGATATGCAGCAAACAGTAATGTTTGCCCAAAGTCTGTCAGTGTTGGTCAAAAAGGGAGATTGTTTTAACCCGTTACCCAACGAATCGGCCACATCCGCCTGCATAATATGCCAATTCAGCAGCTGAAAAAATACTATTTTTCAAAAAATTTCAACAAACCCATATAATGTGGCCTGTCTTTGGAACGAGCTCGTTGAGCTCGCTCCACAGAGGGGTCACTTGATATGGTTTTGTTGAAATTTTTTGAAAAATTTAAAAAAATGATATTTAAAATAAAAAATTTGATATTGTCTGCATTGGGTAAAGGGTTAAAGTAGCATTGCAAGAATGATAAAAAAAACCTTGCTTGAAGCCTATGGAGAATGCAGAAAATAATTTCACTGATAGGAAAGTCGAATGTCGGCAGACAAGTACAGTGACTGCTACAAGTGGTTGTTTTGTTAACAAAGATATTAACATTGTTACAGAATAGCTGCCGTCTGATTGATCATGATCCATGCATGTGCAGAGATGTCCATGCATGTGTTTACCAGGTAATAAAAATCATCAGCAAAATTTTAATTCTCGAAGCTCCGGATTGTACCCGGCGCTTCATTAATTAAATTTTTGATGATTATTCCTATAATTAGTGTTTGGAATCTCATATTGCGTTCCTGGAAATATTGCTGACCTGTGGAAAGTGACCAGTCTTCAGCGGCTGTACTGTAATTTTTTTTTATAGAATAGTTGTTAAAAATTTGTATTGTATTCTAGATTAGGAATTTAATCCATCTTGTATTGCTTTAAAATAACTTGTTTGTGGTATATGTACTAACTTAATTCTCTTAATCTACGGAGACCTGTACATTTGAAAAGAATAACTTGGAATAAGGTACATTTGCTAACCTTTACTCAACATTGAGACGACAATGCTTGCAAAGTAGTTTCTTGAATCAGAGACTAGCCGTGAGGGCAAATAGGACGATTATGTCGCCCTTATAAGCCCAAAGTCGCCCAAAAAAAATAGTCGTGTGACGATTACAAGTCGCCCTCTAAAAATTAGCCAAAATAGGGAAAGGCTGAACTGAGTGATCCGAGGCTTACATAAAAACGGTTATTTTCAAGAATAGAATGTGCTTGAGTGTGATAAATGGGCATTTTCATCCGTCAAATAAGCGACTGTTTATTTAAAATCACAGGAGAATCAATTGTCCATTGTCGCTTGTTGCAGATTTTTATACCCCCACTTTCGAAGAAATGGTGTATACTGGATTACAGGCATCCATCCGTGTGTCCGTCCGTCCGTCCGTCCGTCCGTGTGTGAGTCCATCCGAGAATATTCATTGGTCATAGGTATGCCCACACTAGGCAGTACACCACGTGGGAGTATGCACCGGATGACAGTCCAGCTCTTGTTTATTTCTATTTTGCCCCATTTCAGTCGGAGATTCAAGTGTCGAAACGAAAATAGCTGACTTACGTGACGCAACAAAATAACCCAGTTTGACAGTAGGTTACGTTGCTTAGGATGCCGAAAAGTCTCTGATGAAAATATATACACAGCGGACGTATTTTCTAACACTGTATTTTATTTCCTTTTTCTGACGACTGTTAACTGTTCCCCAAAAAACACAAACAGAATTTAAACACATGAAAAAAAGCTTCAGTGATGACAAGAAAAGCTTTGTACAGAGCACAAGTGTGCATATGAAGGATCTTGAAAAAGTACCTTCCAAGCATCTTCTTACATCTGGTCCTGTTCAGACTTAGGAAGTTATTAGCTTAGTAGACTTTGGTGAAAGGCAACCACAGGAGGGTGCTGGGGGGATTGGCATGGAGAAGATGGGTGGGGTCTTGAAGGAGAGGGTAACAGTGGGGGATTTTCAATCAATAATTACTTTGTGATTTTTTAACCTGGCATAGATGCATCATAGACACTTGACCTGGATTAATCGAGCATTAATGGAAGACCACAAGCCGAAAATATGAAGGGGCGGCAGGGAGGAGGTACATAAATATTCTTAATTTTCTCCACTTGCCTATGAAGTCTCCCTACTTGACTGCAGTCTACCTATTTTTTCCTGGAGGGAGACGTGAAGTCTCCCTAAAATTCCCTCCCAGGCTGGTCCCTGTCTTGTATATACAGTACTAACAAAAGTAGTCTGAGAATGTCATTGGGTGAAAGCAAAATTGTGATCTGATAAATGACACAAAGGTGGCGCGGTGGCATCATGGTAACGGTTCTTGTTAGATCACCGAAGTTAAGCAACGTCGAGCCCAGTTAGTCCTTGGATGGGTGACCGCCTGAGCGATTGATTCGGACTTCCGCATTGTGTCCTTGGGCAAGGTACTTTACCCCGTTTGTCCGCATGGGGGCATGATGACGCCGTGTACTAAGACATACTGCACATCGTTGGTGTGCGTGTCTTCAACCAGTCTAACCCTGCCTGTGCTGCAGTGCAGAGTTAAGATGTTGGGGAGCTGGCAGCTGCTCGTCGTTGCTTGGTGGTTCTCTCCGGGTACTCCAGCTTCCTCCACCCGTAAAACTGTCACCGACACGATATGACCCTGGCTGTTAATGTGTCGTTAAACCTTAATAAAAAAAAAAAAAAATTGACACAAAGGAAAACTGACTGAGTATTTAAAAATGAATGAAAATCGATAAAAAATAATGATTTCCTCTCTGATCAGAATGTCATCAGTTGACCATTGATTCTTATTCTTAGGAGTAAACATTGTCCTCAATATGAAACATTGCATAATTTATCTATGCTGAAATCGTTCTTTCTTTCCTCAAAGGTGTAAATAAATCTGATTGATCATTCAGTTTGAATCAAGAATTTTCTCGATTTACGCTCAATTGTGTTCAGTTTCTTTAGAATTCCTGATTTCGTTTCAATATAATTTGCTAAAAGACTGCTTTTGTGATCACAGTACTGTAATATTTCTGATTTTTTCAGCTTCCAAAACATAGCTTGTGCCTCCTCATTGACTTCCAACGAGGGTGACGTATGCCATGTTTGTAGGAAAAAGTTGGAAAAAAATAAAACCTGAAAGTGATTTTTAGCTTAACTTGTTTTAACCGTAAACCATTATCTTATGGTGTGCTCAGTTAGGCCTAAAGAAGATAAAAATTTGTTTCTCTGACTCTCCGGCATGGTCCTTTTGGTTGCTGGATGTACTTTTTATAACCAATGCAAACTTGAAAAAATAATTGAATAGTTCATGTCTAATATTTTACCCAAGTTAATAAAACTGATAAATTTGTTCCTTGAGTGCAACAAGTTTAAAGCATTGCAAAGCCTTCTTTCGCTCAAGGGACAAAATACACCACCACCCTATTCTGTACATTATGAGACCTAAAACATAAAACAAAGCAATAACATGAACTTTTGATGGTAAAGAAATAATTACAATAATAAAAAATAAAATAGAAGGTGTTATTAACATATGGTCATTTGTAGATGAAAGTAAATACATGGAGAGTAAATTACAAGTAATACACCAATGGTGTGGAGCAGGGGTCAGCCCGGCAACTAATTGTAGGGTGAAGTGACTTCTCCCTCCAGAGACTTTAGGGAGAAGTCCAGGGCCAGGAGAGAGAAAGTCTGTGGACATGAGGGAGAAGTCAGAAAAAAATAAAACTTTTTTGACATCGTGACAAAATAAATATACATAGAGGACAACAATAGCTAACAAGATGAATTGTGGAGAAAAAAATAATAATAGTTATACAAATATACATACACACACAAAACTAAGTCAGATGGTATATAACAAGAATGTAGGTTAACTCTTTACATGCTGCTGGCGGATATTTCTGCCCAGCACAGTGTTTCTCTTGTTACTGAAATAAGTATATGTTGGCCACATTTAATCATATTTGCCCCGTGTAAATTGAATGGATTTTTTCACCAATGATTTCTTGTGTTACACTTATATTAATTTTTCATCAAATCTAGTCATGGCTGCTTTAAAGCTGCCATGACTAGATTTGGTGAAAAATATCTAGAAAATACTTAGCAGGTTAAGAGTTAAAACTGTCTTTCATGGTTTCTGAATGCCCTAACTCTTTCCCTGCCAGTGATGACTATGGTTACCATGCAGTTGATTTTGTATTTGCCTCAAAGCAGTGGATTTGAAATTTAGCGTAACTCATTGTGAGATGTAATAGAAGGATATGGTTTAAAAAAAAAAATAGTTAAAAGTATTTAAAATAAATTTCAAGTTCTAATAAGAAGCTGGGTCTTTCATTGTTTTTGAATGCCCTAATTGAATTGACAAGTGCAGAATTGGGGATGGTAAGGCTGTAAGTTAATTTGTTGGTGTGGTCCTACCAGGCCTGGAAATAAAGAGCTTACCTAGTAACCCATTAATAAGTTATGATAAATAACATGGTGATAACCTCTAGAAATAATGTGTTGTGATGCTTTTTGCCTGCTCTATTTTACTACGTCAGCCATTCTGTTCACGTCTTAACAGAAGTTCCACCAAAATAAATAGCAAAAACTAACGTGATCTCGCTTTGGAGATAGCAATTTTTGCTATTCATTGTGGCAGAAATTCTGTTAGGACATAAATGGCATATTCTTATGTGTTGATGCAATGCGAAACCAATGAGTCTTTCGTGGGGACCCTGGAAAGTGAAGCTGTGCTTGTTTACTGTGGTAAACAAGCTCTGTTTTACTGGTAAAATAGGACCTGGTAACCAGTGCCGAGGGTGGAAGTCCTCTAAAATGGGCAACATGATATAAAATAATTGGCTGCACTTGACTTTATATCTATGTTGTTGCCAATGTGCAGAAATATGTGACCTTAACCACCAATAAATAAATAAACCAATGAGTCATGCTAGTCCCGAGATATTGTTAGGTGTGACAGGCAAAACATGCTGGATTAGGAATTTAATTTGTTTTATTTTGTCCTTGTATTTTTTGGTCCTAATCTGTAGTTCGTTAACATATTTCACAATTGATGTAACCTCTGCCTAACCTACATCATGTCATCATGTACAACATCAATAATGTAACTAACAGTTTCACTGTCCCAAGTTTGAACTAAACATGAATTGGAAGATTCAAATGCTATTCAAATACTTTGAATAAATATTTGATTACAAAAATCTGCAAGTTGTTTCATATCAACAGTTTATTTTGATTATACTCTACAATCCTTGTAGGAATTACTGATACTTAAATATAACTTTGCATATAAGTTATTAGAGAGATTTTTTCTGTTATGGAATCAAGATACAAGCATGGAGCATGCCACAAGTGTAAAGAATCATTAATTTCTCATGTAAAAGTCTGGTCTATTCTTTCTTCCCCAGCCTTGTTTCAAGAGACTGCCTCCCTCTTACCTTGAGAAATTTTTTGAAAAATGAATTTCCGAAAGATTATGAATCCTACTCTACGATAGACATCTTGGTTATTTCAACTTCAACAGACCATCGTGTAAATGGAAAATTTACAAAATCCATGGTGTGTTTACCTGCTGAAAATTGGATTGGCCTGTTCAGTTACTAACCAGTGTGACAAGACAAGAAGCACATACAGTGCATGGAGAGTGTATTATCACTAAATCACCCATGGGGTGGAGATTCCACCCAAGCAGTAATTGCTAATTGTTGCAAAACATAAGCACTAGCAAAGTTCCAGGCAATGGATCTCCAGGTTAAACCCGGAGGTCCATTGGCTGAAACATTTCTTGTGTTTTTTGTCTATATGTACAAAATTTAAAAGTGATACTTTGGGTGATAACTCCACTCCACAGGTGATTAAGTTACAATCCACTCTCCACATACTTTACACTTCCTAGAAAACAAATATCATTTTACTTCTCTTCTTGGAAAACCATTACTGCATTTTACAGCGCAGCTCTGTCAGCAAATTCAATGTGCGCATTTGCAAGCATGCATGTATTAGATATAGTGCTTTCTGTGTTTTCTTTAACAACCAAATAATATTGTTCGCATTCCATAAAACTCAGGTATATGACTAGTGAAATATGTTGTAGGATAACCACAGTAAGATCCCCTAGATTTGAATTTCGGGAAAACGTTTAGAGCTTTCTGTAAATCACCTTCAAGAGTTGAATTTTCTGCAAAAGAAAAATGAGTTTTTCTTATGGTTATTCTATTTTGTTTGACACAATCATTTATTCCTCAGTGGCCTTTGCAATTAGCTATTGAAGAAACCCATCCAGGATGACACGCGTTGTGTCCTTGGGAAAGGCAGTTTATCCCAGTTGCCTACATGGGGGCACGATGATGCCATGTACTAAGGCATACTGCACGTCAATGGTGCACATGTCTTCAACTGCTGTAACCCTGCTTGAACAGAGTTCGAAGAATGTTGAGCTGACAGTTGCTCGTCGATACTCGGTAGATCTCTCTGGGTACTCCGGCTTCCTCTACCCATAAAACTGTCACGGTCACGATTGGCTATTGATTGTGCATAAGTATGTGACCTTAAACACCAATAAATAAATAAATAATAAATAAATTGAAGAAACCTGGCTGAGTACGGCTGCCGTGAACCTGTCACTTTCCACGACTGGTGGGCAATATTAGGGCTGCATGATATTCAAAACTGAATACCGGTATCGGTATTCAAAACAATACTGCGGTGTACCGGTATATCGATCATTTGACCCCTCATTGGAACGAGCTCAACGAGCCTGTTCCAATGAAGGGTCACATGATATAGTTTTCTTGAAATTTTTGAAAATTATTTTTTCAACTGCTGAATTTGTAGATTACAAGGGCACAAGCAGATGATTCCTTGGATAAAGGGATAATATTACTCATTTGGGGCTACAGTTAAAAAGCTCAAGACTTCTTGAAAATTAATTGTGGGTAAATAAATGATGACGATAAACCAATATTTTTAGCTCACCTACTTCTCTTAGAAGTGGTGAGATTATATGATGACCTCGGGCATCAGCATCCGGCGTGTCCAATATTGTAAGGTTTAATGTTAAGGTTAATTTCTCAAAGATCAGTGGGCTCCGGCCTTTGATATTGCATATGTAGGTTGTAGGGGACTATCAGATCAGTATTTAACCCTGATACTACAACTTTTTTCCAAATTTCACCAAAAATTTTCTGCCAAAACTTGTTGAAAGAATTTGCGTTCAGGTGTTGTAAGAATTTGCATTAAAGTCAGCTTTTGTGTAGATTGTGCTGCTTTAACTTCTCATTACTGTTGATTTTCATATTTCAGTAACAACTGTAGGTATTAACCCTACTGTATGCAGAAATTTAACAGAATTTTTTTTTTTTTTCAGTCAAAATTTTCATGTTTTTCTCGGACTTAGTAAATTTTAAGTTGTAAAACTTTGTATCTGGCCTCACGATTCATATTCTTAATCATAAACATTTCTAAAAGAAAAAAATGCTTTTATATCCAATGATTCTATGTTGAATTGATATATAATAAATGAAGAAATATAGACTTTCCAAAGCCATCACTTAAACCACATTAATCATTTGATGCCTAGTTAATGATTTATATTAACTAAATATTAGGCATGTTACATTGGAATGACATCAAGCGAATGTAGGTGAGCATTGGGATGTAACATCCCTCTTGTTGTAATTTCACCAGTATTCAATCGATATTGGTTTGAATACCGGTATATGCCTTGCAGCCCTAGGCAATATTTCCATGGATGCAATACTGTTAGATTCTAAACATTAATTCTAGGAATAATCAACAAAAATTCAATGAACCACTGGGTACACCCTGGTGCTTCATTAATTAACATTTTGCTGATGATGATTTTTATTACCTGGTAAATGCATGCATGGATACTGCCCACATGTGGATTCCGACCAGTCCACGGGGACTGTACTGTAATTCTGATGGTCATGATTTTCCAAATCAAATTAGGATTAAAAATAGGAACAAGTGGTTAACGTTGACAGAGATCTTGCTGTTAATTCTTTACCCCACGTACTGCCAAAAGTGGCGAGTGTTATTCTCAATAATTGCCAGTTATATTTCAGTACATCCATTTTTGCCACATAATTATAGCTTATGACCTGCATTGGAACAAGCACAATCAGCTCGTTCCAGTTAGGATCATAAGCTAAGTTTTTAATGTAAAAAATAACTTCTACATGAATTTATTCAAGAATTCTTTTTTGCAAATGTCTGGCTTTATCGTTTGAAAATCAGTGGACCCACAACAGCCCGCAAATTAATGGAGCAGTAGTGGCTGATATTAATGGGCAATTCGATATTGAACCCAAATTAAGGGGAACTATTTGCTTTTTTCATATCTTTAAGAGAGCAATTATGGCTCCTCGGTGTTGTTGAGCAGGGGCTATTTGGAGTGAGAGCATTGGCTTTATTAAAATAATCGGGCCTGAATTGACATCTGCTGTTAGTGTCTTCTCCCTTGTGTTTGGTAAAGGGTTAAAACTCATGAACCACCAGAAATGCCCTTCTGACCAGGTGTTGAACTGCTTATACTTCATATGGCTGTCAGATGGGCAACATTAATGTCGGTGTATGACAGAACATAACCATTTACTAATGTTGCATTTGAGATATGGCTGTAGAAGTGACCTTGACCCTTTGCTCATTGATGTCAAAATTTCAACCCAAAAATTTTCGCTGTATTGCAACTGGGAATTTAACCAATTCAATCTTGTTCGAGCTCTGTCAGATAGGACTGAATTGGTTCGAATTCCTAGCTGCACTATGGGATAAATATGATGCTTGAAATTTCTGGATTTTGATATCTGCGTGCAGAGGGTTTTAAACTCGTAATAATAAAGCAAATATTCTTAAGTATCCGTGTCACACATGCCTTCGATTTTTTTAATAAAATCGATCATATTGTTCAGAAGTATAAGCTTCTGAGAACCAAAATTTGGGAGGAAATTTCAAAGTTTGATATCTATTTCAAGGCAATTTTGGCGATGAAAAGCAAAACCAATTCCTGGTGTCATTTTTACAACTTGGCCCTGCATGGGTTGCTTTCTGATGGGTGAATATTTCAAAATCACTGTGACCGTGATTTTCAAGTACATCATTTTTGTCTACATGTTCTTCCCAAAGAGCTTCCAGATGCCCCACATGTCCAGTGCCTGCAAATAGTAAAAAGATCAGGTTACCAGTTGAGTTTACTTCAATCAAAATCTGGTTGCCCAGAAATAAAAATAATTGACCTTCCCCATAGGAGGCCCTGTGAAGTGAAGCAGTGCTTGTTTACAGTGGTAAATAAGCTCTCTTTTACTGATAAAATAGCACCTGGTAACCAATTCCTGGCCAACATGGGTATAAACGTTTTGGCTAGACTTGACTTTATATCCATGTTGTCACAATTAGCCATTGTACAGAAATATATGACCTTCAACACCAGTAAATAAATCAAGTTACCCAGCTTTTTATTAGACTTGGAAAACTTAAGAATTTTAGTATTTTTTATACGCCCGTGGTCCTATTATGCGATTGGTCTGTCTATAAACTTTTCTGTTTCTGGATGATAACTTGAGTTTGGATTCATAGATCAGGGCCAAACTTGGTTTGTGCTTCAGTTACATCAAAATGAAGATTAAATTCGAATTGGGGCTTGGTCTGATGATTTTTAAAAATTTCCCATTTCCATGAACATTTTGTTTTCCGGATAATAACTTGAGTTTGGTTTCATAGAACAGGCCCAAACCTGGTTTGTGCGTCAATTAGATCAAAATACAGGTTTAGTTCGAATTGATGTGTGGTCCGATGACTTTTACAGTTTTCAATTGGGGTTCAGTACAAATTTTGCATTAGGTATGAACCTTTTCTGACTTGGAGCATTTTTAACATGCAGCTTTTCTCAAGTAAAACAATGTCTGTTCGTCTGTCTGTCCGTTTGGTAAACATCATAGCAGGTACGATTTCCAGTCCCACTTCATGTACTTTTTTGACTGATTTTGGCTCTGGTTCTAGTTTTTCACTTTTGTCCCTTATTTTTGCTTCAGCTCACTTTAGATCCATTTATACAAATTGCGGTTATTTGTTGGATGAAAACGGTGATTATGTACAATTCAAAAAAGCCTAATGGTCATATTATGCAACGACAGGTGTAGCTCTTGTTGGCAACTACATAAACCTGATAATCACATAAAAAAGGCAAATTGATACTTCACATTATTGCATGATAATTCCATTTGAAGTTTTCTGAGAGGCAGAGCAATGATCTGATAACTGACACATCTGTATTTTGAAGATGTTTAACCCTTAGTGCCCCTGGGAAGTAAGCAGCACTTGTTTACTGTGGTAAACCAGTTCCGCTTTACTTGTAAAATAGGACCCAGTCACCAATGCTTGGGGTGAAAGTCCTCTAAAATGGGCAACATGTAGATCAACGATTGACTAAACTTGACTCCATCTCCATGTTGTGTCACGATTAGCCATGGTGCATAAATATGTGACGTTAACCACCAACAAACCCTTAGTGCCTGGATATTTCTATACATTTTTAGCTTAACTTGACAAAGTCAAGATCAGCTATTGCTATTGGTTTGAGGTCATGTCTGGGTGAGAACGTCCCATGTTGGTCGCAAATGGACAACTATGATCGTTGTAATTTGGTAGGATGACTCTATATAATGTCTAGATGAGAACATCTTATTATGGCCGGGTTCAGTAAACCGTGACGGTTGCAGGTTCACGTGACCTTGATTCCTTTAGCACAGCCTACAGGCTGCATTTATGAAGGGATTTCATAAATTGGTAGGATGACTATAATGTCTAGATGAGAATGTCCCATTTTGGCTGTGATCGGTCAACCACAACAGCCACACAGGCAGGTGACCAAGATTTGTTTAGCACAGTATACAGTTCATGTTTATGAACCGATTTCATTGTAGCTTTGTAGGATAACTCGATATGTCTTGATGGGGCTGTCCTATTTTGGTCACAATCGATCAACCTTTATTGCCGCTTGGGCACGTGACCTAGATTCCTTTAGAACTGTCTACAGGTTGTTTTTATGAAGGGATTTCATTGTAACTTGATAGGATAACTCTGTATGATATCTAGATGAGACTTCCTATTTTGGTCGGGATCGGTCAACTGTGACCGCCAGAAAAATTATATATTCAGCTGCTGATAATTTAGGAGCATGAGAAAAAAGTGTCCCATAGTTGCAAATAAGGTGAGTCATTGGTGCAAAAGCACGATGGCCCACCTCAGAAATAAAACACCAACTACTGTGAGTAATTGGGTAAACTGATTTAAAACCTTAATAAATAAAACCTTAAGAACTAAAGGAATACATAAATGTTTCCCTGTTAAATCATTCTTATGCATTTTGTAGTCCAGGAGACGCATGCCTAGTTCACTTTGGATATTGAATAGTTTGGGTATGTTACAGGGAGAGAAGTAGTGACAGAAAGAGAAGTGGTGGTAAAAGTCATCGAGACAGATCTAGATCTCGTGAGAGGCGCAGGAAAAGGTCATCAAGATCACATAGCAGATCAAGAAGCAGGTATGATATCTTAGGTGTTTTTTGCAATTAAGGCCTATTAAAAAAAAAAATTGTTTCTCAGGCAATTTTCTCTAAATTTTATGAAGAGGAGAGAGGATTTTTTAACTTACCTGGGCCACGTGATCTATTACAATGACTTGGTGTCTGTTGTCATCTGGTGTCCGTAAACTTTTCTCATTTTCATCTTCTCTGGAACTGCTGAGCGGATGTGAACCAACTTGGCAGGAATGATCCACATTTTGTTCCCGTTGGATGAAAAACGTGGCCACCAGAGGCATTCTTTGATTCTGATTGGTCGATTTTTAAAAATCTTCTCTGAAGAAACTACAAGGCCAAATACTTTGAAACTTCACATGATTGATGAATGGGACACCCTCTACCAATGATCCTCATATAATGTTAATCAGGTTGCAAACATGGCCACAATTGTGGCATTATAGTTACTATAGAAACCCTATGAGAAATCACCTTTTCATCTTCTGGAACTACTGAACCGATGTGAACCAAACATTGCAGGAATGGTCTATGGGAGGTTCTCTACAAAATTTTCCCATTTTGTTCATGTTGGATGAAAAACATGGCTGCCAGAGGCATTTTTAGTCCCCTACGGGAACTAAAAATGGGGGGGGGGGCGCGGAGGCTCAGTAGGTAGAGGTGCAGGCTGCAAGCCGAGAGGTCCTCAGTTCCAATCCCACCTGCGGCAACCGCGTTGTGTCCTTGGGCAAGACACTTCACCCCCATTGCCCATGTGGGGGCACGATGACGCCGTGTACTAAGGCGTACTGCACGTCGATGGTACGCATGTCTTCAACCAATCTAACCCTGCCTGTGCTGCAGTGCGGAGTTACGATGTTGGGGAGCTGGCAGCTGCTCGTCGTTGCTCGGTGGTTCTCTCCGGGTACTCCGGCTTCCTCCACCCGTAAAACTGTCACGGTCATGATTAGCCATTGTGCATAAATATGTGACCTTAAACATCAATAAATAATAATAATAATAATAACTAAAAATGGCCCGTCTGTCTGTCTGTCCATCCATCCGTCTGTCCATCAGTCCGTCTGTCTGTTTTTTGTTACCACCTCTCCCTCCAACATGCTTTAAGCTACACCTTTCATATTTGGTACATGGATAAATGGTTCTGAGGGGATGATGCACGCTCAAAATATTTTTTTTCAATTTCCAAGATGGCGGAATGGCGGCCATTTTTGTTGTGTTTTTTAAGCTTTTGGCACGTGGATAGAGGGTTGGGAGGGGATGATGCACGTTCAATATTTTTTCTTCAAAATCCAAGATGGCGGCATGGCGGCCATTTTTGTTGTGTTTTTTAAGCTTTTTTCTCCATTTTATGTTACCACTGCTCCCTCCAACATGGTTCAAGCTGCACTTTTCATATATGGTACATGGATAAAGGGGTTGTGAGGGGATTATGCATGCTCAATATTTTTTTTTCAAAATCTAACATCTGTCTGTCCATCTGTCTGTCTATCTGTTTTTATGTTACCACTTCTCCCTCTAATATGCTTCAAGCTACACCTTTCATATTTGGTACATGGATAAATGGTCCTGAGGGGATAATGCACAGTCAATATTTATTTTTCAAAATCCAAGATGGCAGAATGGCGGCCATTTGTTGTGTTTTTTAAGCTTTTTTCTCTATTTTATGTTACCACCCCTCCCTCCAACATGGTTCAAGCTACGCCTTTCATATGTGGTACATGGATAAAGGGTTGTGAGGAGATAATGCACGCTCAATATTTTTTTTTCAAAATCCAGGATGCTTATATACTCTAGTGTCTTCTGTGACAAAAACACCTTATGTCACAAAAGCGCCGTAGGGGACTAATACCACCTCGGTGGTCAAACACTTGTTTGATTTTGATTGGTTGATTTTGAAAAAACTTCTTTGAAACAACAAGGCCAAATGTTTTGAAACTTCACATGCTTGATGACTGGGACACCCTCTACCAACGATCTTCATTTAATGTTGATCGGGTTGTAAACATTGCTGCAATTATGCCACATAGTTACTATGGAAACCCTATTGGAAATCACATTTTCATCTTCTCTGAAAGGGGCGCGGTGGCTCAGTAAGTAGAGGTGCATGCTGCAAGCCGAGAGGTCCTCAGTTCGAATCCCACATGGGGCAACCGCGTTGCGTCCTTGGGCAAGACACTTCACCCCCATAGCCCATGTGGGGGCACGGTGATGCTGTGCACTAAAGCGTACTGCACGTCGATGGTGCACCTGTCTTCAACCAATGCTAATCCTGCTTGTGTGGAGTTAGTCTGTTGGGGGGAGCTGACAGTTGCGTGCCGTTGCTTGGTGGTTCTCTCCAGGTACTCTGGCTTCCTCCGCCTGTAAAACTGTCGTGGTCATGATTAGCCGTTGTGCAGAAATATGTGATCTTAAAACATCAATAAATAATAATCTTCTCTGAAACTATTTAGCCAGTGTGAACCAAACAGTGTGAATCATCATTCTGTTTAGCTCAGATGAAGGAGCATGGTGTAATTACAAAAATATCAGTTTATCGTTATTATTTGTTTACCCATAATTTAATTTTCAAGATATGTTGAGTTTATTTGTCGTCCCGTATGAATAATATTATCCCTTTACCAAATGAATAGGCCGCATCCACTCTCTTAATATATAAATTGAGCAGTTAAAAAAAATAGAATTTCAAAAAAATTCAGCTAAACAATATGTGACCCCTCATTGGGATGAGCCCGTCGAGCTCGTTCCAGTGAGGGGGTGATATATTATTTTGTTGGAATTTTTTTTGTGAAAAATTTGATAAACTAATATTTAACCCTCTCCACTCTGATGTTAAAATGGCAAAGTTTTCAGCAGCAAATATTTCCCATAATGCTGTTTGATATTGAACAAAATACACTTTGTTTGACCGAGCTCAGTAAGCTCTGTCAAAATAGATATAATTGGTTAAATTCATAGTTAAACAAGAGAAAAATGGAGTAATTGATGAAAATTCTCTCACCCTACCAGAGTGCTATTATGGTATGTATGTTCAGATATCTGAACAGTCTTTCGATATACCGCAGTATTTGATTGATACCAGTATTCGGTTTTGGATACCGGGCAGCCCTATTAATCAGTTAACTGTTTCAACTCTATATATTTCCTTAATCCACAAAACATTCCTTAGTCCTCAGAACAGTTGGAATTGATTTAACTCCTTACACTATTCTTGGGAAAGAAAACATGTTTTCAGTGGCCAAAAGTTCCCATACAGCAGTGCGAATGTAATAAACTATATCTTATTTGACAGAGCACAGTGATTTCAAAAGAAAATATAATTTAACCTCCAAGCACCCTGGTAGTGCAACCAGACCAGTTAACTCTCCCGGTTTCACCGTGAGTCTCCCGGTTTGAAGCACCAACTCACGCTCTCACGGTCACATCCTATTTTCTCCCGATTTGACACTTCAGAAATAATTGTCCTGTTCTATTTTGAAAATTAAACAAGTTGCATTGTATGCCAAATATATTCTCATACTGTCGCGGTTATGTGAAATAAATCAAAAGTATATAAACTCAAAATATAAATTAAATAAAAACATAATCTCTCAAGTATAATTAACTTCAGGTGACCTTTTATATATACTAATGTTATGGTTCATACCAAATTTATCCACTTTGTGTAAAAAAAAATATAATTGAAAGTTTGTTGAAAACCTGTGAAAACTGAAAAAAAATCTGTTGTGAGATATCACAAGAATTAAGTTACCTCCCCTTAGTTATATACAAACAGATTCAGAACAATCATGTCCAAAATCCAGCAGAGTATTTTGTCTTCATTTTGAACCAACAGGATTATTTTGTTTGTTTTTTTTCACAATGGGAGTTATGAATACTGAGGGCACCTTCTCTAATGCGAGTAATACAAAACACAGTTCAAATATTTTTTTTAATAAAAAACGAAAACGAAATGACCCTGACCCTCCTGTCCAGCTCGCCCCACAAATGCTCGATCGGGACAAATCTTGACTTGAGGGAGGCCAATCGGAAACTGAGACATTGTTTTGGTTGACGTCATGACAAAGCCTATCAATGTGTGGCCTCGCATTATCCTGCTGCAACGTAAGGTTACATGCATGGATAAGTGGAAGTACGTGAGGCATGAGGACCTGATCCCAATATCTTACGGCTGTAAGATTGCCCTGGATGATCATGAGAGGTGTCACGACGTCCATAGTTATCGTCCATCTGACCTGTGAACTGAGACTCGGCGGTTAACCCTTTACCTAATGTATCTGAAAAAAATGATTGAACCCTTTACCTAACGAATCGCCCGCATCCGCCTGCTTAATTTTCAAATTGAGCAGTTGAAAAAAATAAATTTTCAAAATATTTCTATAAAACCCTATCAAATCATGTTTTTTTTTGAAAATTTAAACTAAAAAAAAATTTAATCTCTATGTTATGTAAAGGGTTAATAAATATTTTAATTTTTCGCATCAAAAACATAGCTTCTAAGCAATGTATTTGAGGCCATTTTTGTGTGAATAGTGCTTGTCTTTCAAATTTTATTATTTATGTTTCTGAGACAAAGAACGAAAAATTTTAATGATTTGAAGAAAATAAGTATCCTTCGATATTTGCGTTGGGTAAGGGGTGATCCGATGTTAATTCATATGAAGTTGGTTTTGTTGATTATATGGTGTTCCCTTTCATTCTTACAGATCAAAGAATAAGAAACGTTCACCATCCAAAAGTCCAAGAAGACGGAAGGACTCCCCAAAGCGATCCCGATCAAAATCAAGTGGAAGAGAAAACACGAAGAGGAACAGAAAAGATTCTCGTGTTTCTAGGAGTAGAAGCCACAGTAAAAGTAGAAGTCGCAGTCGATCCAAAACCCCTGCAGAAGAACATGGTTCTAAATCACCCAGTCCACGTGAGACTTCAAAATCTCCTGACATGGATATGGAAAGAACTGATAATCGAGAAGAGGATTATGCATCCAAAAGTCCAAGTCCAGCAGAAGGACGCAGAAGAAGTCATTCTGGCTCAAGATCAGATGATGACTGATTTTTTTTTTTCTTAAAATATGTGGGTTTAAAACTCCTAAAAAATATTTTGTACAGTAGTTGTTGACATTTTAAGTCCAAACAAGTGGAAAACTAACTGTTTATGAAATATCTTCATTTAAAAATTCAACATCTTTTTAGGAAAGTGAAAAATATTTTCTTTCAAGGATGTATATGAGAATATACAGTATGTGAAGAGTGCATTATCCCTAAATCACCCACAGAGTGGAGATTCCAACCAAGCAATAAGAAAATTTGTTGCTAAACATAACAAGCACAAGCAAAGTTCCAGCCAATGGACCTTCGGTTTAAACCCAGAGGTCCATTGGCTGAAACATTGCTTGTGGTTTTTTGTCCATATGTACAGAATTTGAAAGTGATACTTTGAGTGGTAACTCCACTCCACAGGTGATTTAGTTACAATCCACTCTCCACATACTGTATGTGTCATTGTTACACTGTTATTGCTACAAGGTAACAAGTCATTTTCACTTGAAAGTGGATTGTCTTGGTAGAAACAACTGAAACTATCAACTTGTTTCACAAACTACAATTTGCAGTAACTCACTGAATAATAGGTAGATTCAGAGTGACAATGTCACATTTTTAAGTACCAGACCATTGAATGGAATTCCCACGGGAACCCCGGGAAGTGAAGCCGTGCCTGTTCACTGCGGTATACAGGCTCTGTCTTACTGGTAAAATAGGACCCTGTCTCCAATGCTTGGGAGGTGCAAACCCTCTCTAAAATGGGCAACATGGCTTATTAATGCTCACCCTTTGTCTTGAGTTGATACTCATGTTGTGGTCATGATTAGCCATTGTGCAAAATTATGTGACCTCAAACACCAATAAATAATGATCTGCATGTGTTTCATGGCATCAGAATTGGCTTTGAATAGTTTGCAGCCCCCATAAAAAACGTCTGTGCGGGCAGTCATTTGGTCAATATTGTGCATACCTAACACGAAAATCGGATACTTGCAAGCAAAATTACTGAATAACTATTTTTTTCATTTTCTGTCTCAAAACATAGGTTATGGCCAAGCATGAATATAAGCAACCTGTCATTTACAAAATGTGGTCCCCAGAGGGTGAATTTGGTGATGCTATCCCATTCAGTGGGCCAATTTATCCTCTAGGTACATCTTTCTGTTTTGGCTTGAGACCTTGATTCAGACGGAAGTTCACAGAGAGTAAATTTTGTGATGCTACCCTGCACAGCAGGGTAGCATCACCAAATTCACCCTCTGGAGACCTCATTTTGCAGATGATAGTCTGCTTATTTTCAGGCTTGGTTATGGCCCCTCATTGGAACGAAGAGGGATCATAAGCTATGTTTTTGAGACGAAAAAATAATGAAAATTAAATAGCGATTTTTGTGAATAGCGCTGACCAGTTTTGACTGTTGGGGAAAGGGTTAATACTATTCAAATAGCCACAGTATTGTCCCAACTGCTGGTTACGGGAACATTTTATTACATCATTTTTGTATATTCCAATAATGATCCTATGACTCCATTCAGAACACTGCCACAGATGTATCTAAAGTTACAGAAATAAACTTGAAAATTATTCAATTTCTGATGAGTCATTTTAAAATTTTTAAAATCTTCTATATATTATATTCTAGTATATGAATAATAAAACAGCGGTGATAAATGACCAGTTGGAAGTCATCTCAGAACATGAAAATCTGGATTTGCCTGTAAAATGTTCAGGATTTCCAGAAAATAAATCATTATTTCATCATATCATATGATATATATATAATTATATATATATACCTCTCTGCAAATGAGAGGGGAATGTGCCAGTTTATTTCTTTTGTGAGCGATCTGATAGTGAAGGTCTGGTTGTCTCATTCATTCACCATTAAATTAGAATCCAATGGCCTGCGTTTGAGATATTGCTATATTGAATTGAAGGATCTCTTCCCTATCCTTTCATTTAGTATGAAATGTATTTTCTCTTCATGTTGGTGATATCAGGTGTATGACATGCAGCACCTTTCAGTACCTGGTTCATCAACAGCATATTTTTCAGAAAAGATTTTTCAGAATTAGTTTAGTTTCCAGAAGTGGCTTTTGTTACAGCTTCAGTATTTTGTTGAGTTTTTCTACTTTCATATTCA
This sequence comes from Pictodentalium vernedei, assembly GCA_031216915.1. NCBI lineage: Eukaryota > Metazoa > Mollusca > Scaphopoda > Dentaliida > Dentaliidae > Pictodentalium > Pictodentalium vernedei. Next base: position 443,185,224 of record CM062293.1, on the reverse strand, counting down.
TAGTACGTAAAAGATAGTCATGCACATAAAGTTGCCCCCAAAACCAAATAAAGCAATGTGGCTACCTGTGATAAAATACAAAATGGACCCGAGCGATTTTAGGTCTTGCAGATATTAAAAAAAGGCATGCATATATTGGGTGGCCAAATACCAAATTGCCCTATTCGAACTGTAATTTACAATAAAGCAAACACTTAAGGATTTAAGAAAAAAGGAGTTTCTCGATCACTTCCTTCAACAGCTTCTAGACTCGTCATTTTTAGCTGAACTTTGACATAGTCAAATTTGAGTTTATGCCATGGCCTGTCGTGCGTCTGACGTCGACAATTCAATACGGCTCGGGCTAGAGGCCGTATTTATGAACCGATCTTCACAAAACTTCTTGGGTAAATTTGTTATCACCATGGGACGAGAGTTTTTGGATGCGGTCCAAAATTCAAGATGGCCACCAGCAGCCATTTTGTACCGAAATTAGTGCAATCAGTTTTTTGTACAGAACTTCTGTATGAAAGTTCTGATTTGAATAAATTTTTGAATGAATGTTTAGTAACATTGAATACATCACATATAATACAGGTTTTTTTCTCGTGCTGAAATTATGCAAATTAGATGAACTTTGATTTATTCAGCGCTACTTATACACAGTAAGTACACATATCAATACGGCTCGGGCTAGAGGCTGTATTTATGAACCGATCTTCACAAAACTTCTTGGGTACCTTTGTTATCACCTTGTGACAAGAATGAGTGTTTTTGGGTGTGGTCCAAAATTCAAGATGGCTGCCGGTGGCCATTTTATACCAAATTAGGTGCAATCAGTTTTTTTGTACAGAACTTATAGGACTATGTTTGTTATCATGGGACGATAAGTGCTTTTGGGCTCGGCTGTGTTAATATTTTGGTGTTTGGGGAGGGTAAACATTAGCACAACCCAGTTTTTCAGTTTCCAATGAGAAAAATAAAACCGCTTCACCCTTGGGAACCCTATGAGCTAAAGATGAAAAATTCAAATACCTATTTTTTAAAAAGGACTGGACAAATATTTTTTTAATTAGTAGGAATCAACCTTAGAAGGGTTTGAATCAAACAGGCCAAAACAATTGCTAACATTTGGCTTATGATGCACCATACAAGGATCCCCATTGTAACATTAACCCCATGGAGATTTCTTTTCTAGTTTAGCATCTAACTGTCACCCTCCTTTACAATACTTTATCTGTACATTAGGCTATGGACAGTATTTATGTACAGACCTTTACAATATTTTACATGGACATTTATTATCAGATCATTATGTAGATGTGTGTCATTGCTGTGTCACATTCTCTCACATACTATACATGTATTTGTCTTACACAAGTTGAGCTACAGTGTCATTGACACTTTCATTTCTTCTTGTATTCATTTTGAATATTTTATGCTTGGTTTAACAGTGTTATTAATGCTGTTCCTACAGCTGTTTGCATGTTCTTGTTGAGCCATGTGCATCATTTTAGTTGAGTGGTTAGTTGAGAGGTATGGAATTTGTTGTGCTACTTTACTGATTACAGATGTCACACTGTGACATACATTTTTTGTAAATTCTTCAACTGCTTTCCTGGAACAAAGTTATGGATTGTTACCAAACTATTAACTCTTTGCATGCTGCTGGCGGATATTCCTGCCCAGCACAGGGTTTCTCTCGTCACCGAAATAAGTATAATTTGTGCATATTTAATCATATTGTCTCCCTCTAAATGGAATGGAATTTTTCACCAATGATTTCTTGTTACATTTAGATTAATTTTTCATCAGATCTAGTCAGGGCTGCTTGAAAGCAGCCATGACTAGATTTGATGAAAAATATCTGGAAAATACTCAGCAGGTTAAGAGTTAATTGAAGAAAAATAGGGTAGGCATTATTCATCGGCTACTTTTCAAATGGTTCTTTAACCCTTTACCGATGAATTGGCCACTTCTGCCCACACAGTTAGCTTAACTTGACAAAGTCAAGATAAGCTGTTGCCATCATGCGTGCAGAAGTCTGTGAGTCTGTTCTTTAGCACAGGCTACACCCTGTAGTTCTTGTCCGAACATTACGAAATTACATAAGCAGGTTCATGGTCATGCCTAGATGAGCACGACCCATTTTGGTCACGATTGGTCAAGCATGATGGCTGCACGGTCCCAAAACCTGAAAACCTTTAGCACAGTCCACAAGTCGTATTTATGAAGGGATTTCATTGTAACTTCGTAGGATGACTCCATATAATGTCTAGATGAGAATGTCCTATTTTGGTCGGTTCAGTCAACTGTGACGGCCGCAGGGGCACATTACCTAGGTTCCTTTAGCAGTCTACAGGTTGCATTTATGAAGGGATTACATTGTAAATTAGTAGGATGACTTAGTATAATGTCTAGATGAGAACATCCTATTTTGGACGTGATGGCCACACGGGCACGTGACCTAGATTTTAGCGATTTCATTGTTACTTGGTAGGATAACTCTGTGTGATGTATAGATGAGACTATCCTATTTTTGTCACGGTCTGTCATCCATGTGACCTAGATGACTTTCTGCATGTTATTTTTTATGAAGGAATTTCATTGTTACTTGGTAGGATAAGTCGGTATGATATATAGATGAGACACATATTTTGTTTGTGATCAGTCAACTGTGACTGCTGGACCGGCATGTGACCTAGATTCCTTTAGCAAAGTCTATGAGTCATATAGAGGAAAGGATTTCATTGTAACTTGGTGGGATGACTCATTTTGGAATGATTTTACAGTAACTTGGTAACTTTGATTGACATACTTTAACTGTGAGGGCCAAATCAACCCAGGACTCCATTCTTTAGTACAGTCGACACCACAAATTATTCATATTGAAAACATAGCATGTAGGGTACAACTTAATATATTCTCAATGATCACAATTCCTGTCTTATTTCATAATCTTTTCATAAACATTTAATATTATCCTTTTCATCAAACACTACACACAGGCAAGGTAAGCTGCCGTGTCATTGACACTTTCATTCCCCCCCCCCCCCCCCCCCCCCCCACACACACCCTCTCATTGGAATGGCCTTTTCAATCTCTTCCAATCAGGAGTCACATGATGATATGCTTTTGTTGAAATTTTTTGAACAAAAAGGGTAAAGAGCTAATGAGATATAAAATGGCAGCTGTTGGACCCATAACTTTCTTACAGATAGAAACTTCATTCCATTCAATCCATTTGTTTAATTTTGTATTCAAAGCAATGTTTTTAGTATCATCCATCTTAAGATTCTTATACTGGAAGATATCATCCACACCACTCCACCCAAAAGATAAAAAATACAAAGAGAAATAAAAACTTTTAATATGAAATCTGGGATGAAAAATATTTGAATTTCTCAGAATGTCGACATTGAGTTATATTTGACCAATTGTTGAAGTTTCTACAGTTATAATACCTGCTTCTCACATGATTTCATGGAAATATGTTATACCTTATCATGAAATGATGCAATAGCCTCATTCTGTTTAACCATCTGGAGGCTGATGTAAGAATACCAAAATTTAAAGAAGCAATTTTTTCCCAGTGTACAAATATAAATATAATAAAATTCAGTCTTGTTTGAGTCTTGTTAGAGCTCTGCCAAACAAGATTGAAGTGGGTAACAGGCCTTGCATTCTTTAGGATGCTGTACGCCTACTGCACACCTTGAAAAAATTGAGGGCAATTTTTTGCACCTCTTGATTTTCTGGAATGGCGGACCTGTTTGGGACTGCCTTTAGGATCTATTATAATTTCGTCCCATGGGTTCCAGTGTGTTCTCTGTGCCTACTGGCACAGAGAACACATTGGAACTCAAGGGACGATTTGTCAATGTTGCATTGATTCGCAATAATTCATGACCTATTCTGTGTCACATTTCAATAGGTTTTGAGTGTAGAAGACGGTCACAAAAGAATGGAAGCAACATTTTGAATAATGAGATGTGAGTGCCAATTTTTCCACAATGTAGGTGAATGTAGTACAATTTTTCAGTCACAATATTAATGCCTTGAAGTGAATATAACCAAAATAGCATTCAAGTTTTTTCATTGAAAATTTTCGGTGCAATTGGCCTCTCAAGCAATCTGAGAAGGGCAACTGTTTTGCACTGCTTGATTTTCTCGATTGCCAGGCCTGGGGTAAGTTCCAAGTTGCATTATGGCAAAATTTGGTTGCTTCAAATTTTTATTTTTCAACTAAAGTGTGTGAGGGGTTAAAATGTGCGAAAAATAAAATGAGGTAATATTCTTTCCAGAATGAACAACAAAAACTGGTTAGTGGAAACAAAAGTAATAATTTTGAAATTTTGGCACCAATTTAGGACTGTCATGATTAATTGATTGTTGATCGGTCACGGCAAAATCGATTAGTATTTTTCGTTGTCGAATAATCGGTAAATTGTATCCCGCTTTAGACGTTTAATAATTAAAAGAAAATTTGATGAAAAAAACTATTTCTAAAGGTAAAGAGTTGAGAACATCAATGTTAAACCCCAAGAAGCCGTTGGAAGCATTTGTCTTCCAGGTACATTCATCAAAGCTTTGACGTTCTGAACTTTTGAACCGTCAGTGTAATAATCAAGACCGGTCTGCAGTTGCGAAGTTCGCAACTGCCAAGCGGTCTTGATTATTACACTGACGTATCAAAAGTTCAGAACATCAAAGCTTTGAATGTACCTAAAAGAGGATCGTCTTCGTTGTTTACCAGAGGTAGGTCAAGTGACTTGAACTTTATTTTTCATCGACTTCAGAGAGGGGGAGAGGGGGGTCATCTAGGTACGATTAATCGATTATTAACGATTATTTGCAACAATTAATCGATTCCGAAATTAAAAAATCGTGACAGCCCTTCACCAATTATTATTATTGTTTTAAGAAATTATTTTAAAGAAAATATGTTGGAAAGCTCTCGATTGAATGCTTTTTATTTATTTTGGAAAAACTGCGCAAAGCCCATCATATGAAGAGGACAAATAAGTAATCTCATATTTCTTACCCTGTTTTATATGTTGTGGTTTTTAATATGGAACTGAGAAATTATCCTTTCATGTGTTGTTATTCATCAATTTGGACCAGTTTTCAGTTTGAGAACTCATCATACCTTGTTTCATAATGACTTGCGGAGATCATGTGAATATATATATATAAAAAGAAAATAAAAGATTAGAAAAAACATGTAGCCATTTTGTTGTTTAATTCTTAACTGTTCAGTGGTATTTCAGGTAGCTAGGTGGGAATGCAAGTGCAATGGTCAAATGTATTTGTTACTGGGAAATTTTCTGGTTGGGACCACTTTTCTGGAGCCCTTGGGTTTTCTGTACCAGCTACCATCCATATCAAGGGTAGCATAGTTTACTCCATCTAAGCAGGCCTGAAAATACGCCGTCTGACATTTGCAGAATGAGGTCCCCAGAGGGTGAATTTGATGATGCTATCCCATTCAGTGGGCCAATTTATCCTCTGGTTATCTCTTTATGATTATTGTTGAGACCCTGATTCAGATTGAGGTCCACAGAGGGTGAATTTAGTGATGCTACCCTGCTGTGCTGGGTAGCATCACTAAATTCACCCTCTGAGGACCTCATTCTGCAGATGACAGTCTGCTTATTTCTGGCTTGTATCTAAGAGTTAGTATGAGAGTGTTTGAAAAAGGAGAGTGTGTCAGAGGGATTTATCAAGGGGTAAATCATTCATATGGTGATAAAGATCTATTTTTATGAACCTTGCCATAATAGCAAATGGCCAAAAATGTATTATTCCAGTCGGTACCAACTGAATATCTGCATGGTGGCACACAGGAATGACTCTCTTCCCACTGCATTCACCTCAGAATTTCCAAATACACTTGCAGTTTGCCAGTAGCATGACTACAGCTAGTCAACACAACAGAATGCCTTATCAGATGTCAAAAATGTCCATTAATGTTTTTAGATTTTTCAATGTTTACCACAAAAAAATATAGATTGCCACTATTTATTGGAACAAGCTCTCTGAGCTTGTTTCAATAAAGGTCTTCACCTGTTTTTAGTGGGCAATAAAAATAGTTTTAGCTCACCTGAGCGAAGCTCCAGGGCAGCCTTAGTGATCACTGTCTGTCCATCCATCCATCTGTCCAGTGTGAACTTGACGCATTGACTTCTCATAAATCACTGGGGCAAATTGACCAAATTTGATGTGCACGTTTCTTATGTCAGTTCAAGTTTGTGCAAATAAAGTTGCCATGCCCACAGGGGCACCAAAAGGGGCATAATTCAGTCAGCACCCCCACAAAAATTGTTTTTAAAATTTAAATAGAAGATTGTTTTTAGCTTATCTTCACAAAGTCAAGCTGATCTAATCTCATCGCTCTCCGTCCGTTGTCTGGCGTACGTCAAAACCATGTTTTGGTCTTCTCAAAAAAAAAAACACTGTGCCAATTCAAGTGAAAGTTTGTGTGAGTGATGGTCCCGAAGTGGCATTGCATTTTTGTTCAACTCTACACGCCCAACCCCAAAAGGAGGGAGTGGGGGAAATTATCCAAAATATTTTTAAAATCTCATCAACCAGTGGGTACAATGACTTGATATTTGTTATGGAGCTTCCTTTTGAGGTGTAGAATTAGGTTTGTTCAAACGAATTTCGTGAACTAATATTTGGCTTTGTAATGGGAGGGGTAAAATTTTTGGCCCCACCCAAATTTTCTGAACCGTTGGTCCAATTTGAACCAAATTTGGTATATAGTATTATTGGGACATAAGTACTTGACTCATGCGAAGGAAAAAAATTCCTACATCCCCCATGGGAACAATGGGAGCTAAAAATAGGAATATTTTCAAACGCTCATATTTCCCAAACCACACAGAACATAAGCTGTTATTTAGGACCAGTAGAATTGAATGGTAAAAAAAGATTGCCATCGGTTATGTTCGGGTGTTCTGTAGTGGGCAAAAATGCCGAGTCAGCATATTTGCAAAAATTTAAACAGATCTTTTCTCCAGAACCAATCATCAGAATCTTTTGATATTCGGTATACAGCATTCATAGGGGAGTCAGATACAAGTTTGTTAAAATAAAGCCCATTGGTTCATATTTGGCTCAATACAGGAGCCCAGATTTTTAACTTAGGGTAATATGGGGAATATTCTTTAAAAATCTTCTTCAGAACCACCAGTCAGAATCTTTTAATGTTTGGTATACATAATTGTTATGAGGGTCAGATTCATGAGTGTTCAAACCAAGTCCCTCGATTAATATTTTGGCTTCCTACGGAAGCCCAAATTTTAACTTGGTTCAATATGGGGGATAATTTTTAAGAATCTTCTTCAGATCCACTAGTCAGAATGCTTTAATATTTGGTATGCAAAATGTCTTAGGGTGTTCAGTTTCAAGTTTGTTCAAATTGGATCCCTAGGTATATATATCGATTTGGCAAGACTGGAGGAGGTTCCTTTTAATATCCAAAATTTGGTGTATATGATATGATCACCATGGCACCCATCCTGACTTGCATATGATGTTTTCTTATGCTACTATTGCAAAATGCTGTTTCCCTACTTTTTGCCATTCCCTAACAAATTCAAGACCTGGAATGGCTTGATTTTCACGAATATCTAACACAGCGAGAAGTCTCAGCTTCCTAGCCGGGAGTGCGGTGTTTCAGTCGTCAAATTGAAAGGCCCATGTTGCGATCCTGACCAGCGGTGACTGCATTGGGCAAGGCACTTCATCCCGATTGCCCATGAGAGTGACGGTGTCTCTGTATACTGAGGTATACTGCACGTCGGCAGTGCACTTGCCTTCAGCCAGTGCTATCCCTGCTTGTGCGGAGTAAGTACGTTGGGAGCAGTGACATTTCCTCGGTGGTTCTCTCTGGGTACCAAGGCTCCCTCCGCCCATACAACTGCTGGGCACAAGGTGTCGTTAAAATGCATACAAGTAATATGATGTAGAGATCGTCCCAATTCAGCCAGAGGGGGGGGGGGGGGGGGGGAAGTGACGTCATAGTCAAGTGACCTAGTCACGTCATGTTTGGTTGACATGGGAGCCCGCATGAGTGGCCATCTCGTGACATCATCCCCCCAGTGAAACGTCTCTGCGCATGCACAACGCATATTGGGATGACAAGTGTTTCCGTGGTCCATTTTGTATATTGGAGGCCGCCATCTTGATTTCTATGGTAGCACGTGGTTGCTATGTGACCCAAAACCCTGCAATAGGATAGTGTTATGTTCGGAGGGTGTGTTAGATTGAATAGGTGTAAAGCTAATTACTAAAACAACCCGACAATCCTCCCCCCCCCCCCCAAAAAAAGACGACTTGGCGAAGCCTCCATCTTGGTCTTATAAGAGTGGTATGTAGCGCTATAATGTGCGTTCCTTTATATAAGAGTAGTTTTCTGGTCCGGATACTTCGTAGAATTACCCAAACAGATCCGACAGGTTGTACCAGTTCGGATTCTTTCAGAATCCCCTCTTTCCTCCTATGTATATATAAGCTATGCTATAGTTTCTGTCTATTCAGCCCTGAATCCTAGTCAAAACGTCCCCAAACCAAAACGTCCCCAAATGTTTTGGTCAAAACGTCCCCAACAGTTGGTCAAAACGTCCCCAACAGTTGGTCAAAACGTCCCCTTTGTTGTTTCTTGACTGAGGCCATTGAAAAAAATTGCAGAGAAATAACAACAAAATATCCTAAAAAAACAAGTTTATAATAAAATCTTGCAAATTATGTCAGAGGGGTCCAGTATTGTCTATGGTGAAAACAGTGGTAAGACGTGAAAGGAGTATGGCGAAATTAATTTTGTGGGTGTTTTAACGTATGTTTTACTAAGCAACCACTCCATAGTGTGAAGTGTTACACGTTTTACACCAGAGAGAATGATTAATAAACATGCATCAATTTGACCAGTCCAGTTTTTAACACTATTTTTAACATGAACCAATGAAATAATTGTATAGGGGTCAAAGAAGGCATAGAACAATAGACTACTATTATATGGCAATCACATAGCTCGTGAAATAGCCAATCGGAATCAACACGATGAAGCGTTTAATTAAATTAAGAAAAAGTTGTATCAAATAGGTGTAACGATAATTTTTTTCTTGTTTGTGGATTTTATGCAGCGTTATTTGGTAATACTATTATGAAAAACGTTAACTGATTTTTCCAGCTTGTAGGAATATTTAGTTGAATTTTTCACTGGATGAAATTTATTGCAAAAGGACAGAAAAATATCATTGGTTTATGTCACCGATATTGTAAGTGGGAGTGGCCTGTTACTTTATTTATTCTGTCCAAATTTGTCATTTAAATCAGAATAATTGTGGGATAATTCTGGCATGGTGGAAACAGATCGAAGTTTGTATGAATATTAGTTACAGTGGAGGTCACCAAAGTGTTTAAAGTAACAACGGCTTACGGTAACAAAAACAGTTGATATTTTAAATTATCGCAGTTCTTGGGATCTAATAAAAGTCACAGAAAATTAAAATTAAAGTGCGTGGAGTCAGTGAGGATTGCCTCGCCACGCTGAAAACCATGCACCAAGAAAGGATTGAAACAAACTTGCCTGGCTGGGACCAGTGTACATTTTAAATAAATAAACATGTGAATAAAGATAGAACAACCCTTTAAGCGTTTTCAAGTGTATGTCTGTGAGTGGGGATTTTTTGTCGTTGGGGGGGGGGGGGGGGGGGGGCGCCTACCATCACCCCGTCATCCGTTCTCCTGAAGGCAGACCAGATGGACAAGGCTCAGCGTCCTCTCTACCTTATAGGCTGATGGGTGACTCCCATCTTTCAATAAGACATATTGGTATAATTTTTCCTTTTTTATAACCGTTATGGACAATATGTGCTGGGGCTGCTCCTGAACACCAACTGTTTGTGTTTCTTTTCTTTTTTCTAAGACAACCATCAAAGTGCGGTTTCAGTATTACCATCCATGTAAATATGCCCACGTTTCTAAGTAAAATACAGAGCAGAATCTCGTAGTTATGCACAATTCCAAGTCACCTTCCAGTTCGAGGTTATCGGGGGGTCTGACCGAAGTACCTTACTGTCCGTGCGCACACTCAAACCAAGAAGATTATTGACCCTCGCTTCCGACCCTTTTGGATTCATAAGCAAGTAAAGTTATTCGGGTTGAAGGGGATTTCAATCCCACATCGTCCCAGTGCGCTTTCGGCGCCATGAAACTTTTCATTCATTCATTTATTCGATAATTAATTCCAGTCTGCTGAAGTCCTGTTCATGCCCAGCCGAGAGCACAGTATTGGTACAACTGACTTAGAATCCTAGATTTCGACCGAAAAATAGTATGAACATTGCTAAATTAAATATGAAACTACGAAAGAAGGATAAATGAGTTGGGGACGTTTTGACTAATTGTTGGGGACGTTTTGACCAACTCTTGGGGACGTTTTGACCAATTGTTGGGGACGTTTTGACCAACTCTTGGGGACGTTTTGACCAATTGTTGGGGACGTTTTGACCAACTCTTGGGGACGTTTTGACCAATTGTTGGGGACGTTTTGACCAACCCTTGGGGACGTTTTGACCAATTGTTGGGGACGTTTTGACCAACTCTTGGGGACGTTTTGACCAAAAAAATTAGGGGACGTTTTGGTTTGGGGACGTTTTGACCAGCACCCTCAGCCCTAATCGTTTGTTCTGGAGTATACTCCAGTAGAGTAGAGGACAGTTGGAACAGTTTTTATTTTTATTTTTTGTTTATTGTTACTATATTTTCTGGCCTTTTCAGGCTAGATCTAACTCTATTCCAGGTACTCTTGTTCTTGTTTCTAACAGCAAATGTTTCATTTATCTTGCTCATCCCATCAGCTCACTTTACTGCAACAAACTAACCAATCAGATCATTCCATTCATGTTAACCCCATCCACTGTCACATCGTTATCTTTCTGACCACACCATTCCTGAACCTATTCTACTTATGTTATGACTTTCGTAATATTGTATTCTGACTTCACTAGATGTGTCTGTGTGTTAGTGTACAATTTGTGTACACATCACAGGTAGCACATAAGTACATGGCGGATGTACCTGTGTGCTTACGCACAATGTGCGCACATCACATAGGCACATACGGGTATTGGAGGATACCTATGACACGGTGGTGTATCATTTGAGGATACCTTTTGAGGAAATCTTTAGGGGGATACCTATTGGAGGATACCTACCTGAAGATAATTATCGTTCCCAGTACCTGATCAGCTATATGTAAGGTATCCTAGCGCACTTGGTCAAGGGAATGTAAAGATCAATACGGGTTTAGATGAATGTTTGCATCTGATAAAGTCCTGACCAAAGACAGATGTCGAGACAGAATCTGTAGAAACAAAGAAGCCGATCGGGTACTAGGAACCATAATTATCTTCAGGTAGGTATAATTAGTACCATTGTACTCTCCATAAAAAGAGGTTCCACCACTAAGTCTAATGTGCCAATATCGCAAACCTTGCTCTCCTGAATATTCATTTCATCAAAAGGGAATGGCAGAAAGACAGCCTTTTGGGATTTTCCATTTCCTTCCTTCATCTGTAACCTGACTTTCTGTTATTATCCCCGTATTTTTTTTTTAAAAAAAGCGGGGATATTGTGGTGAGCTCCGTCCATCCCATCCCATCCCGTCCCGTCTGTACGTCCGAACTTAGTTCGTAAATCGAAACATTTAAACTATGCTGAGGTGTTCAGGTAGCATCTGTAGATGTGCATAAAGGTTTCGGAATTTCGAGTTGAAAATCGGTTTCCATTGAAAGGCTTCTAAGGTCTTTAATTCGAAACTTTTAAACTAAGCTAAGGTATTCCGGTAGCATTTGTAGATGTCTATAAAGTTTTCTGAATTTTGATTTGGCCCTAAGTGGTTCCAGTGGAACCACTTTTATTGTTAGAAAGCCAGTTCCCGGTGGGAGGCTCCTGGGGGTTTAAATTCGGAACTTTGAAAGTGTGTTCATATGTTCTGGTAGGGTGTCTAGATGTGATAAAGGTTCCCGAATTTTGATTTGGCAGCCGTAGCACCACTTATGTCGTTAAAGAATCAGTTTCCGGCAGAAGGCTCATAGGGGTTTTAATTCGAAACGTTGATAGTGTGTTCATATGTTCCAGTAGGGTCTCTAGATGTGCATAAAGGTTTCAGATTTTTGTTTCGGCCCCGTGTTGCACCCGTAGCGCCACTTTTGTCGCTAGAGAATCCTTTTCCAGCGAAAGGCTCCCATAGGTTTTAATTCGAAACGTTGGAAGTGTGTTTTTTATACGTCTCAGTATGATGTCTAGATGTGCTTAAAGGTTTTGAATTGTTAATTCGGCCCATGTGGTGTCCATAGCGCCACTATTGTCGTTAGAGAATCTGTTTCCGGCGAAAGCTCCAAGGGATTTTGATTCGAAATGTTGAAATGTTGTTCATATGTTTCGGTAGGGTGTCCAGATGTGCATAAAGGTTTCACAATTTGGATTCCGCCCCATGTGGGACCTGTAGCGCCACTTTTGTCGTTAGAGAATCGGTTTCCGGCGAAAGGCTCCTAGAGGTTTTAATTCGAAATGTTGAAAGTGTGTTTATACGTTTCAGAAGGATGTCTGGATGTGCTTAAAGGTGTTGGATTTTTAATTCGCCCCCATGTGGAGCCCGTGACGCCACCTTTGTTGTTGGAGAATCGGTTTCCGGCGAAACCTCCTCGGGGTTTTAATTCGAAATGTTGAAATGTTGTTCATATGTTCGGGTAGGGTTTCTAGATGTGCATTAAGGTTTCAGATTTTTGATTCGGTCCCATGTGGCACCCATAGCACCACTTTCGTCATTAGAGAATCAGTTTCCGGCAAAAGGCTCCTAGGGGATTTACATCGAAACGCTTAAAGTGTGTTCATATGTTCAAGTAGGGTCTCTAGATGTGCATAAAGGTTTTGAAATTTTGATTCGGCCCGATGTGGCTACCGTCGTGACACTTTTGTCGTTAGACAATCGGTTTGCTGCACAAGGCTCCTAGGGCTTTTAATTCAAAATGTTGAAAGTGGTGTGTATATGTTCAGGTAGGGTCTCTTAGATGTACATAAAGGTTTCGGTTCCCCGTGGGAACCCCGGGAAGTAAGCAGCACTTGTTTACTGTGGTAAACCAGTTCCGCTTTACTAGTAAAATAGGACCCAGTCACCAATGCTTGGGGTGAAAGTCCTCTAAAATGGACAACATGTAGATCAACGATTGAGTAAACTTGACTTCATCTCCATGTTGTGTCACGATTAGCCTTTGTGCATAAATATGTGACGTTAACCACCACCAAACAAACGAACAAAGGTTTCGGATTTTTTATTCGGCAGCAGGTAGCTCTCGTTGCGACGCATTTGTCATTAGATAATCACTTGCATGCGAAAGGCTTCTAGAAGGTTTAATTCAAAACAGTGAAAGTGTGCCCATATGTTCAGGTAAGATCTCCAGATGTGCAGAAAGGTTTCAGATTTTATATAATACCTTCTCATTTCTGTCTGTATCAAACTAACCAATAACCAAGAAGGGAAATGCGGGGATATACTATAGTATGCTTTGCTCACGAATGACACCTTTTGATATTGTATATTTATATGCTGCAAAATAAATAAATCAATCAATCACATTGTGCACAAGCACATATTGGCACATCCGCCATGTGTCTATGTGCTACCTGTAATGAGTACACATTGTGCACATGCACACAAACACATCTTGTGCAGTCAGAGGAATAACTTGTATATTTACGGAGTGGTTTACTGAATGTAATAATATGGTATACATATGCCTTTGTGATGTAGTGTATTATTTTGATACATACAGTAACCATGATGCTCAAATAATGTAGGACAGGAACGGTTCGAAGAATCTATGTGAATTCTGATAGGTCACTCTTAGATTTGATAAACATTTTGGGGCCTTCAAATTGATTTCTTAGCAAATATCCTGCCATCTTGGGTCCAGAAAGTGCTCATCTTATTTCCTTTCTTTAACCCTTTACCCAACATAACGGCCAAAACCGGCCAGCGCTATTCTCAAAAATCGCCAATTAATTTTCATTATATTTTCATTTTTTGTCTCAAAAACATAGGTTATGACCCCTCTTTGGGACGAGCTCGTTCCAAAGAGGAGTCATAACCTATGTTTTTGAGACAAAAATAAAAAAAATAGTTAATTCAAGAATTTTGTTTGCAAGTGTCGCCTGCTTTTCATGTTAGGTAAAGGGTCAAACTGATCGATGAATGTATTATATCCTGGTTGTAAGTTGTGAGTGATTCAGTTATAAAGATTTTTTCACTATCATTCTTTAGTCTCTTCTTGGCTCCGTAAACATTACTTCTGATATTATAAGTTGTAAATCGAACAAATAACATTAACCCTACGATACACAGTTGTAGTGCCATTACTCTGTGGAATGTTGTTCTTTTTATTTTATCTATGGTGTGTGACCTACAAATGTTCTCAGGTTTTACTTCTGTCAAGTTCTCGGGCAAGTTTGTCATGACTTATCTTGGTAACTACCATCAATTTCGGTTATAGAATCAGTAGCAACAGGAACATTACGAAAAACAAGACAGTTGCACCTAGAGTACGCTTAACTCTTCAACCTCACTACGGAGGGACTGGTTCTCTAATGTAAGTGAACCTATTTCATCATGGAGAGGCTTTATCATACCTATAACTACATCAGTCATTTTCATAACCCTTTATCCACCGTAACGGCCAGAACCGGCCAGCGCTATTCTAAAAAATCGCCAATTATTTTTCATTATTTTTTCATTTTTTGTCTCAAAAACATAGGTTATGACCCCTCATTGGAACGAGCTCATCGAGCTGGTTCCAATGAGGGGTCATAACCTATATTGTTGAGACAAAAAATGAAAAAAATTAGTTATTCAAGAATTTGTTTTGCAAGTGTCGTTTGCTTTTCATGTTAGGTAAAGGGTTAAAATGATAAGTAATTGACTCAGACATACACTGATTGATAGTCATTTGAATATGCTCCTTCAGAGAGTCCTTTATTTCGGACACAACAGACTGATTTTACGTACGAGTAATCTGGGGAAGGGCCATTTTCAGAAAATCTGAATCAGCGTTGAAAACATAAGTTGAGGGAAATTGTAAGTTATTTTTTTTTCCAACTTTAACCTCACCAACTTTACGCTTGGGCTGAGATAAGTCACTGCTTGACCCACGTCTCCAAATTAATCTGGGCTCACGTGAGATCTAGATCTGTGTAGTTAGCCAAAGTTTACAAAAAAACCCACTGCTTACATATTCAGACTTGTTAAAAAATTTATGTACATTGTGGGCGGTAAAAACTTTAAAGGTCTTGATGGAGAATTGTGTACGAGGTAGGAATGCTTTAAGACTTGTAAATGAATTCTGTTTGAATTCTTCAAATTGTTAACTTTTTACCAAACACGAACAGCAGGCGACATTTATCAAAATATTTTTGAGAATAACTAGAAAGTTTCATGTGCGGTTCCAAAAACAAAGTTTATGACCTTTCGTCGTAACTCGCCCAAATGAAAAGTCCTAAACTATATTTTTTGGGCAAAAATTGAAAAAATAATAAAACTTGAAGGGTGATTTTTGTGAATGACGCTTGCGTGATATAACTATTATAATAATGGGTAAAGGGTTACGTGGATCCTCGGATCTAAAACCAAACAGCGCATGACACCATGCAGTGATAAGATATTTAATGTAACGTCTGTACGAGCTGCTACATTTCCGTCCTTCCAAAATTCTTGCATTCTGAACAGTCGTTTTTTTTTTCTCGGGGAATATCGGAGAATTCCACCTCCATCATATGAATTAGAGAAAACTGTTTCGTCTATGATTTTGTGTTTCATCCTGGAACTACACTATCTAAATTAATGTCTACTTCATTTCAAATCGGTCTCGTGTAGGCACAAACTGCTGATAGCTCTCTGGATCACACCCACACGCTAAAAGGAACAAGTCGTTGACCATATCTTTTAGGCATTATTCTCATCACTCGATCCATATGCAGTGTGCAAAAACCGATAATCTCGAACATTTCACTTAAAGCAGATGACAATTCTTGAATAACTGTTTTTTTATCTTTTGCCTCAAAAACATAGCTTGTGACACCTCGGTGGAACGAACCCATCGAGCTCGTTCCAATGAGGGGTCATATGCTATGTTTTTGAGGCAAAAAATGAAAATTGAACGGTGATTTTTGCGAATTGTGCTGGCTGGTTTTGACCGTTACGTAGAAAATCTTCAAACGTCCAGGAGGATATCGTCCATTCTGTTCACATTAATTGTCAAATACCTAAGTTTATGGACTGTGTGTTGTATGTGTTATAAGCAGCCTCAATAAGGGACGTACCCACGATTTTCAAAAAGGAGAAGCATTTTCAGGTTAATGGTGAAAGTGACGAAGCACTGAACACACACTTGCAGTTAGTGTTGTCTTCGCGTGACGTCGATGTGTACCATTTAGTTACTCAACGTATCCATGGACCTGGACGGGGAGGGGTGGGACACTGTTCCCAGTAAAAGTTTTGTCGAAACATTTGAGGATTTGTCAGATTTGTTTTCCTTAAATAATAGACAGAAAAGGATTGCCAAGAGTCCGACAAAAGGAAATACGCCTTTTAGACACCAATTTCAATTGTGTTTAATTCTCCAAACTTTAGGGATTACATTGTCCTATAATATCTTTTTCTACTTTGCCTTGCTCCCTTTTGTTGGAAAAAAATATGGTTGTTCCCCTTTTCTCGCGAGGATTCCAGGTGGTGAGGCAGTGCTTGTTTACTTTGGTAAACATACTCTGCTTTACTGGTAAAAAAGATCCAGTAACCAATGCCTGGGGTGGTAGTCGTCTAAAGTGGGCGCATAGATTGAAACGATTGGTAAACCTTGACCTCATTCCTAGATGTTGCGGTTATGATATAGCCATAGATGCTGAAAGTGATCTTATAATCACCAATAAATTAACCCTTTACCTAACATGAAAAGCAGACTACACTTGCAAACAAAATTCTTCAATAACTAATTTTTTTCATTTTTTGTCTCAAAAACATAGGTTGTGACCCCTCTTTGGAACGAGCTCGACGAGCTCGTTCCAAAGGAGGGGTCATAACCTATGTTTTTGAGACAAAAAAATAATGAAAATTAATTGGCGATTTTTGTGAACAGCGCTGGTCGGTTTTGGCCGTTACGTTGGGTAAAGGGTTAAATAAATAAATCTCCCGCTACCGGAAAAAATGTTATTTATGCCACTGAACGCATCCTTTAACCTTTTACCTAACATGAAAAGCAGACGACACTTGCAAAAAAAATTCTTGAATAACAATTTTTTTTTCATTTTTTGTTTCAAAAACATAGGTTATGACCGCTCGTTGAAACGAGCTCAACGAGCTCGTTCCAATGAGGGGTCATAACCTATGTTTTTGAGAAAAAAAATGATAAAATAATAAAAATTAATTGGACGATTTTTGAGAATAACGCTGGCCGGTATTGGCCGTTACGTTGGGTAAAGGGTTAAAGCGAGTGAGAGTAGTGGCCAAGTGGATATATGAGAACACTTGTCTTTCACGCCAGAGGTCCAAGGATCGATTCTCGGAAGGGGAAATTATCTAGGTATCCGAACACACCCTGGCAGCATTATTTGTGGGATTGATGCTGTCACAGTGTATGACTGTATCGTCATATTGGGCGAGGCTGTAAAATGTCTGTCCCATGTGCAGTGAGTGAGACTCACTCCGTACAGGCTAAAGACCCTTCGTAGTTTTTGAGAAGATCAAAGCCACAGGTACAGAGGTCATCCCACCTATACGCACCATTGTACCAAGGAAGGACGTTAATATAACGTCGCCTGGGTGATAGAATGTTCTATGGGACATCAAACATTCTTGCACTCAAGCGACGACAAGTTGTATAACTTGCTAGGCAATCCTTGCAAAGTAAATAAACTTAAAACCCTTTACCCAACGTAACGGCCAAAGCCGGCCAGCGCTATTCTAAAAAATCGCCAATTAATTTTCATTATTTTTTCATTTTTTGTCTCAAAAACATAGGTTATGACCCCTCATTGAAACGAGCTCGTCGTAGTAGTTATTAACCCTTTACCTAACGTGAAAAGCAGACGACACTTGCAAAAAAAATTCTTGAATAACTAATTTTTTTCATTTTTTGTCTCAAAAACATAGGTTATGACCCCTCGTTGGAACGAGCTCGACGAGCTCGTTCCAACGAGGGGTCATAACCTATGTTTTTGAGACAAAAAATGAAAAAAATAGTAAAAATTAATTGGCGATTTTTGAGAATAGCGCTGGCCGGTTTTGGCCGTTACGTTGGGTAAAGGGTTAAAGAATTTTGTTTGCAAGTGTCGTCTGCTTTTCATGTTAGGTAAAGGGTTAAAACAAGCTACTGAAAGTTTGAAACACAATTGAATATTCAAACCTTACAGCGTGTTCAATCTATGTGAACATCACTAGGCTTACTTATTTGTTTTGCAAAGCGATATTTTGTTTAATATTGGGTTACTTTTTGAGGGTGTGTGAGGGCACGTGTCCCTGGTGCTCCCCTTCTAGGTACGTCCGTAGCCTCGCTGTCTACTGCTATTGTCTTGACCATCGGATCGATACGCATTTTGTGCAACGCGATCATCAGGCGTAGATTAGAGCCGTTCAGTATTTTGGTACACCATCAAACACCAGCCAGCAGCATTTTTACACACGAAATTGGTGGTCTGTCGTCTTTATTTTCCTCACAGCACATATAAATTATATCATTGAGCTCGGGTATAAAAGCTCTCCGCTGAATTAATGATACAACATATCCGAGGCTATAAACGTCGGCAGAATAAGACGTAAGTTCTCCCATTCTAACTTCTGGTGCAAGGTACGATGATTTAAACAATGCGTGCGTTACGTTATAAGTCATGCCCTTATTTAAAGTGGACAAACCAAAGTCTATGAAATATATGTCTAGATTGTTATAATCAATCAGGATATTGTTGGCTTTTATATCATTGACTATAACTCCCTTGTTATGGATTCTTTCCAATCCGTCCGCTAATTGTTTGACTAGATCTAGCCACACTTCTTTTGGAAGGTAAGGCTTTCTTTGCAGGAACTTCTCAAGAGTCAGTCCATCAGCAAGATATTCTTGAACTATTCCAAGATATTTCTCTCTGTGCTGAAGATCTGTACTTATACCATAACACAGTGGAGTGTACTCGGTGTCTTCTAAACATTTCAGTAACATTCCTTCTTGTAAAATTTTCCAGTTTGCCTCCTCTTCTTCGAATTTTTTAACAACTACTGTTTGTCGGTTTCCGTTCGTTTGTATCAAATCGGCAAGATAAACATTTCCATAAGAACCTGCACCGACCATTCTGAATGTACCTCTTCGCGTCTTTGCGTATATCAGTCTATTTCTATCTAAAAACGGAACGCTATAAGCTTGTAAAGCAGATGATATTCCGTCCTGCTCTTTTTGTGCACTCGGTGCACAATATCCACTGGAGTTACTGTCATCAAACCAGCCGTCTGATCGGCTACTGAGGCTGCTTTGAGCACTCCTGAAAGACAATCCGCCATCTCCACTCGTGGACGAATTTGAAACAGAAAATGGCGTAGGCCTATTGGAATCGCAACTGAAAGAACGATCGCCGCCAACGTCATTTGAGCACAAAGGGGTGTAAAACACTTCGGGTTCTATGGTGTGCAGAACAGCAATACGATTTGTTTTTGTTTCAAATTGAGATTCAGATAACCATGCATATGAGCTATCCGTAACCTTTGCTTTGTAAAAGTACTTATCTTCGAGTTGTCCATCTGTAGTAACAATATGTTCATTGTTTTGTATAACCTGGAAATAAGAAAAAATCACAGTGGTTTGGCTATAAATAAATAATAACAAGCATGTGTCACGAGACGACACAATCACCCCTCCCCATAGAAAGAAGTGGACTGAAATTGTTTATGAAAAGAATCAACGGAATTGGATGAAAACCCAATAAGAGCGAGATCTTCCAACAGGGTATGTCTATACCTGCCTATTCCAAGTTTTATCAAAATCCAATTATGTTTGTTCAAGTTATAACGTTCACAATGTCAGTATACGACAAACACTAAATTTTCAACAACGGGGGACATAACTCCTACAGAAACTGACGAATGTGGCCGAATACCCAATCAGAGCGAGGTCTTCCCACAATGTACCAACCTTAAGCAAAACGTTCCATGAGTCCCAGTGTGCTCCAGGGGTACTCGGCACAAGCTGTGAAATAGAAAGAAAAATGATCTGACGTGCCCCCATAATGGTATATAAATATTAACAAGGTACACAACTCGCTTTTCGAAAACGATAGCACTCATCTTCGTTATACCCCCCTCAAATTTGATTCACACAACGTATCCAGCAGTACCCAGTGTCAGTGGAAAGAGGAATGAATAAGCTTTACAGTGGCGTATTACACGACCGTTGGGTGTTCTTGGGTTGCTCATGATAACTGGGAGAAGCCGTAGAAAAGGCCGAAAGACATTTAGACGGACAAGATAGTGCACAGTGGAAAGTGGGTTACGAGCGACAATTACCCGATTTATTATAAATAATTCGAGGTCCCATTGTCTATGGAGGGCCGATTCAAACATTAACCGTATACCTTTATCAATTACTAATCTCGGATCCACATTTATTCATTTCTGGCGATCACATTTACCGTTTATTACGGCGAATTTTCCCCATTCTCCCATTGGCTTGTTTTAAAGAGTAGCCAATGGGATGTTTTTTGTGAGCATCTTAGCTTCCAAGAAAAGGTTGAAACAAAAGTGTCAATGACACTGTAGCTCAACTTGACCAACTTGAACTTGATAAGTTATAAATGAAACGGCAAAATTGAAGATCATTGGTACCAATGTTATTTAATGAAATTTCAACATAACAGCATTGTGTGTGCACAACATCAGAGTAATCAATGCAATTTTTAAATGTAAACAGTAAGACTGGCTAAAGGAAGAATGTTGACACACAAATGCAGTATGTTCAGAGGTTATTGTAAATGGCAACTTTTTTCACAGAAATAAATGTTAGTCAATAGCTCTTATCTAGAGGTCTTGCCTAATGAGCACACCAAGTTCAAAAACAATCCTATAATAAATGTGGCCTGTAGACCATGTCAAAGAATGTTGATGCACAAATGCAATAAATTCAAAGATTGTTGCTAACAGCAACAGTTTTTGATGGAAATGAAAAGAAAATCAATAGCTCCTATCTTCGTCACCCTGCATAAGCATACAAAGCTTCAAAACAACCTGATAATAAATGTGCCCTCTGAGGCATGCCAAAGGAGGATGTTAATGCACAAATGCACTAAGTAGAAGATCATTGCTTGTGGCAGTGGTTTTTGTTTTTTTTTTGGGGGGGGGGGGGGGATTATGGAAATTCATAAATATACCCTGCTGAGAGTTCAAAAGGGATAAGTTGATGCACAAATGCAGTAAGTTCAAAGGCTGGCGATAACGACAATAATTTATGGAAATGAAAAAAAGCAATAGATCACATCTAGAGGTCACCCCGAACACACATACCAAGTTTCAAAGTGATCCAATCATACCTGTGCCCTGAAGGGTGTATTAAAGGGAAATATTGAGGCCTGACTAAACTAAGTTCAAAGGTCAGCGGCAACATTTTTTGACAGAAATGGAAGAAAATCGACAGCTCCCATATAGATGTCACCCCATATAAGCACACCAGGTTTGCAAGCGATCCAATCATAAATGTGCCCTGCAGGTCATCGAAGGTTATTGCCAGTGGCAACATTTTTTGACGGAAATCGAAGAAAAGAAAGAAATCGATAGCTCCCATCTAGAGGAAACCCCAAACAAGCATTCAAAGTTTCAAACCGATCTGATCATAAATGTGCCCTGTTGGGCATGCCAAAGGAATATATTGATACCTGACTAAACTAAGTTCAAAGATCGTTGCCAGCGGCAACATTTTTTGACGGACGGAAATGGAAGAAAATCGATAGCTTCCATCTAGAAGTCTTCCCAAACAAGCATGCCAGGTTTCAAAGCAATCCGATCATAAATATGCCTTCTAGGGTGTACCAAAGGAAAATATTGAGGTCTGACTAAACTACGTTCTAAGGACGTTGGCCGCAGCAACATTTTTTGACGGAAATGGAAGAAAATCGACAGCTCCCATCTAAAGGTCACCCCAAACAACATGCCAGGTTTCAAAGCAATCCGATCATAAATGTGCCCTGTAGGGTGTGCCAAAGGGAAATATTAAAGGTTTGACTAAATTAAGTTCTAAGAACGTTGGCCGCGGCAACATTTTTTGACGTAAATTGAAGAAAATCGATAGCTCCCTTCCAGAGGTCAACCCAAACAAGCATACCAAGCTTCAAAGCGATCTGATCATAAATGCGACCTGTGAGGTGTGCCAAAGGAAATTGTGGACGTACGTATTAACGTACATACATACGTCCGACGGACGAGAAGTGATGGCAATAGCTCAGCTTGACTTTGTCAAATTGAGCTAAAAATGTATAAACGGCAAATGTGATTGCCAGAAATGAATAAATGTTGATCCGAGATTAGTAATTGATAATATTTATATACCATTATGGGGGCACGTCAGCATCGATTCAAAAATGCTTTCCAATATCATTTGTCTTTCGATTTCACAGCTTGTGCCGAGTACCTGTGGTGTGCTCTATGTGCCAGTAGGCACATAGAACACACTGGAACTCAGGGGACGAAAAGCCGATCATCATCATATTTGTTCAAGTTGTCGCGTTCACAAAATTATCACCAGACAAACGACACATATTCCACAAAGGGGGCACAACTACTGTAAAAATCCACGAAATTGGATGAATGCCTAATCACGAGGCCTGCCACCAATGCATACATTAACCAAGTTTCATCGAAATCGGATTATTATATTTTGTTCACGTTGTCGCGTTCACAAAGTCATTATCAGACAAACATCAAATTTGCAGCACACGGGGCATATTTCCCGCAGAAATCGATGAAACTGGTTGCATATCCAATCGATCTTCCCATAATGTGTGCATATGTTTAGTGATGTGTATTCGAAATTCTAGTTCACATCTCCACGATCCTTTGCGTATCAAATTAATGAAAAAACATATATAGTACTTTGATCATGGAAAATTGGTGGATGAAGTTGTAATGTTTTGAGTACAACTTTTGTTCATGCTACTTGTAGATTATCGCATACTGCCCTGTATAGGATGTTTTATGCTAATACATGTTATGTTATATTATGTTATGTGACCCCTTATTGAGACGATCTCGTTCTAGGGGGGGGGGGGGGGGGGTCACATGATATTGTTTTCTCTTTCTTCTGCTGAATTTCTAAGTTTCGTGGAGGGTGGCATCCGTTTCGTTAGGAAGGGGTTAAAGGTCAAAACTCTTAACTTCGAAAATTATCATTTTAACTTTCAAAATTTAATACGCTTCCGTAGTTTAACCCTTTACCCAACGTAACAACCAAAACCGGTCAGCGCTATTCACCGGCAAACATTGCGAATTAATTTTCATTTTTTTTTCAGTTTTTGTCTCAAAAAAATAGGTTATGACCCCTCTTTGGAATGAGCTCGTCATAACCTATGTTTTTGAGACAAAAAATGAAAAAAAAAAAATTATTCAAGAATTTTGTTTGCATGTGTCGTCTGCTTTTCGTGTTAGGTAAAGGGTTAAAGATAATGGTGTGGGATATAAGACTATAATAACCATTATTACGCAGGGGTGAACTGAGCTAAGAAAAGTAACCGGGAAATGCATCAAGGCGGGCACCGGAGAAAAGTTTGATATTTCGAACTGAACGAACGGTGCGGACCCATCGGACCGACCATAGTTTGGCGCAAAGGGAGAAAATTTTGATTGTTCAAATAAAAAGAACGCTGTTTCCTTGCATCTGGGCGATCAGTGGCAGGCTAGAGAAACAGCACCGGTGTCTGTCGGCAGTGCGAAGAAAGGGGACGAACGGATGGAAAAATCGAAATGTTCTCTATGTGGAATGAGATCCATTTCATGTTGGGCGTTATCACGTAATTTCAGGCACAATCAGGTGTTGGGCTGTATCAATTTTTGGGGCCCCAGAGGCCACTCAATAGAGGGCCCGCCAGGAATTTTCGCGGCACACCATACGCCAGTCCGCCTCTGAAAATACGAGTTTACGTGATTGTTTTTTTTTTTGTCTAACTTGGCATCCATATTTATTTATAAATAACTTGGTTATGTTTTTACCCCCCCCCCCCCCCCAAAGTATTGTGGAACTTGACCCTCCTCATTAATTTATAGATACAGTACACAATGGGTAATTTAGTACACGGCCACGTGGTTGGTCGACCAGGGGGCATAGATACTGGAGGGTACGTGACGTCGACCCAACGTACTAAAGATTTGTCGTAAAATTTTAGATTGTGTCGGATTTATTTTCCTACGATAATTTACCCTGTTTACGTTATTGGAAGCCAGTAAAATGACTGCCCAAGTTGAACCTACATCATACTATGTTTGCCCCTGGGTCATAGAATGTGAATTTAGTATAATACTTAAATAAGAGATGTATGACCCAGCATCGTACTAGTTGAACCTGCATCATATTATGTATGACTTTGGGTCATACAGTGTGAATTTAGTGTAATACTTAAATAAGCGATGTATGACCCAGCTTCGTACAAGTTGAACCTGCATCATACTATATATATGTACGACCTTGGTTCATACAATGTGAATTTAGTATGATACTTAAATACGCGATGTATGGCCCAGCATCGCACACATTCTACCTGCATCATACTATTCGCGTACAAGAAGGTCATAATTTTCAATTTAGTAAGATAGTAAAACAATTACATATGATACTTAAATAGTGATACACGGTCCTGCAGCATACCAGTTGCACCTGCATCATACTCGCTGAGTTAAGTATGATTCTTAAATAATCTGTTATGACCCTGCACCATAAACATTCTACCTGCACCATGACATTCACGTACGAGGAGTGACGGGTCATAATTTTTAATTTAGTATTATAAGTAGTATATAAGGTATGAATCGTCCCTTATTACCCGGAGCTTTGCCGGTGCAACCAGTGTTAAATTCCCATAGGAACCGGAGCCATTGCCGGTGCAACTTTTGCCGGTGCAAAATGTCGGCACCATACATCTGGATCCGACAAGTGGTGTAGGTACTGTATATATAGTATACCATGGTATGTATAGTGATATATGTACGCATGGGTCTATAGGTATATATTATGAGTAAGTGATGGAAAGATGATGGGAAAATGGGGTTTTCTTGAAAGTTTTTCCCGCGAAACGGTTGACGTTGCTATTGACGTAGTGCCGTCATGATGCGCACGCGACGTCATAGAGATGTTGACCACTGTTATTGTCCACTATACAATCTGACATAACGTTATTCGGGTCAGTGGATGTCGGGCTTCTCGTATGGGGTGGCGGCGACATAGTAGTAGTGGTATATATGCATGTAGGTCCCAAGTTAGCCCTTAGTACTATTAATCCACCTTATGCTTCATATTAACTTATGTCTGCTATAGCTAAGTCAAGCAGTAGGGTGGGTGGGTGGTAGTGTGGTATTGCGAGATAGTCATTGGTGGTTTAGATTGGCAGTACAGGATGAATGATCTGTTGGTCTATTACCCCCCTTTGTACTATTAACCTACCGAATCCTTTGTATTATCTTATGGCTGGTATTGGTAGTTTAGTGTTAGGCCAGGCAGTATTATGCTAGGTTATTTAGCACGGGTGGCATAGGATGCATGGTATATACCCCTGTAGGTCCAGTCCTCGATATTATTAACCAGCCGATTGCTTTGTACTATTCAATGACTGGTATAGGGAGTACGTTATGGCAGGTCAAGTGGTATTGTGGGGTGGGGGTGGGGTAATGCCTGGCAGTATAGAACTGCGGTATAGTATGGACGATATATACCTTTGAGGGCCCCTGCAGGGCCCATGTTAGCCCTTAGTACTATTAATTCACCTGATGCTTCATGTTATCTTATGACTGGTATAGGTAGTATGCAATGCTAGGCATAGAGGTATTGTGGGTAGGGGTACTGTCTGGTAGTTTAGAACGGTACAAAAGTATGGCGGTATATACACCTATAGGCCCCTGTTAGTGCTTGGTACTATTAACTAACCGATTGCTTTGTTTTATTATATGACTGGTATATGTAGTACGTTATGGTAGACCTAGTGATTTTGTGAGGGTGGGGTAATGCTTGGTAGTTTAGAACGGTAGTATAGCATAGGCTGTACATATCCCTGTAGATCTCTTGCTGGCCCTTGGTACTGCTGATCCACCAGGTGCTTCATATTATTGAGCGGTATTCTGGGGTGGGGTCAATGCCTGGTAATACAGAACGGCAGCAGAGCATGGTTGGTATATTCCCCTGTAGGTTCCATCCTAACCCTTGATAGTATTAACCTACCAAATGCTTTGTATCATCCTGTTACTGGTAAGGTGGTACGTAATAGCAGTAGTTCTGACCCTATTCCAAGTATTCTTGTTGTTCCATTTATCTAGATCATTTATATAAATTATAACTAACCAGTCAGATTGCTTGATTTCCCATAATCTGTAGGCAGAGTTATCTCCCTTGTGTATAATAAAAGCTTATATCCAGTGGCCATATCCCCGGGCACCCCAATTTTGGCACCCCTTTTTTTGAAAAACATATGGCCTTCGGCACCCCTTTTTTCTGAAATGAGGATAAGAGTCGTTCGAGGAGTCACTCGATCGAGCAATTGCTCTTTGGCTCATTTGCTCGATGGGATTCGAGTCATTCGAGCAATAGTTGCGAGTCACTCGAAATAAGACGGAATCCCACTTTTGGAATCCCTTTTTAGGAATCCCATTTGTGGAATCCCTTTTTCGAAAACGCCTGTGGCTATGGAATCCCTTTTTTCTGAAATGAGGATAAGAGTCGTATTAAAAAGCCCTCAATGAGTCCTCACTTATTATCCCTCATAGCCTCATTGAATTTTGAGGTTATGAGGACCATTAAAAATCCCTCATTGAGGGCTTTTTAATACGACTCTTATCCTCATTTCAGAAAAAGGGGATTCCACAAATGGGATTCCTAAAAAGGGATTCCAAAAAGTGGGATTCCGTCTTATTTCGAGTGACTCGCAACTATTGCTCGAATGACTCGAATCCCATCGAGCAAATGAGCCAACGAGCAATTGCTCGATCGAGTGACTCCTCGAACGACTCTTATCCTCATTTCAGAAAAAAGGGGTGCCGAAGGCCATATGTTTTTTTAAAAAAAGGGGTGCCAAAATTGGGGTGCCCGGGGATATGGCCATTGGATATAAGCTTTTATTATACACAAGGGAGATAACTCTGCATACAGATTATGGGAAATCAAGCAATCTGACTGGTTAGTTATAATTTATATAAATGATCTAGATAAATGGAACAACAAGAATACTGGCACATAGAGCACACCACAGGTACTCGGCACAAACTGTGAAATCGAAAGAAAAATGATATTGGAAAGCATTTTAGAATCGATGCTGACGTGCCCCCATAATGGTATATAAATATTATCAATTACTAATCTCGGATCAACATTTATTCATTTCTGGCAATCACATTTGCCGTTTATACATTTTTAGCTCAATTTGACAAAGTCAAGCTGAGCTATTGCCATAACGTACTCCCTATACCAGTCATTGAATAGTACAAAGCAATCGGCTGGTTAATAATATCAAGGACTGGACCTACAGGGGTATATACCATGCATCCTATGTCACCCGTTCTAAACAACCTAGCATAATACTGTCTGGCCTAACACTAAACTACCAATACCAGCCATAAGATAATACAAAGGATTCGGTAGGTTAATAGTACAAAGGGGGGTAATAGACCAACAGATCATTCATCCTGTACTGCCAATCTAAACCACCAATGACTATCTCGCAATACCACACTACCACCCACCCACCCTACTGCTTGACTTAGCTATAGCAGACATAGGTTAATATGAAGCATAAGGTGGATTAATAGTACTAAGGGCTAACTTGGGACCTACATGCATATATACCACTACTACTATGTCGCCGCCACCCCATACGAGAAGCCCGACATCCACTGACCCGAATAACGTTATGTCAGATTCTATAGTGGACAATAACAGTGGTCAACATCTCTATGATGTCGCGTGCGCATCATGACGTCACGACGTCAATAGCAACGTCAACCGTTTCGCGGGAAAAACTTTCAAGAAAACCCCATTTTCCCAACATCTTTCCATCACTTTCCCATAATATATACCTATAGACCCATGCGTACATATATCACTATACATACCATGGTATACTATATATACAGTACCTACACCACTTGTCGGATCCAGATATATGGTGTCGACATTTTGCACCGGCAAAAGTTGCACCGGCAATGGCTCCGGTTCCTATGGGAATTTAACACTAGTTGCACCGGCAAAGCTCCGGGTAATAAGGGACGATTCATACCTTATATACTACTATTATAGTAAAATAATTTAGTCTGATACTTAAATACGCGATGTATGATCCTGCACCGTACCCGTTGAATCTGCATCGTTTTATATGAATTAAGTATGATACTTGAATAGCTTATGTATGACTCTGCATCATACACCTTTTACCTGCATCGTGCTGTCGCGACGGGAGGGTTATATATATTTCTAATTTACTTTGATAGTATTTTAATTAACCCTTTACCTAACCTGAAAAGCAGACGACACTTGCAAACAAATTCTTGAATAACTAATTTTTTTTAATTTTTTGTCTCAAAAACATAGGTTATGACCCCTCATTGGAACGAACTCGACGAGCTCGTTCCAATGAGGGGTCATAATGTATATTTTTGAGACAAAAAATGAATAAATAATGAAAATTAATTGACGATTTTTGTGAATAGCGCTGGCCAGTTTTAGCCGTTACGTTGGGTAAAGGGTTAATTAAGGTACTAAAATAATATAGTATGGTACTTAATTAATTTAGTATGATATTTAATTATTTTAGCACTATATTAATTAAGTATCATACATATACTGAGTCAAAAAAGAAAGTATAATAGAAACAAATGTGAAAAAAATAGCATAATGGGTAAAATATTATAGTTCTAATGTTGCATGTTTGTGGACAAGAAGTCGTGCAAAGAGTTTAATGACATAGGCTATCATTGTTGTCCACCTAACCGTATACAATTTTGCTACGCATTTCAGAATAGCACGTGCTACAAAAGAATATCAAATTGAAAGGGTGACCGGCGATTTTCTTTGTGTTATGTTGTGCTGGAGAGCCTGGGTTATTGAGAAAACACGCTAGTTTTTGGCTTCCGATATTTTAAAAATTGCCAAGATTAATCGAAAATCAGAGGTTGCGTGCCATTGGTGTGCATGAGGCTGGGATACCTCCAGAGGAGCTCGCTGCTGAGTTCGGAGTCACTGTGGCCACTATTTACCGTCTCATTGGAAGGTATAGAACTACTGGATCTACTGCCGACCGCGTTCAGGCCTACCAAGAGTTACGACCCCTGCACAAGACCGGCACATCGGGGCATCTCACTTGCGGGATCGCTTCCTTCCAGCGACGAGGACAGCAGCACTTAACCAACAATAGAATCAGTGCACAAACTGTCCGCAACAGACTCGCTGAACACGGCATCAACAGTAGGCGTCCATACCACGGACCAATCCTTACCCAACGTCATCGTACCGTCAGAAGGGAATGGGTTTGTCAGCGTGTTCGCTGGACTCAGCAGCGTTGGAGCAGTTCTTTTTAGTGATGGATCACGATTTTGTTTACGGTGCGCTGACGATAGGGCAAGAGTGTATCGCCGACGAGGAGAACGGTTTTCTGATGCTTGCGTGCCGCCGTTTCGGCGGGGGTAATGTAATGATTTGGGCAGGAATTTCCTTGCTCCATCGAACGCAGTTGATCTTCGTCGATGGTAATCTGAGTGGACAGAGATATAGGGACGAAATTCTTAACGCTTTTGTTGTCCCGTTGTTCAATCGTTATATCGAATTGCAGTTATTCCAGCAAGACAATGCCCTATGTCACGTGGCGCGTATCTGTCGTAACTTTCTTGATGAACAGAGCATCGAACTTCTTCCCTGGCCCCCACTTTCGCCAAATTTGTCGCCAATCGAGCATCTTTGGGATCAATTGGACCGTCGGGTACGACTTCGTGATCTTCAGACGTTAGGCGATTTACGTAAATTAATGTTCTAAGGCGGGAGTGGAACGCAATACCACAGGGTGACATCCAGAGACTTATCAGGTCCATGCGCCGTCGATGTCTTGCCATCCAAGAGGTAAACTGTGGACATACACGCTATTGACTGCATGTGTGAACTTTTCATTTCATCCCATGTCTGAATTGCTATGTTCTGACGTGACGCTGGCAACCGTAAGAACATGAAATTATGCAAATTCATACAGCAAGATTCGAAATATGAATTTACAATAATTCGTTTGGGATTAAAGTCGATAATACAAAAAAAATACCCCCCAAAGTTTATTATAGTTTCTTTTTTGACTCAGTATATACATAGAGGATATGGAATGAGTGTTTTTCTCATATAATATTTATGAAACAAGTCTAAGAATTTTCCGTTTTGGCGAGCCCAAACGGAAAAGTCGGACAAGTTTCATAAATATTATATTAGAAAAACACTTATTATATATTCTATTTATCATATGACACACCTATGCACAAATTAACGACTTAGTATGACCTTTTAACCCTTTACCTAAAGTGTGTTGCAGATGACACTTGGAAAAAACATCATCATATAACTAAACATTTTTCGTACATAGCACTGGCCGGTTTTGGTCGTTATGTTAGGTAAAGCGTTAATGCAATATAACCCAACCTAAATAGGACAGATAATGTAAATTTTCCCAGCTCAAATTATGCAAAGGTGACCCAGTTGTATTTTGTTTAGCCAATCAAACTGCCCATATTTGAAATTGACCAATGAAATCTTTCAACCCCAATTATGCAAATTATAAAAATATGGCCCAGTTGTATTTTGTTCAGCCAATCAATTTGTCTAGTTTTGAAATTGACCAATGAAATCGACGGAAGGCTTTATTTATCACTGATTAATATGAAAGCAAAATATCAAATGTTTTAAAGTGAACAAAACGGACGAGTCATATGATAAAACGATTTATGACCCTAATCGCACGTCATATTTCTACCTACTTACCTGAGTCTTGTCCAAACGCTTGAGCTTCGTTCGCCGTCTTTTAGGATCCTATTTTGATTTTTTCCTAACTTTATAATTTAACGTAATCATTTGCCTTGAAAACAAAACAAACGGTGTGATTTTTTTTCAAAGGGTGGTAATTAACCCTTTACCTAACACGAAAGGCAGACTACACTTGCAAACAAAATTCTTGAATAACTATTTTTTTCCAGTTTTTCAAGTCAAAAACATAGCTTATGACCCCTCTTTGGAACGAGCTCGTTCCACTGAGGGTTGATAAGCTATGTTCTTGAGACAAAAATGAAAAAATAATGAAAATTGAAGGATGATTTTTATGAATAGCGTTGGTTGGTTGGTTTTGGCCGTTATGTTGGGGAAAGGGTTAAATGTTTGAGGCTGTTGTTAATAGAATATTCATAACTGATGAACTATTGATTGTTAGTTTACTCTATCAGGGAACAGTAATTACTCATGTTTTCTTGAATTTCTATACAGTGGGTGTGTCAATAATTTTATAATAGGCCTAATTTTAAAAAGTCGTATGTAAGCCCGCCCATATAGAGGTCTGCATTAATTATTTTTATTGGGGCCGAGTAAACTGTTGGCATGGGACCACTGGACCGTCAATTTGTGCCGAGCCGACTCGTCGGTTAGGACGAGTTGTCTCCCATTTGTCTCTCATTTGGGACTGGTAGGTTTTGGGCCGTGTGGACTATGAACCTTTTGTTGGACTCATATTTTGTGAAGGAAATGAACATTGTTGCTTCTGACTGAGTTGGCAGAGGAAACACAAATAATTATTCACTGGATATTTAACTTCCCAAAAGCGTCTCCCAAAGAACAGTATAGACTACAGTAATGCACAGCATCCATTATGTATGATATTCATAAAACATAGAAGGACCGCAATGAATTCCCTGAAACTCGTTGAGTAGGTGGGTGTTAAAATTTGCCAAAATAAAAAAAAACGCCTAACTTTCTGACCCACCGCCTCCAAACCCCCGACACAACCGAAGAAAGGTCGGGTCAGCCCCCATTTAGTTTCCCATATAACGACTGAAAAATGCAATTACATTTTTTTGTCTCAAAAACATAGTTTATGACCCCTCGTTGGAACGAGCTCGATCCAACGAGAGGTCATAACCTATGTTTTTGAGATAAAAAATGAAAAAATAATTAAAAATAATTGGCGAATTTTGAGAATAGCGCTGGCCGGTTTTGTACATTACGTTGGGTAAAGGGTTAATGGTGTCATGTGGAGGTCACGGTGGCACTGTGTACTTAGGAATACTTCACCTCGATGGTGCGCCTGTCTTCAACTGCTGCAAACTCTGCTCGCGTCAGATTGTCAGGTTAGTATGCTTGGAAGTCTGATAGTTGCTAGCCGCTGTTCGGTGGTTCTCTCTTGGTACTTCGGCTTCCTCCGCCAGTAAAACTGTCCGACACAATGTGACCCTGGTCGTTTAACCCTTTACCCAACGAATCGGCCACATCCGTCCGCGTAATATGCAAATATATCAGTTAGAAGAATATTATTTTTCAAAAACTTTCAACAAAACCATATCATGTGACCCTTCCTTGGAACGGGCTCAGCGAGCTCGTTCCAATGAGGGGTCAAATGATACGGTTTTGTTGAAATGTTTGGAAAAATTTGAAAAAATTATATTTAAAATAATAAATTCGGATATCGTCTGCGTTGGGTAAAGGGTTAAAGTATCGTTAAACTCCAGTAAACAAATAAGCAAACGTCAAGGGTATTCCGACCCTGTGGGAACCCCGGGGTGTGAAGCGGTGTTTGTTTACTGTGGTAAACAGGCTCTGTTTTACTGGTAAAATAGGACACGGTCACCAGTGCCTGGGATGGAAGTCCTCTAAAATGGGTAACATGGGTGTGAACTATTGGCTGGACTTGACTTTACCTCCATGTTGCAGTCACGATAAGCCATTGTGTAGAAGTATGTGACCTTAAACATAAAAAAATATAAATAAATCAAGGGTATCCCAAACACTGCCCTATAACCTTTAGGCCTACTATGCATATTATTATGTTTTTTGAACTGAACTCACCTCTGGCATTTCGTCCGCCAAAAATTCTGCGTCAAGTTTCCTGTGAGCTCCCGATGACAATGCATTCGTGCTATAGTTCATGGAGGAAGGCCTCCTACTTATGCAGCCCGTATCACGGGGGTTATCTGATGCGAAAAACTTAGGAGGATACCTTCCAGACATTGCTCCGAGTAATCATCCGACGATCCTCCGGTTTGGTGCAAATAGACAAATTTGTCTTATTTATCACCGTGACGTAATAAAGGCTTCCTTGGTAACGTCACGAAAGGTTCCGTTGTTTTTGCTTGAATTTCCCGCTCCGACAGCTGGGAACAAATAAACCCTCCCCACCCATTTGGGTAGGAGCGAGCACTGCTAGAGGGGTTTTCCCTTCCAATATTCGGGGCACCAAATATTTTTGAGGAGGGATGTTTTGTCTTTTTTGTTAATTTCTGACAGGCAATAAATTGACACGTAACACCCATGGGAATGATGAAATAAACAAGGTCCGTAAAATATAGGAAAATGCGATTTGAAGTTCTAGGCACGAAGCCAGAATTTTAGAGTTATGCAACCTAACCACAGGCCAATATGCCGATATGAGGATGGGACAGCATTATATGTCGTATGCATGTCACGAAACTCAAAGGGTTGAGAGGGGAGGGGGCAAAGTCCCTCTCCATTGATGGGCGTTTGGAGTATTTCACCCGAGAAAATATGGAAACTTAGATGATCTGCGAGTGAATATGAGACCTTTGTATCGTATACTGGCTTGCATTAAGGACCATATTGGGGCCCTATGTTGGGTGAAGCATGCGTTGTGTCATTTGGGGGGTGGGGATTTGACCCTCCCCTCCCCCTACGCGCCTCTGGAGATTCTGTCTCCATTAATATACCGTTCTGGGAAGAAACGTCACAGGGCTATATTAAAAAGATACCAATAATTAGGCAGAAGCGTTGCGTAGATGAATTGTTGGGGGTAATCCAATTTGTCCCGACTGTCATGACTGAAGTCTCGACTGAAGAAATATTCCACTTAAATCATCAAGGCATGTCTTCAAAAAAAGGCATGCCTTGATGATGTAATTGGAATAACTGTCAGTGCGGATTAAAGTTTTAAAAAATTCAGGATTTTTTGTGTGGATAAATGCATGCAGTAGTAGTGATGCATGGACTACACAACTTATATTATTTATTTATTTATTGGTGTTTATGGTCACATATTTTTGCACAATGGCTAATCATGATCACAAGATGAATATCAACTCAAGACCAGGGGTGAGAGTTAATAAGCCATGTTGCCCATTTTAGAGAGGTTTGCACCTCCCAAGCATTGGTGACTGTATCCTACTTTACCAGTAAAACAGAGCCTGTTTGCCGCAGTGAACAGGCACTGCTTCACTTCCCGGGGTTCCCACGGGGCCCCAACTTATATAATGTGCACAAACCGGTCTCAAAACTGGACATGCTGAGACTCCAACACCCCCAATTAGCCACAGACCGCCAATTTTATGAGGCCGACTGCGTTTGTAACATAAGCCCACGTAGCAGGGATGTTGCTAAGGGGTCCCGGCTGGGTTGGGGGTGCCCCTCTCTAGATTTCTAATTGCATCCCCCTCCCCCACCATACACATGTGCCTTTGTTCAGAAGTTTAAGTTGGGCACAAAACATAACTGTGTGGGAGCTCCTAATCTGTTCAAATAAATAGTTCTCCACTTCGATACCTTTCTTTTAGGCTCCCGCGAAAATTCGAAATTCGATTCGAAAGTCAATTGTCGATTCGATTCGAAATCGGAAATTCGAATATTTTCGAATATACTTCGGCCATAACTGTGAATGTTTACAGATTGTAATTTATCACATTATTTTATATTGAGTGTTGTTCTGAGTAGAAACGTAACTGACTTGTAGCGGTAACAGTGCTTGTAGCGATGTAGCTACAACTGTAAAACTGTTGTAGCTACATTGCTACAAACACTATTCGGTAGACCAAATTCAGACTACAGCCCTACACAATTTCCAGCAAATTAAATTGTTGCCTACTTTTCCTTGTTGGGTTCATTATATCTGGAGTTCGGTGGCGGTTCGTTCTATAGGCGACGGTGGCCAAAAGCCAGGTACTCTTACTGGGGGTGGGGGTGGTGGTCCTATTGGAACTTGAGTTCCATTGGCTCAGTGGGCAAAACTACGATTGCTGTTTTATTGGCAAATTGGCATGCGGCAAATGTATCTGTCAATACATATTTATGAATTGTTTGTGTATTCAATTATCTCACCGTCCGCCAATTAACCGCGCATTCTCCAGTGAATATATAGGCAACGATGCAAGTTCTGGCACCCCCCCCCCCCCCCACCAGGGCTCAAAATAAGCGGTGTCGCGTCGCTTTTTGCTATGCAAAACTTGCAGAAAGCTACACAATGTTCAATTATGTATAGCATTTGCGATACAAGATTATCAACTGCAGCCTATTAGGCTGCAGTTGATTATCTTGTATCGCAATATGTAAATGAAAATTTGCAAACAAATTTGAAAACTAGTTCACTGATGCTTTACTTCTGATTGTGGAACATTCCAGGCATAATTCAGATTAACTCTCCATCAAGCATCATTGGCGACTTCATATGTAAGATGAATTCTATAGGTTTAAATTCTTCCTGTTTTTACAACATTTTGCATAAAATGTCCATTGAAATTAACTTCAAGCCCATCAAATTAAAAATCCCAACTTCCATTTTGAGAACTCTATTAAACAACCAAGACGCCATTTGAAAATATCCAAGTCCATGCAACCCTTAAAGGCAGTTCAGTTAAAAAAAAACATAGTAAATGTTTCATGTGTTGCAGATCATTTGGAAATGACCAGAAATGGATGGAAACTATTCTATCTACTTAGAAGAATTCAATACAAAACAGCATAACATAACTCTGGTATACAAAAATAGCTATGTAATTTTTACACAATGCTATTCATTTTTTGGAAATGTGTAGCATTTTGCTACGCAAAGAAAAAAAGTTATTTTAAGCACTGCCCCCCCCCCCCCCCCCCCCCCCCCCCCACACACACACACCACCATACACCTGTGCCTTTGTTCGGAAGTTTAAGTCGGGCACAAAAAATAATTGTGTGGGTGCTCCTAATCTGGTCAAATAGGTAGTTCTCCACTTCGATACCTTTCTTTTATATATACTATTCAAAAACGTGGGGATTCCCAGACTCGTGTTGATATTTTCGGAAAATGGCATTGGATACAAGTGATTGAACACATCAGTTTGTTACCAAGTTTAGTGCGGATATTATGAATGTCACCGACCCACGAAAACTTCGCGTTAGTGTATGTGGGGTGCGTTTTGAAATTTTCATTTGTACTGGAAGGGCTTTTTCGGAGGTCTCCTCGTTCTTTTCTTGGTATAAACTCGTTCATCAATAGCTTCTGGTCGAAACGTAACTTTTGAGGTATGCGAAGACTAACATGTGACGAACGGTTACGTGCCGTTGGCATGTTGGAAGCTGACAACAGACAGACTGCAGTGGCTCAAATTGACAACGTTACTCAATCGGTTATTATCAGCTGGAATTTGACCGCTCGACGACCTCGAATAATTCCACGTTTGACTGAAAGTCACATCGCAGCAAGGCGTAATTGGTGTGGGGCACGACAGCGCTGGGACAATCGTCGGTGGGGCAACGTAATGCTTTCCTATGAATTGAGGTTCACTCTGGACTTCCACGTCATGCGAAACAGAGTTTGGTGGTGGCAGAACGAACGATACCATGTCGTAACAGTTAGGCAGCACGATCGTTTTGGAGGTGGATCGGTTATGGTGTGGGGAGGCACAACAAGCAGAACAGCATTACATGTCATCCAAGGACAGTACTACCGTAACAACATGTTATCAGCTCATGTGGTGCCATTTGCACGACGCCACGGCCGTCGATTCATTTCCAAGATAGCAATGCAAGAGCACACAGGGCCCGTGTCGCTACAAAGTTCCCTCCAGGAGCAGAACATCACTACACTTGGTCAGCACTAAGTCCAGACCTTTCACCAATCGAGCACGTCTGGGATATGCTTGGCGGGCGCCTACGACAACGCCGACAGCCCCTACATAGATATCAGAGTCTTTTATCAGATGCCTATGGCTGCCTACCAATGTCCAGGAGCTCGCCGCTCCACTGCAGGAAGAATGGAATAACATCATTCAAACTGATATTGGACGTTTGGTGAGAACTATTCCACGTTGGAACCGTGCTTGTCTCGCGAACCGAGAAGGATTTACAAGGTGTTGAGGTCTTGGACTTAATGCGGTAAATTCTCTGACTGACCGTCCGTGTCTCCTACAGTCCAGTGCGTGGAATGTGTGCTTGTCAGACACCCAACTATCGCTGAAATCATTCACCAGATGTCACAAAGTAATGCCCCAACTGCCTTTTGATGAAAATATAAATATATATTCTTCATATATCTCACTTTTATCAAATATCCCCTGCTTTTTGAAGAGTATATACACGATGCAATTTGCACAAACTCCAGATGGCCAAGAGTTAAAGTTCATTGGTGCAGTATCCGACCCCGTTTCTTCCTCCGCAATAATGTTTTTACTTCACCCGACATTGGCAGCTAGTTTTCCAAATAATAATATCCTATCAGACCATTGTCCATTTGACAACATTCCATTTGTATCAGGAATAAAAATAGATTAAATAGAAGATTTATTAATGCCATAGCCTAATAATTGTACCGGTGTGAATATTTTATGTGATCATGGCTGACAATTTTCGTCATTGGAAGAGATTTGTGAAGAGTTAGCTTCACTTAATTTCCGAAAGCTGTCAGTGCATTTAACACTAAGGGTATGAAAATTTCATTTAAAATTTCGAGATGTTAACGAATTTGTATCATCGATGTGTGCATCATTTACAAACTTCAGACATGCAACTGTAGGTAGTATGAAAATACAGAAGCTGTTTTTTTTTTATCCCCCCCCCCCCCACACCCCCATCAGTTTGAACATTTCACTTTTATTCTCTTTTGGATCCATTTAAAAAAAGAAAACGGCGTTTTCACCATCTTTTGAAGTTCTGTATTTACTTCAACTCCAACATTCTAATTGACCACCGTCAACTTTTTGGCGATTCTGTCAATGTTTTTGGAGTGCGCAGTTTTGGTATAAAGTAAAGAAAAGAGGTTTAAAGGGTGATAGACGGGGAAAGGGGAAGGCAGGGGGATAATGTTATTTAGTTATAAGAATAGGGGTACTAAGAGTGGATGCAGGCCAGTCGAGTCTTAAAAGACTCCACTGTTTTTACAGCCACGACACTATGGGGTAGACCATTCCAATCCTTAATCGTCCGGGGATAAAAACTCTCTTTCCTGTAAGTTGCCTTACAGGAAGGGATTTGGAGACTTTCAGAATGTGAGTTGCGTTTTTTTTGTTGTTATCAATGTAAGTTGCTCATCATCACTCTTCACCATCAGGCCGTGTTTTAGCTTATACAGCATTGCCAAGCGGGCTGATCTACGTCTCGCTTCCAGAGTTGGCCAGTCCAACTCCAGAAGCATGGCGGACACACTTGATGTCTGACGATAGCGTCCCAAAACAAACCTGGCAGAGCGCCGTTAAACCATTTCAGGTTTATCGATGTTGACTCGGGTCCAGTGATGGTCTAATGAGTGATTTATATGCCTGCTCTTTCACTTTTATGCTACTTATTTTTAAGTTTCTTTTAACAAACCCTAATGTTCGACTAGCTTTTGCCACGATGTTTGTGATGTGTGAATCCCAGCGTAAGTCTGATGATACAGTGATGCCAAGATACTTAGCTGAGTTCACATGTGTAAGTGTATGTCCACTGAGAGTGTAACTGTGGACTAAAGGGTGGCGTTTTCTGTACACTGAGAGGACATTACATTTATCAGGGTGAAATGCCATTTCCCAAATTTCCTCCTACTCAGACATTTTATTTAAATCGGATTGGAGACTGTCAGTGTCGCGGTTGTTTTTCGACAGTTAAATATGCAATTGTATCATCAGCGAATAGACGGACAGATGATTCTAGCTTATTTGCTAGGTCATTAATGTAGAAAAGGGAGAGACATTGTCCCAGGACAGAACCCTGGGGCACCCCGGATTCTACAC
The DNA here is from genome assembly GCA_031216915.1 of Pictodentalium vernedei. NCBI lineage: Eukaryota > Metazoa > Mollusca > Scaphopoda > Dentaliida > Dentaliidae > Pictodentalium > Pictodentalium vernedei. The sequence continues at coordinate 443,145,776 of CM062293.1, read as the reverse complement.
CCATTGCGTCCGATTTCTCTCCTTCTACTACAACTGGTTATTCCCTATCTGTGAGGAAGGCCTCAATCCAACTATTTACTTTCCCTTGGATCCCATGGTACTGTAATTTATGCAAAAGTAGTATGTGGGACACCTTGTCCAAATGTTTTGGAGAAGTCCATGACAAGGATGTTGACCAGTCTGTTTACCATTCTGGAGATTAATTGTAAGGTCGTTTATTGAAACCAATTAATTGGGTTTCACACGACCGTGAGCGTCTGAAACCATGTTGGAAGTGATATAATATGTTGTTGTTGTCTGCATGTGTCATAATAGAGCTACAGATAATATGTTCCATGAGTTTGCAAATTATACAATTATGGGAGACTGGGCGGTAGTTTGCTGGTTCGAATCATTTTCCTTTTTTAGAAAATGGAGGCAACATGGGCTGTACGCCAGTCCTTTGGAACCTGACCGTTGGCAAGTGAGTGGTTGAAGATTATTGATAGTGGGGACGCTAAATCACTGGCAAATTCTTTTAGAACCCTAGCTTGGATGTTATTGGGCCCTGCAGCTTTAGAAAGATTTATATTATTAAGAAGTGTTAGGATACTCTCTTCGGAAATCAGTATGTCGTCTAGTTTATGGTATGGTGGATTGTTAGGATCCATCTTGGTGTGCTGTACTATTTCTGATGCGGTAAGGGATTCAGGAGATGTAAATACAGATTTAAATTGAACATTAAGAATGTGGGCTTTGTCCTTACGGGATGTAAAAAGTTGACCCCCACTCTTTAATGCTGAAATCCCCTGGCTATCGGTCTTTTGGTATTCATATATGTCCAGAACCCCTTCATACTACATTTGTTATCTGGATCTGATGGCAAAATAATTCCTTCAATGTAGTGCCAATATGATTGTCTCAGCTGTTTTTGACAGTTACTTTTTATACTTTTATGTTTTTTTTAATTGTGCTTTCGCTAGACTTTTTCATTTTTTTGTAGATTCGATCCTTTTTTTCAGTAGTCGTTTTAGTTGTGGTGTTATCCAGGGTTTATGTTTTTTGGTGGACAAAGTTTTGTGAGGAATATGGGTACCTATACTGTTGTTTAAAGCATCTTTAAAGGTGGTCCATAGTTGATCCGAAGATGTTGTGTCATTCTTGTTAATTAATTTCTGGGTTACTTGAGTGATGTCACTTTTTATACTATTCCAGTTCGCATTTTTATAAATGGCCACTTTACGAGGTTCCTGTGTTTTCTTAGCTAGGGTCATGTCGATTTCACAGTACATTATATCATGGTCAGAGATGCCAGGAATTATCTCTAACCCTGTGATTGAGTTAGGGGAATTTGTCATTACTAAATCTAATGTATTCTCTCCCCTGGTGGGTTATTCTACTAGTTGAACCAGGCCCTCGTTGTCCAGCATATCTGCAAATTGGTAGTGATATTGTGGGTTCTGGGTGCCAGGCTTAAGTAGTTTGTTCTACCATTCCCAATCAGGAATGTTCAATCCCCACTAATAAGCAAGAAAGCATTTGGTATATTACAAGCTCTATTTATACCACTGGAGGTGTTTTTAAACTTTCCTCATCTGCCGTCCTTGGATGATAGCAGGAGGAAATATAGAGTGTTCTGCTCCCTACGATGTTAAGTTCTGCCCAAGTAATCTCAGCTGCCACTTCCAGTTCTGTTGCACTAGTGCTAATAAAGTCGTTATTAATAGCAATCAATACTCCACCGCCCTTCCTACCAATCGTGTCCTTCCTATAGACGGTGTATCCTGGTGGTAAGTATTCCCTGTCACCTATATGGGGCTCTAAGCAGGTTTCCGTGCCAATTATAATGTCTGGCTTTGAGCTATCAATAACATTCAACAGTGTGGCTTGCTTGAATGTAACTGATTGAAAGCTAATGGTAAGTACTCTCAACACTTTATTTATTTTCTTGTGGTGGTTTCTATTAGCTATGGGGGTATATGTATGAAGGGGCTTTTTACTGGAATTTGTTGGGGCGATTGAAGGCTTCCATCTACCAAGGGGTCATTTATTAGAATACTGAAGTTGTTTGTTGTTTCTAATGAGTACAGGTAGAAAATGGTTGAGGAGTAATTTTGATTATTGCAGATTGAACAATGCCTTGCTGATGTTCCGCACGTTATATGACTCGTCTCCAATATTTTGACAGTTGGCGTGGTACCATTGGTTACATGATTCGCATACCACTCCTTGTCTTCCCAATTAATTGTTTCATTCCTTATAAAAAAGTACCATGGTAAACCATGGTAAATCCCAAAATACCCTGGTAATACCATGGTATACCATGGTATTACCAGGTATTTGGGGGTTTACCATGGTACTTTTTTATAAGGGATTACAGGTCCCACACAAGTATTTTGTGAATTTGTCGATTCCTTTGGAATCTGGGCTTGGATTTGTTTCGATATCATTACTTAACGAATACACCCAAACCGTCCTCTGGCCGAACCGTCCTCTAGCAATTTGGCCCAAACCGTCCTCCAATCTAACCCGAACCGTCCTCCACAGCGACCGAACCGTCCTCTGAGCAATTTGACCCGAACCGTCCTCCAGGGAAAGAGCGAATGAGAGAGAAGAGTGGTAGAATAATAACATAAAACTGGTTGTTTATTTATTGATTTTATTGATTTTTTTATTTTCAGCTACGTTTCAAATGTTTTTTTTTTTACAAAACATAATAATGATTATATGACACGAATACACGATAACAAAACAATATTTGTGATAATAATAATAGTGAACAAACACGATTTGTGATTACTTAGACGTGATGAGCTACTTTCTATTCTTTCTTCTTTTTTTTTGAGAGGGCTGGGGGGGGGGGGGGCGTTTACGAGTGATTTTCAGTTTTAACCAGGCATTATTTCTTTTCGGGGGGGGGGGGGGAGGGCTGTTTACAATATATATTTTTTGTTATTATGCACTGAAAATTACCGGCAGTGATTTTCAATGCATGATAACAGAAAATAATATTTTTAAATAGGCATTGTTTCTTTACGGGAAGGGGGGGGGGGGGGGGCTGTGAGATGTGTTCAATCAGGATCTTTAACAGAGACGTCCGATCAGTGTGATTGTCAACCAGAAAATAGCAAAAAGAACTGCAAATTTCTAAGGCCAGAAGAAGACACTGCCTAAAAACAACAACACTGGTACAATCTTTGTAATTACTATAATTAGTAATAATTAAAATAACAAACAGTGAGTGACCATTGATTAACTGAACTGAACTTGTGTTTTCACAGTCAAAAATCAAAGAACTTCTACTAAAATATAATCAAATGTAAACTAAAAAAACATGTTCTCACAATAATAGTTTCAAAGTTTATTCAACATGTCAAAAAAAATATAGAAACATTCAATTTTTTTTCATTTTCTACTTATTTTCACTGGAGGACGGTTTGGGTGTATTAGCGGACGGTTTGGGTCAAAATGTAGCGGACGGTTTGGGTCAAATTGCAGAGGACGGTTTGGCCAGAGGACGGTTTGGGTGTAATTCTTACTTGAAGCCAATAGTGTTTACAAGAATGATACAGGTATGCAATTTACGGTTTGTCGTGTGTGGGTGATATAGTAGCATACGTGTTTTGATCCTAGATATACAGTATTTAGTTAGTATAATGTAGAATGACCTCCGCGAAATGCTCAACTTTGCGTGCAGATCTGTTTTGGGTAATCCGCGAGGCAAGCTGTTTTTACGGTAAATAAAATTCAGGGAATTCACATCCCGTTCAGATTATATCAACAGAAATACTAAAAGATATTCATGAACAAGTTGCTTCAAATTAGCTTGCCATAAAAAATTTAAGTTTTCCTTTTGTTACTTTTAATAAACGAAAACAACAGGCAGCGCTAAGACAACGTTGAAAAAATATATATTCTTGCATATATATATATAGCTGAGTGATTGATGATTGTGGTTGTGCGAACATAAGTCGAATACAGTAGGCTACCTCGCTGCTGTTATCTCGTAATAGCATTTTGCATTAAACATATGTTTGTCACTACTGTGAAAGAAACTGGGAACGAAAGTTCGCGGACCAAACATTCACAGGGATGTTCCTTGGGCCGAATGTTCCTAGGTTGTTTGTTCCTTGCTGTTGATTTCTGTTCCCGCTCCGAATCGTTCTTCCTTCGGTGCGACAGGGAACGTTCCCTGGTTGCGAGCTGGTCGCATTTCATTGGCCGGGAAGCCAAAAATATGGCGAGAGGTGAGTTCAGTGCCATTTCTTCTTGGAAGTGTATCTGCATCTCCGTTTTCTTGCACCTGTGCATAAATGTTTCGACACTCTCTCCAGATCTGGAGTGTATTCAAATTAGTTGTCCGAGTGATGAATGCATACTTTGAATCGTTTTACTGCTAGTTCAGACCCGACGCCATGTCGGCGGTGCCCTTTTTCCAAATTTTGCCACGTGTTGTTTTTGTAAACCCGTTTTTCAAAAGAAATTGAAATTCCACTCATGCAATCTATATGAAAGTATAAATCATAAAACGTATAAATGAAATAAATTTAAGTAAAACTGTGTAACAAAGTACTGACTTTATCTACAGCCGAAAAGAAGTGCGACTCTGTAATTCAACTGTCATAATTTCGTGTTATGGATATGGTTTACTTGGAAGTTGGTAAAGGCCTTGGAAGTTGGTTCAGCGATCCGAACGTAGTGTCTACCCCTCGCCGTTCAGATTCTTCCCATTCAATCCCGTAGAAAAAGTTCCCATCAAGTTTTTATGGGAACTCAAAACTCGAAATTTGGGATATATATCAAGCTTTCGCCCTTATTACCGGCTGCAATCGATAGTACACGTATTTCCTTACGTTTGGGCAGAGTTTATTAATCCAAACTAGGTTTTATCCTTTAATTGTCGTCATTTGTGTACTCGTGAGACGGCGACAGAGATTTAAAATCGGCCATGTTTTTGTTTAAATATAAAACAGTAAAAACAATAACCCGGTAATGGCGCCGAAACGAATAGACCTTTTCATCGGTGCAGAATCGGAATCTCGATCTCATTTGCGCAGAGGAGGTCATCAAACTCGGTCGCATTCGCACAGAGCAGATTATCAAACCCATTCTGCGCAATTGCGATCGAATTTCCTATTCCGCATCGATGAAAAGGTCTATTCGTTTTGGCGCCATTACCGGGTTTTTGTTTTTACTGTTTTATATTTAAACAAAAACATGACCGATTTGAAATCTCTGTCGCCGCCTCACGAGTACACAAATGACGACAGTTAAAGGATAAAACCTAGTTTGGATTAATAAACTCTGCCCAAATGTAAGGAAATGCATGTACTATCGATTGCAGCTGGTAATAAGGGCGAAAGCTTGATATATATCCCAAATTTCGAGTTTTGAGTTCCCATAAAAACTTGATGGGAACTTTTTCTACAGGATTGAATGGGAAGAATCGGAACGTAGAGGGGTAGCCACTACGTTCAGATCGCTGAACTAGGTAAAGGCCAAGAATAGGGGACCGCGCGTTTTTTAAGAAAATAAAACATATTTCACAACTTTTTTGAGTTTCTTATCATTCTAAAACACGTTTTACACAAAATTAGCCCAAAACACTGATACCCACTCACAAAAATCATCACAGTTTTAACCCTTTTCTCTGAGACAGGTTTTTGAAACAAATGAATTTCTGATTGCGTTCTGAAAAGGAGCCGAGGATGTTTCGTTGTGATGTCACAGGGGAGCAATCATTACCTTCTTTGCATCCTAGGATCAGTTTAGGATGGGTACCGGTTAGCTAACCCATACCCATCCTAAACTGACCCTAATGCACTGGTCGCCGTATTCTAATCATTGCCTTGTTTGCGTACTATGGTCAGTTTAGGATGGGTACGGGTTAGCTAACCTGTATCCATCCCAAACTGACCCTAATTCATTCTCCCATTGTAATTACACCCTCGTATACTCCGATCAAATGGAGTGTATACGATAGCGGAAAAAACCCAAAGAATCGCGTACCTGTTTACCGCAGGTTTTCTTGTTGAAATTGTTTGGAGAATAAAGTTAACAGTGGATAAAAAGGGTTAAAAGTGATGATTTTTGTCAGTAGGTATCGGTGTTTTGGGCTAATTTTGTGTAAAACATGTCTCAGAATGATAAGAAACTCCCAAAAGTTGTAAAAAATGTTTTATCTTCTTAAATTCTTGGCTTTTACCGTTTACTTTGAGGATGAGGAAAGTTTACTTTGAAATTCCCACCTCTGAATCACAGGTACTCGGCACAAGCTGGGAAATCGAAAGAAAAATGATATTTGATACCATTTTTGAATCTGTGCTGACGTGCCCCTCTAATAGTATATAAATATTAAGGTAAACAACTCGCTTTTCGAAAACAATAGCACTCATCTTCGTTTTTCCCCCCTCAAATTTGATTCACACAACGTATCCAACAATACCCAGTATCGATGGAAAGGGGAGTGAATAAGCTTTACAGTGGTGTATTACATGACCGTTGGGTGTTCTTGGGTTGTTCATGATAACTGGGAGAAGTCTTGAGAAAAGGCCGAAAAACATTTAGTCGGACAAGAAAGTGCAAAGTGAAATGAGGTTTATGATCGACAGTTATCCGATTTATTATAAATAATTTGAGGTCCCATTGTATATGGAGGGCAGATTCAAATATTAACCGTATATCTCTATCAATTACAGTCCTGATTAGCCATTGCGTATAAGTATGTGACCTTAAACACCAATAAATAAATAATAATAATTGGATATCCCTTAACTGGATAACCCCGTTAATTGAATATAATTTCCCCAACACAAAACCATTTACCATACCTCCAGTACAAATTTGAGCTGTTAATTGAATATAGATTATAGAGTAAACTCCTCTTAATTGAATAAAAAATCTTGTAACCTGTCAAGGAATTGCCCTGACTCTCCCCAGTTTTCCTTTGATTATAGGCCTATTTGGCCTCAGTACATCCAATAGAGGCCTTTAATCTGTTATATCTTGTTTGACAGAGCTTATGGAGTAGAGATGGGCAATATACCGAAAAACTGAACCGATACCGATATGGGGACACTGAAAAACCGAACCGACCCAATCTTTGAATACCGAAATCAACGGTATTTTCAATTTTCCCTGTGCATTCACTATTTATAAGGCCTTGGTGAGGATTGATAGCAGTTGAAGTGTTCAATTTCATGAAAGAAGTGACTGATTTTATTTTTCAGTTTTGTTAAGCCTTAAGGACCAGGGCAGTTGTACTAAATTATCAATAGTCTACGACCTGTACATGTCCAGTTGCTTAGCAGTGATTTCTAGCCAAGTCTTGGCTGCCTTAACAGGCAGCCAAGACTTGGCTAGAAATCACTGGCCAGATCATTTTACTACTGTCATCAGGCCCACCTAAAGATGACATCTTCAGGACACACATTCTATGATTACAGACGCCTTAAGTGAGCTTGAAAAGTTAAGGTGTATTTAGAACAAGTCACCAAATTACTGTAGATATGATTTGTGTTGACAAAAGATTGACAATGTTGAGCCCATCAACAATGGCATGTGTAATACTGTGATAGAAAGATACAAGAACAACTTATTCTATATTTTTTCGGACATGGATTCCCCTTTGGTACTATCAGTGAATCTGAAGTCGCATACCGAATACCAAACCGATACCGCGGTATGCCCACACAAAAATACCGAAACCGATACCGAACTCAAAATTTCAATACCGCCCATCTCTATTATGGAGCTCTGTCGAACAAGATATAATAGAACAGATGCTAAATTTATCTCCAGACTGCAGGAAAGTGACACAATCCCAGTTAATTGAATACTCCTGTTAATTGAATAATTTATATTGACAAAGTGACTATTCAGTTAACATGGTTCCACTGCACTTAATTATTTGTCCACATCTTGTGATTTTAAATAAAAATAATAAAATAACACTGCATGTTTACAAATAAAATACTTGCAATCGAAGTGTGAAATCTTACAAATATATCTGAAAACCTCAAAATATTCACTTACTTGTAAGGAAATGTGGGTTTTTGGATCCTGGAATTAAAAATTTTCCTGCCATGGGCCAAACCATGGTAGGCCAGTTGTATAGCGACCACCCTTCGTCACCCCATCACAGCCTCATGTTTTCACCAAGCTGGAACACTGCCAGTTAGAGCTGTAGGTTTTTAAATTTCTTGTTCGGTTTTGGTTTTTCAGGTGGAGCAAAACCTCGGTTCGGTTCGGTTTTTGGTTTGTTCATGAGGACAAATAAAATTCAATAAAACTCATTCTTATGTCCGGAGTCATAACTGAATGGCAGTGAAATTGAGTGAAACTCAATGAATGCCCGAAATAAGCTATAATACATGAAGAATCAGGAAGGCCAATATAATAATTACCTAAATATACAGAACTTTTATTGTGCTTGGCCATTTTTCGAGGTCTGACACCCACGCGCAACTTGAGGAAAGCTGCAAACACAACTAAACTGAAATGTCGGAAATTCACAGAATGTAGCCTTCCCAGAGTAGTGAGAGTACCCAGACACTGACATTGGCAGTGTCTGGGTACTCTCACTACTCTGGGATGGCTGCATTCTGTGAATTTCTGCAGCAAGAGAGTATTCAATAAAAAACGAAAAACCTTAGATTACGGGATGTCAACGGTTTAGGTTTTTACAGAAAACTAAAAACCTCGGTTTGGATTCAGTTAACCTACAGCTCTACTGCCAGTGATTGGGTGGGGGAGGGGTGCTATACCAACAAACAATTCCAACTATCCTCGCAATAGAATGCTAATTTCTTATTTAAAGTACTTTGTCTCTCAACTTCTCGACACTATTTTTCTCACACAGAAATTCCAAAACAAGCTATGGAAGTGTTATATAGTCTGTCTTGTACCTGGTCACCCGATTATCCAAAATATTCTGGGTACGAAATGACTACAAGAATGTGAATTGAAAGGATTTACTTGTTTTATTCACTAATTTCTCAGAAAATATGCATTTCTATGATGTTTTTTTCAACATTCTGCTGCAAATTTCTTATTTACCTTACCTACGTTACCCAGTGACAGCAGTTGTTAAATATAAAAAAGTAAACTGTTTGACGATAGCTATATCTTAATTTCCAGTATCCATTATTCAAATGGTGGGGGGGGCGTGGTGGCTCAGCAGGTAGAGGTGCAGGCTGCAAGCCGAGAGGTCCTCGGTTCGAATCCCACCTGTGGCAACTGCATTGTGTCCTTGGGCAAGACACTTCACCCCCCATTGCCTATGTGGGGGCACGATGACGTGTACTAAGGCGTACTGCACATCGATGGTACGCATGTCTTCAACCAATCTAACCCTGCCTGTGCTGCAGTGCGGAGTTACGATGTTGGGGAGCTGGCAGCTGCTCGTCGTTGCTTGGTGGTTCTCTCCGGGTACTCCGGCTTCCTCCACCGGTAAAACTGTCACGGTCATGATTAGCTATTGTGCATAAATTGTGACCTTAAACATCAATAAATCAATAAATAAATAAATCAAGGTTGGGCGGTTAAAACCGCCCCCGGTTTTAACCGGCGGTTTTAACCGGTTTTAACCGCCCCGGTCAATACTCCCTCAAGTGGTCAATACTGGTCAATACTGGTCAATTGAAATTTTGTAAAAGACAATCAAGTAGTTTTAGTAAAAGAATGTCATATAATATTTGAAAAAACATTTTTTTTATTTATCTCAGTGGTATTTTTATATTAAAGTTGCTATTTATATGAAATATGAAAGAAATTGTGTTGTATGTAAATCCTAATAAGGCTGAAAACTTAGTGGTCAATACTTGATACTGGTCTATTTAAATATTTTAAAATATTAAAAAGGTGGATAAAATTTTTAAAGTTTATGGAATAGTATTTGTGCATGTATCACAAATGTCATTTTTACAGGTAAATTACAGGTATCACACAGGTACATGTAAGTACATGACAATTAATTAAACACCTGGATGACAGATGGTCAATTAGAGATTTGATTGTTAAAACAACACCCCTTCAGTACAAGGAAAAGGGGTAATAAAAAAGTGGCTTTAATCCATTGTAATGTGATAATTTATAATTAAGGTAATAAAAACTTTTATAAGTTCTTTCATGTACTAGGTTGTCTAGACAAATTTTAGTCCAAATGCAGGAAATGGATTGTCCTCATGGATATACTCTTCATGGCTTCTTATATGTAGGGTTTCTTTATTTTTCTTTTATAATGAAGTCCAAAACCAACACTTTCATTCTCAGTTTTACACTGCTATTGAAAACGTCACTCAAAGAAAATTCACTGTTCACCAAGATGAAACCTAAAGATCCCATTTGGAACTTTTACAACTTAGGTGATTCCAGTAAAACAACTGCAACATGTAAAGACTGTAATGCTGTAGTCAGTGCCAAAGTACTCAGACTGAGGGCACAACACACCAGTCATAGCCACCAGTCTTCAGTGTGAAGGTCAATAATCCAATCGACCAGTATTGACCAGTATTGACCGGTTAAAACCAGTATTGACCACTGGTCTGGTCAATACTAGTATTGACCGGTTTTTTGCCAACCTTGAAATAAATATAAATCCATTATTCAATTACGAATCCCCCGTGGGAACCCTGGGAAGTGAAGGAGTGCTTGTTTACTGTGGTAAACAAGCTCTGTTTCACTGGTAAAGGACCCAGTCACTAATGCTTGGGGTGCGAGTCCTCTAAAATAGGCAACATGGGCTATAAACGATTGACTGACCTTGACTTTATCTCCATGTTGTGGTCGTGATTAGCCATTGTGCAGAAGTATGTGACCTTAAACAACAATAAATAAATAATTCAATTACGAATGCTCCTGAAATAAAACTTTTCGTAATATATATCCATGTATAAAAACTTTTCATACAGAAAACCGAGGTTTTTTCCTCCCAAAAATCCGAAACCAAAACCCCGAACCCCAAAAAACAAAAACTCCAGTCTCTAGTTCGATTGTCATTGTTATGGCACTTAACGTTCCAGAGTTATGCCCCTTGAATAGTGACAAAGTGGTAAAATCAATGTTTTCCAGACAGGGCTCGATTTATTCTGCATCTTCTGAATAGCAGTTTGAAAATTGACTTCGGACAGATATTTATTGAATAGCAAAATTTGAAAACTGAATTGGAAAATGCTATGCGAATCCAGTTAAATTGAGTCGTTTCCGATTGATAACACTAGTTCACTTTGATGTACAACCTTATAATTTTGCAACATTACTATCTACCATGAAACTTTGGTGAAGTTCGATTTTCACCGTTATGGTATTTACTGCTCCAGAGTTATCTCTCTAGAAATTTGGCAAAATGGTAAAGTCGTAAAACATTCTTTATGGTATCTTATTAAATGCCCAAGACATGTATTATCAAACCAGCTTATACCAGGGTGTGCACATCCTTGAAAAGTCCTTGAATTTCAATCTTACTCCTTGAATTTTGAAAATTAAGAAAATCTACTTGAAAAGTACTTGAAAATTCATCAGACTCCTTGAAAGTCCTTGAATTTTTCCCCACATCATTTTTACCTGTGTAGTAGTGTACAATTGAAACATCTCTTTTGCACTTGTTTTAGTTGAAAAACGAAAAAAACATAATGGATAATCGATAAATGAGGAATTAAAGTTCAGGCATTATTTAATTGGGTGTCATTCTATAAGTACCATAATTTTGTTGCAGAGCATTTTAGAAGCACCGTTTTCCTGGAATTTAGAAGGATGAGGTAGAAGACATTTTTAACCCCTTACCCAGTGTAACAACCAAAACTGGCCACCGCTTTTCTAAAAAATGGCCAATTAATTTCAATTATTTTTTTCATTTTTGTCTCAAAAACATAGGTTATGACCCCTCATTGGAACGAGCTTGATGAGCTCGTTCCAATGAGGGGTCATAACCTATGTTTTTGAGACAAAAAATTGGTTATTCAAGAATTGTTTAGCAAGTGTCGTCTGCTTTTCATATAAGGTAAAGGGTTAAAGTAGGTAAGGCTTCAAAAAATGGTTATATTCCAAATGTATATTTTAAAAAAAACATCCTTGGAAAATGCCGATATGTCCTTGAAAAGTCCTTGAATTTTTTTGATCCTTGACTGTAAGAACCCTGTAAAATACATTCACCCTAATTGAGCCGTGACCTGGTCAGTTTAATCTCCTTCCCAAGGAGCATTTAATACAGGTTTATTGTGTACTGTTACCCTTGTCCTTCCAGATGATTTTTTTTTTTTTTTTTAAACCGTTTCACAGTTCTACATTTAAAACAATCAGTGTTATTTCCATAAATTTGAGTTTCCGGAAAATTTGCTGCCTGTGCCAACTTTATACGTATTTTGAATGGACATGCCAGTTTGTAGTGTACAGTACAGTGGCCATAGATTGGTCATAATTGTACCCGATGCTTCATTAATTAAATTTTTGATGATTATTTCTGTAATTAGTATATAGAATCTAATATTATTGTGTCCGTGGAAATATTGCCCACCCGTGGAAAGTGACCAATCCTCGGTGGCTGTACTAGGGCTGCACAATATTCAAAACTGAATACCTGTATCGGTATTCAAAAAAATACCATGGTATACCGGTATATCGAAAACTGTTCAGATATATGAACACAAGTACCGCAATCAAGACTCGAGGCATCACAGTCGGAACGAATTAGCATGCCTTGATGATGTGGTTCAAAAAACCTTTACCCAGTGCAGACGACATCAAAATTTATTATTTTCAAAATTAGTTTATCAGATTTGCCCCAAAGTTTTCAACAAAACTATATCTTGTGACTCCTCATTGGAACGAGCTCGTTGAGCTCGTTCCAATGAGGGTTCACATGATATAGTGTTGTTGAAATTTTTGAAAATTATTTTTCCAACTGCTGAATTTGTATATCACGAAGGCAAAGGCAGACGATTCCTTGGATAAAGGGATAATATTATTCATTCGGGGCAACAGTTAAAAAACTCAAGACATATTGAAAATTAAATTGTGGGTAAATAAATAATGACGATAAACCAATATTTTTATAATTACACCGGTATTCAATCGATATTGGTTTGAATACCGGTATATATCGGTTTATCGATATACCGTGCAGCCCTAGGCTGTACTGTAATTGTAAGTTTCTCGACTGATTTTTAAATTTATTTTTACAGGAACATCAGTGTTGTGGTTTTTTGCTGTTGCTGTGGTAGGACAGGCTTTAACTCCCTCTTCATTCTTCACAACAGTAGATCAACAGAGATTGAAGGATGTATTTGAAGTGGCTCAGCCATATAGTGATGTAACCAATGCACATTACTCAATATTAGGTTTTAAAATTTTGGGTCATCCTGTTCCAAATGCGCAGGTGAGTCTACAAATGTTCACGTGTACTCTGTCTTCAGCATTGATTGTAAGATTGTTTGCCAATAAGGCCAACTTTACCAAATAGAGCTGAAACGGTTAATCGATGAGCTGAAACGGTTAATCGAGTAATCAATTATCAACATCTTGATCGATCCAAAAAGTAATTGATCAATTAACTGTTACTTTTGAACTACTGTATTATATGAGTTAATGAAGGAACAAACTTGCTCCAAACATTGTCGCTCTGACTCACATCAATTATATGAGACAGAGTAGAGCATGCAAGTTACTTGCTGACATACTTGTTTACTTGCATGGTCATCATACTGTATCAGTGGCTGGAAATGGTCATTCTTAACACTTTGCCCATTGTGGTAGCAGACAATACTTGAAAAATAAATTCAGGTATTACTAAAAATTTTCAATTTTTGTCTCAAAAACATACCTTTTGACCCCTCATTGGAACGAGCTCAACAAGCTCGTTCCAATGAGGGGTCATAAGCTATGTTTTTGAGACAAAAATTGAAAACATAATAAATTTGAATGGCTATTTTTGTATTTTGGCCTAGTCAGTTTTGTTTGTTACGTTGGGTCAAGGGTTCATACTGTAAATCATCAACGGTATGGCAATTATTCAGATATCTATTTGTTCAAGTGATTAATCGGTTAACCAAGGTTAATCCACGTGTCTGATCAAGAAAACCCCTTAACCGTTTCAGCTCTGTTACCAAATGATATTGATTCTGGCAAAATGGACACTTATGCGCAAGCTTGCTAATAGTGGAAAAGCAAAACACCTTGGCCATGACCAGTCAAAAGGCATAATTTGGGGTAGAAGTCACTTCTACCACTACAGAGTTTGGGGAGATGTCAAATGAAAATTGGGAGTAGTGAGCTGGAAGGAGAGGCTTGAATGGGCTTTTGCATGATTGCTCTATTGTATAGTTTTCTCACATCTAAATAACTCACTTAAAAAAAAATGTATGTTGATACGTGTAATTTATTCTGCAAAAAAAAATTCCAGTTGGTATATAATTTTCGCAGGGTACAGCAGGGATGCACAAATTGAAAATTTAGACAACCCCAAAACTTTTATGCCAAAAAATTTGGATAACCCTCAAATTTAGATAACCATTTACATGTATATTCGCTTTTTTGTTAACTTTGCACTCTGATGTCAAAATACAAAAAGTTTCAATAGCGCATTTTTCCCACAATGCAACTGAGAATTTAAAAAATTATATCTTGTTTGGCAGAGCTCATTGAGATCTGTCAAATAAGATATAATTTGTTAAATTTTTCATGCAGCATGGGCAATATGGAGTCACTGACGAAAATTCCAAAATACTACCAGAGTGCTAGGAGTTAATGTGTAATATATAGAGCTGCCACAGTTAGCTGGATATCCCGGTTTGCATCCGTTTACAAAGAAACTAAACCGGTTAGAGAAGCTATTAACCAAATAACCATACTCCCGATATTGCATCTGATAATATGAGGTATTCATTACTGTTGAAGTTGGGAACAACTTGCTTTGAACTAAGAAATTCACACATTATTCTTGAATCTTCTAACAACTAACAAGTCATCTTCTGTTGATTTTATTTTTATCAGTTGGATAATTAATTATAACATATCTCTTCCTGTAATGTTGTAAAATGTCAGGCCAAAAAAACCTGCGTTTAGGGTAACTTAACCGACACTAAAAGTTTTATCTAGTAAAAGTCGCTTATATAGATCATTGTAACCCTAAATTCCCATTTGACTTCACTGTGAATTTTAAATAAATATATAATAAAAATATTGTAGAGAATAAATTAACAGCAAGTGGTAGTTTCTAGTTCAAAGGAAACCGTATTTGATAAACTGATGAACATTTTACAATACTTCACCATTAGTGTTCAACCTCTAATCGGAACCGGTCACCACAATCAGCCAATTGTGGGGAATCGGATGACAATGGCAACGGCTCCTAGAACATGTGTTCAGCCGATTGTTGCCAAGCATTTTGTGATGATTCATTAACCGCATTTTATTATCTTCTGCAATTGTTAATGTAAAATGATGTCAATGATACCATTTAATAAAGTTGAGAAACAACCACAATGTAAATCCTCAATCTCTCTAGAAGCACTTTTACGGGATATACAAGTTAAACGACATGTAAAGCTAACAATTGAGCTTACTTGCAGCAATCACCAGTTCATACTGGAAAAGTGAACGTTGCACCCCATTGACTCAGGTTGAAGTAAAATTACCAGTTGCACGCACTTGGAGCAACGTTTACCATCTAAGTGTGCGCGACTGGTAATTTTACTGCAACCCTAGTCAATGAAGTTTAACACTGTGAAAGATGTTCAGTTTAATGTGGTTCTTTCGAGCTGCTGCGACTTGTCTAGTTGTACACTGCATTACAATTGGAGTCGGCATCAGAATCGGTCGCTTGTGAGCTCAAATATCCGGAAATCGGTCAACGACCATTTTTGGTAATTGGTTAAACACTATTCACCATTAACTAACAAGTATTTTCTGCGCTAATTGTGACCTGACTTCTAGTATCAACTGTATTCGGTCCAGATGATGGTTTACAGATATTTCTGGAGAAGCTCCATTACAGCTAGTGATGTAATTTCAGTTTTAGATAATTTCATTGTATTGTTCTTTTCTAAACTAGAGAACACAAGCCTTTTTCTTTCACATTGATAAAATAAATTAACTTTTTGAAATTGATAATATATATCTCGTTTCAGGATGCCTGTATCAAAATCACATCATTAGTAGACAAAAATGATGTAGCATCGATATACCATGCTTCTGCTGCTAGTAAAGCATTGGACAAGTGTAAGGTTTGTGCATTATTTACACACATGTACATTATTGAGCTATAAAAAATGTATCTTCGCTTGCAAAATAAAAAAAAATGGTCAGCCACACTTCCAGTGTCACTTCACCCCCATTGCCCACGTGTGGGCATGGAGACGTTGTGTACTAAGGTGTACTGCACGTCGATGGTGCACCTGTCTTCAACCAATGATAACCCTGCTTGTGTGGAGTTGGTATGTTGGGGAGCTGACAGTTGCTCGCCGTTGCTCGGTGGTTCTCTCCGGGTACTCCGGCTTCCTCCACCCGTAAAACTGTCACGGTCATGGTTTGCCATTGTGCAAAAATATGCGACCTTAGGAAAAAAAAAAAAATGGAACAAATGCATTTCTATAGAGAACTGGAACTTTCTTCACTCAAACTGACTTAAAATCATGAGAGCCATGTGCTAAAACAAACTGCAGGTTGATGGTGTGCATGCCTTCAGCCGGTGCTACCCTTGCTGATGCAGGATTAGTAAATTGGAGTTCATGAGTTACTTGCCACTTGTTGGTGGTTCTCAGACCTTTGACTTCCTCCCCTGTGTCTTGACACAATATGACCCTGACTGTTTTGTCGTCCAATAAATAAATAAATTAGGTTAAAGTACTTTTGTTCTCTTCTTTTTGAAACACGAAACAGAAACAATTTTTTTTTGTGTTTTGAGGATATCTGTCAAAAATTTTTGTCCGCTTAATGCCTTCCACATTTTGATTTACAAAACTTGGTTTGGGGCTTTATTATAAACAGGCCTTTAACCCTTTTCACACTGATGTCAAAATATCAAAATTTCAAGCTGATAATTTTTCCTATAATGCAACTAGGAATTGAACCAATTCAGTCTTGTTTGACAGAGCTCATTGTCCAACAATACCGAATTGGTTAAGTTCCCAGTTGCATTGTGGAAAAAATTTACTACTTGAAATTTTAAGTATTTTGACAGGGTTAAATTCCCTCAAATTAATGCAGTTGAACAGTATTCCCCAAAATTACAGAGGTGTCCCCAATTATCTGTCAACCCCACAGGAGAGGTGTCATTTTTTTCCCCCAAAACAACAAATAATGGAAAAAGAGTTTAATGGAAATCCTGAAATTGACCAGCATGTCAGAAACGTGGAAGTAACACCAGTTCTCAATTGATTATCCAAGTGTATTGCTAATCAAACATTCAGAATACGTGCAGTTTTGGTAATGGATCCGAATCTAGCGGGAAGACATGTTAATTTGAAAAAATATTTCAGGGAACTTTGGAGGAATTTTCCGACAGCTGATGGAAGTTATTGTGCATAAATTAAGGTTAAGGTCAGAGATAATTCCTGGCATCTCTGACCACGATATAGTGTACTGTGAAATCGACATGACTCAGGCTAAGAAAACACAGGAACCTCGTAAAGTGGCCATTTATAAAAATGCGAACTGGAATAGTATAAAAAGTGACATCACTCAACTAAATTCTAATCATTTTATTAGAAGTTTTATTCAAAAACCTAATTAATTCATGTAACTTTCTTTTTAACAGCTCACAATTCCAAATGGTCAAGAAACATTGTCAGCTGCCATCAAAGAAGAGTCTACAGTGACAAATATATTTCATGCATTCTTTGCACTGAAAAATTTAGGACTAAAAGGTAAAAATTTAAACTGTTCTTGACAATGGTGGGAGTATTTGGTTCCTGTATTGCTGTCTTCCGATTTTATTGTCTTGTGTGATCATTGGGTGTGTGGGGGGGGGGGGGGGGGGAGCGGGAGCATGATAGCTCAGTTCTTTGGGCATTTGACTTCAAATCCCAAAGTTCCATGGTTTGATCCCGACTAGCAATAACTACATTATACTCTTGTGCAAGCCACTTTAATCCTGATTGCACTTGTGTGGGGCATGGTGGTACTGTTTTCTAAGGCATACTTCACGTCCATCAATGGTACACTTGTCTTCAACCAATGCCCACCCTGCTTGTGCAGTGTTAGTACATTGGGGGGGGGGGAGGTTGGGGGGG
This sequence comes from Pictodentalium vernedei, assembly GCA_031216915.1. Lineage (NCBI taxonomy): Eukaryota > Metazoa > Mollusca > Scaphopoda > Dentaliida > Dentaliidae > Pictodentalium > Pictodentalium vernedei. The sequence continues at coordinate 443,127,573 of CM062293.1, read as the reverse complement.
TGGATAGTTGCTTTCCATTGCTTGGTGGTTCTGCAATATTCTGGGTTCCACATCTCAGCCTTTCCACCAACAATGGCACATATATCAGTTTTGTCTATACTTTAACTTGCTTAAAAGGTTGGAAAGGGTTACCTAAAGAATGGGATTCCTGAAAAAGTTAAGGTTATCTTTCTTCAGGATGTTGTAATTTCGATAAGCCTGACCATTGTTTAGTCCGTCAGCGGAAATGTTTTGCCCTTGGCCTCTTGAAAAGTCCTATTATCTCTGACAATACATCACCAATTTTCGATTTTAAAAAAGGATTACATGTAGTCCAGACAGTGTCAACCAGTATCTGTAAACCAGATGCAGGCCTGGTCATCCACATTTGAAGCAATGGATTGCTTATATTTGTGGTGGTCATCACCCGTTTCTTTTTTTTTTTTTTTTTTTTTTTTTTTTACAGCACTGGGATCGCAAAAGGCCTCTTAGTTGAATCATGATTGAGTGAACGACATGCTTTAAAGTGGGGTATTTATGCCAGTGGATCGTGATTTCAGAACTGAGACTGAATGAAGAAAAACATTAAAACAACACCTGAAATACAATTTTTTCTTGTTTCTCTTTCGACATGCAAGATTATTCAGTTCCACTGTTGTGGACAGAACAGTAGACAGTGAATTTCGATCAGATTGCAATGCAGCTTTAGTATGGTCAAAATTCTGTGCTTTTGCAATGCCAGTAAGGCCACACAAAGTAGATCTTCTGTTTCTCGGGCCATTATTTGTAAAATTGCATGTGGGCGAGTGTTTTTAGCTCACCTGACTGAAAGTCAGGGTGAGCTATTCTGATCACTTTTCGTCCGTCGTCCGGCGTTTCGTCCGTCGTCCGTCGTGAAGGTGGTGTTTGGGCCTTTTTCTCCCAAACCACTGGCCGCATATTAATGAAATTTCATGTGAGTAGGGGTTATATAAGGGCATTTTGATTTTTTGTCAAATTAGGTTTCAGCTCTTATTGAGCAGAGGGATGGGGCAAAAATGCGCCAATTCTTAAAAAATCTTCTCAAGAACCAGCAATAGCAGAGACTTGATATTTGGTATGCAGCTTCCTTTTGAGGTGTAGACTCAAGTTTGTTCAAGAGAAGTTTGTCGGGCATTATTTGCCTTCGTTACGGGAGGGGCAAAAATTTTGGCCACGCCTAAAATTTCTATTTTCAGAACCGTCAGGTCGATTTGAACCAAATTTGACATGAGATGATAATGGGTCATAAGTAGTTGATTGATACAAAAAAAAATTTTCTCATTGCCCCTTGGGAACCTCGGGAGCCAAAAATAGGAAAAACCTTAAAACTGCTATATCTCCAAAACTACACGGCACAGAGAATTCTTATTTTGTATAAAGCTTACTTTTATCCAGTAGAATAGAATGGTTAAAAAAAAATCCCTATCGGTTTGATCACAAGGTGTTTTTTTCAGGACTTTGAAAAAGTGCTGAGTCAGCACTTTTTAACACTGTAGGCAATGGGAAAAAGATTAAAAAATCTTCTTCTCCAGATCCAGCAGGCAGAATCTTTTGATATTTGGTATGCAACATTGTAGGGTGGATCTGATTCAAGTTTGTTCAAATCGGCCCCCTGGGTTCATATTTGGGCTTAGTATAGGAGCCCGATTTCGAACTTAGTGCATTTCAGGCAAATTTCTTAAAAAATCTTCTTCTCCAGATCGAGCAGGCAGAATCTTTTGATATTTGGTATGCAACATTGTGGGCTGGATCTGATTCAAGTTTGTTCAAATTGGCCCCTTTGATTCATATTTGGGCTCACTATAGAAGCCCGAATTCGAACTTAGTGCATTTCAGGCAAATTTCTTAAAAAATCTTCTTCTCCAGATCCAGCAGGCAGAATCTTTTGATATTCGGCATGCAATATTGTGGGGTGGATCTGATTCAAGTTTGTTCAAAATGGCCCCCTGGATTCATATTTGGGCTCACTATAGAAGCTCGAATTCGGACTTAGTGCATTTCAGGCAAATTTCTTCAAAAATCTTCTTCTCCAGATTCAGCAGGCAGAATCTTTTGATATTTGGTGTGCAACATTGTGGAGGGGATCTGATTCAAGTTTGTTCAAATCGGCTCCCTAGCTTCATATTTGGGCTCACTATAGAAGCTTGAATTCGAACTTAGTGCATTTCAGGCAAATTTCTTCAAAAATCTTCTTCTCAAGATCCAGCAGGCAGAATCTTTTGACATTGGGTATGCACCATGCTTAGGGGGGTGAGATTCAAGTTTGTTCAAGCCAAGTCTCTAGGTCCATATTTGGACTCACTGTAGGAGCTTGAATTATAACTTAGTTCAAAATGAGGAATTTTCTGTAAAAATCTTCTTCTTTAGATCCAGCAGTCGGAATGTTTTGATATTTGGTGTGCAGCATCCTTAGGGGGGTGAGGTTCAAGTTTGTTAAAGCCAAGCCCCTGTGGGAGCCTGAATTATAACTTAGTCCAATATGAGGAATATTCTTTAAAAATCTTTTTTTTTTTAGATCCACTGGTCAGAATCTTTGGATATTTGGTATAAGCTTTTCTTAGGAGGAGCAGATGCAACTTGTTGAAATCAATTCTCTGGGTTGATATTTAGGCTACCATGTCAGGTGAGCGCACTCAGGCCCCTTGGGGCCTCTTGTTTTATTTTATTTTTTATTTTTGTAATTATTTCTTTGCCATCAAAAGTTCATGTTCATGGTTTACGTTTTAGGCCTCATAATCTACGGAATAGCCTGGGTGGTGGTGTATTTCGTCCCTTGAGAGCTAGAAGGCTTTACAATGCTAAAGCATTGCAAAGCCTTGTTGCACTCGAGGGACAAATTTATCAATTGTTTTAACTTGGGTAAAATATCCGACATAAACCATTTAATTTTTAATTTTTTTAAAGTTTACATTGGTTATAAAAAGAGAGCATGTGGCAGTCAAAAGGACCATGTGGGAGGGCCTGAGAAACAGATTTTAATTTTTTTTTAGGCCAAATGTACATTTTATTCAAAGTATATGGTTGAATTTCCTCTGAGCAGTATAGTGATAAACGATTGACTGAAACATGACTTTACACTTGTATTACAAGGATAAGCAAGTTAATTTCAGTTATTTCATTCACAAATTACTATAAATTTTTTTAACTTAACACAAATCTACATGAAAATGGTCTTTTGACGATTTTCATCTAGATTCATAGAAATAAATGTCTGCTAAATTACACCTCAACTATATGTCCTCGTATTTTCTGAAAAAAAAAATCGCATAATTTTCTGTCAAATTCACATTCGAACACATTTGAAAATTTGTATATTTGTATTCATAAAATTTCTTAACTATTTGTATTTGAATACATTTACAAAGTATTCACCCAAACTTTGATTTTCACTATTTTTTTTTATTAGCTCACCGAAGGGAGCTTAACCTATCACCCCTCGTTGTCGTTCGCCGTCACTGTCCGTCATCTGTCGTGAACTTTACATTATCGACTTTTCCTCACAAACTACTCGACCAAATTGAACCAAATTTTGTGTACATGTTCCTTATCATATGTCAATTCAAGTTTGTACAAATAAAGTTGCCGTGCCCACAGGGGGAACCAGAAGAGGCATAACTCTGATAGCAGCCATAAATTTTTTCAAAAATTCAAAACAATTTTCTTCAGATCCACCAGTCAGAATCTTTTCATATTTGTTATACAACATCGTTGGGGGGGGGGGGGGGGGGGGGGGGGGAGTCAGATTCAAGTTTGTTCAAATAGAGTCCCTAGGTTAAGATTTGGACTCCCTATTGGAGCCCAAAGTTTAACTTGATGCCAATTGAGGAAATTTCTTTAAAAATCTCTTCTTCAGATCCACCAGTTAAAATACTTTCATATTTGGTATACAACATCTCTAGGGGGGTCTGATTCAAGTTTGTTCAAATCAGGTCCCTGAGTTAGTATTTGGGCTCTCTATTTGAGCCCAAAGTTTAACTTGGTTCAATATTTGAGGAAATTTCTTTAAAAATCTTCTTCAGATTGGCTACTCAGAATCTTTTCATGTTTGGTATACAACATCTATAGGGGTGTCAGATTCAAGTTTGTTCAAATCGAGTCGCTGAGTTTATATTTGGGCTCCCTATGGGAGACCAAATTTTAACTTTATGCAATGCGTGGAATATTCATTACAAATCTTCAGATTCACCAGTCAGAATCCTGTCATATTTGGTATACATCATCTCTAGGGGGGGCCAGATTCAAGTTTGTTCAAATCAAGTTTCTCGGTTAATATTTGGATTCTTTGCCAAAAGGAGTCTGAATTTTAACTAAGTGCAATATGAGATAATTTCTTTAAAAATCCTTTTCTTCAGATCCACCAGTCAGAATCCTTTAACATTTGGTATGCATCATCTCTAGGAGGGGTCAGATTCAAGTTTGTTCAAATAGGGTCACTGGGTTGAATATTTTGAGTCTGGATCGGACTTTGACCAAAATTTGAAAAAAAATTTGTTTTGGATTTTTTATTTGTTTTGTTCAATTTTGAGATAAAAAAACCCCCAAATTTAGTCTGAAAATTTTGGATCCAGTTCAGTCTCCGAAATTTTGGACCAAAATTTGGAATTTTAAAAAAAAATATGTGTTTTTTTGTTCAATTTTGAGAGAGAGAGAGAAAAAAAATTTTTGCCTGAAAATTTTGGGTCTGGTTCAGACTTGGAAGTTTTGGACGAAAATTTGGAAAAAAAAAATTGTTTTTTTATGTGTTTTCAATTTTGAGATGAAAAAAAAAAATTGGGGGTCATGTATGGACTCAGAAATTTTGTTCAATTTTGAGATGGAAAAAAAAAAATTATAGCCTGAAAATTTTGGGTCCTGTTCCGACTTGTTTTTGAAATCCTCTTCAGACCATGTAGTCAGAATGCTTTCATATTTGGTATACAACATCTCTAGGAGGGTTAGATTCAAGTTTGTTCAATCCCAGTCCATGGGTTGATATTTGGGCTCACTATGGAAATTTTAACTCGGTACAATATAAGAAATATATTTCTTTAAAATTCTTCAGATCCACCAGTCGGAATCCTTTCATATTTGGTACACAACATCTCTTGGAGGGTGAGACGCAAGTTTGTTCAAACCTGGTCCCGCAGCTATTAATTTGGCTACCTATGGGAGCCTGAATTTTAACTAAGTGCAATATGAGGGAATTTCTTTTAAAATCTTCTTCAGATCCACCAATCAGAATCCTTTCATATTTGGTATACAACATCTCTAGGTTGGTCAGATTCAAGTTTGTTCATATTGGGACCCTGGGTTAATATTTTGGCTCCCTATTTGAGCCCAAAGTTTAACTTAGTGCAATGTGAGGTGATTTCTTTAAAAATCTTCTTCATATCCACCAGTCAGAATTCTTTCCTGTTTGGTATATGACATCTCAAGGGGGATCAGATTCAAGTTTGTTCAATTTGAGGGCTTGGCTTAATATTTGGGCTCTTTGGGGTGGGGGGGCATGTTACATTCAGGTTTGTTCAGATCCATTCTTTAGTGTTTTTCCATAAATTTGCTTCTCATGACTTCATTCCTTTGTAGTGTTGATGAACCATGTCTTACTGAATGTGACCCCAAATACTTCTTTGAACCACTTTGCCCGGTGAGCGATTAAGGCCCCTTGGGGCCTCTTGTGTTAAATTAGAGTTTCAGATAATTCAGATACCTTCCATTCTCAACCCTGGTATTGTAATCCCTGTCACAGGGTTCTGCACTGTAATGTTTGAGTGCCATACAATTGGCCACTAAAGACATTGAAGAGCCTGTGGGGTGTTAAAGGTGACATTAAGGAGAATTTAGTGGTGGTTGAAAGAGCTTTTTGCCCAAAAGAGTGGTGGGGAAAATAAAAAGTGCCAGACACCCCCATATGTCACTCATGTAGGCTGTACTGTGCCATCAGAACCCCGAGAAGTGGAGCTGTGCTGGTTAATTGTGGTAAACAGGTTTTATTTTTTGGTAAAATAGGTCCTGGTGACCAGTGCCTGGGTTGAAGTCTGATAAAGTGGGCTAAACTTGACTTCATACTTGTGTGAGGGTGATCATATAGTCATAGATGCCGAGAGTGACCTTAAACACCCAAAAATGAATAAATACTTGTGTTGCGGTCATTATACAGCCATGGCTGCTGAAAGTGATCTTAACCCTTTACCCAACGTAACAGCCAGTGCTCTTCTAAAAAATCGCCAATTTTCATAATTTTTTTCATTTTTTAACTCAAAAACATGGGTTATGACCCCTCATTGGAACGAGCTCGTTCCAATGTGGGGTCATAACCTATGTTTTTGAGACAAGAAATGAAAAAAATTAGTTTTTCAAGAATTAATTTTGCAAGTGTCGTCCACTTTTCGTGTTAGGTAAAGGGTTAAACAACATTCAAAATATTTAAAACCTTAATTTTTTGTCCTTTGTTTTTGTAGTTGATGATGCAGCAGTTAAAAAGGCATTGTTAGGAGCATTAAAAAAAGATGACTCTCCTTTGAGGTAAGTTCTATTTTGTCCAAGTGGAAATGATACAACGATAACTATAAAGTCACTTTGATGGCGAGTCCAGAGCTCCAGATAGACGTATATTCATTAAAATACATTGGCATTCTGCAAATACACACTGCAAATAATTTGGAGGCACATACGAAGTGATGCTCACTACATTGGTTATCTCTTAAGTGACTAACCCTGTTAATTGCATATAACTTCCAACACCAAACCATTTAACCTATACCTTGAGTTAAAATTTTAGATGGTAATTGAATATAGATTGGAAAATAAAACTCAAAATTAAATAAAAAAGTCTTGTAATTTTTTTAAAAATTATTTGTGAAAAAATTGCTCGTGACAGCAGCTGAATTCCCCCATTTTCAAAGACCTATTTGACTTTAGTACATCCAGTATGACACCCAGTCCTGGTAATTCATCCTTGTTTCCTTGGCAAAAAAACTGCTGTGGACAACTGGTGCTTCTACGGCAATTGCTGTGGAGCCTGTTCGATTGTGTAAAAATCTTCGGGGCTGGGCAGAATCTCAATTGCCATGTATATTTAGTATGCAGTGAAAAGAAAACTTTCAAGTAACTTTAACATGTGAAAGTATATGAATAGTAGTGTTGTTTGTCGCACTTCACTCAAGTATTTGGGAATATTCTGAATTCTCTTCCCCACCTTAAATTCTTAATTTTGAATTATCACGCAAAGAAAATTATCAGTAATAATTTAACTGGTCTAGCTGCATTTATAGAGTTAGTGAGAGATCATCATAATTTGACAGAAGAAAGGCTTTGGAAAACATAGCAGAGACGACCCGTACAGAAAGTTTATGTAACGAAAAAATCCTCTGGTGAGACCCCCTGGATGTGGAGCACTTCTTGTTTGGTGTTGTAAACAGATCCAGCTATACTGGGAAAATACGACAGAGTAACCAATCCCTGAGTTGGGGGTCCTCGAGATTGGGTACCAAAGATCAAAAGATTAAACTTGGATGTCATACCTTAGTTGGAGTCATGATAGAGGAGTATGCATTGAGTAACTTTAACTCTTAAAGGCACATTTCCAACTTTTTCCGATCTCGGAACAGGTGCCCTTAACATGCCATCGTGAGGTCCTGCTTACAATAGACAAATTATAGAGGCAGTGGTTTCAAGTCAAGTCTTGGTTGTCTTAGGCCAAGAAAAAAAAGTGTTGTGGTTGGGGTTTCCCGACTGACCCTAATTTTACCTTGTGACCCTAAACATTTTTTGAACCCAAAACCTCAAAAACTTAATCACTGTACGTATTTCCATTCCAATCGGTACACATGTCTTCATCATTCATACATTAGTATGAAAATGAAAGTAAGTTTTGAAAGCCCTTACCGTGAGAGGTGAGCAATAAACTGTTCGTATGCATCATGTTCTCGCCTAGGACATTTTTTAATGACGAGCTCCTCATTGCTTGTCTTCAAATGATCTGGTAATACATGCAAAATGCAGTTTAAAGGATTTTTTTTAGCTTTTTGCTGTAAAACAAAACATTTTGAACAACAGTCCGGGGGGGGGGGGGGGGGGGGGGGGGGGGGTGGGAGTTATTCGATTTGTTGGACAAAGTGAATGCAATCATATATATTAACCAATAATCCAGTTGCACCATGCGTAGGTATAGACACCTACGGTAAATCCACTGTAGCATTGCGGGCAGTCCTAGGAATTAGCGACGGCATTCGGCAATGCCGTCGCAAACGCCGTCGCCATGGGGCATGACAGCAGCATTTTCTTGGTGTCGCAAATTCGCAGCCATAATATTTTTTTTACTTGACCCAATCACCTGAAGTCCGTCAGAACTGATCATCCAACCCTACATAACATATGTTTTATAGGCGTAACTGGTGTATAAAATCAATATTTGTGGAAATATCTAATATTAATTAATTTGAAAGTAAGTTTGTACAAAATGTATGTGGTTGAAAAACTGTTCATAACCAGTTGTTTTTCGTTTGTGTTTTTTTGAAAGAACCCCCTTGTCGATTGTGATGCACGTTTAAAATAACCCAGGAATTCCTGGGCAATTCCCTTTTGACGTCATACCTTACATAAATACAACCAATCGAATTCTTCGTTTCATGAAAGTATGCTAAATTGGTGTACTGGGACAATGTGGCAGTTCTGTTGGTCACTGATGTAATCTCAACAGAGCACGTGGTCATGTTCCTTTTTAATTTTAGCATTCTCCACTTGTGGCATAATGTAAGCTGTACAATCTCAAACAAACTGAATTGGAAAACAATCAATCAGTTCAATAAAAAAATAAACACATTGAGCACAAAACAGGGGTGAGTTGGAAAATAATTCTTGTTGTGTTTATCGGATTCGGGTCAGAGTCAACTCATAGCAGGTTGATGCGCAATGCAAATATTTCTGTCTCTAACAGTTACTGTCAAAACCGATAGGCTAATAATGCATGGATGCGAGTTACAACCAGCCCCTAAAATTAGGACAACCAGTCAGTCAATTGATCACTTAATCAAACTACAGCTTTCCAACTGACCACCCGCCAGGGATCTCTTGTCCATTCGAAGTCAGCTGTTCTGATTAATGATTATTATTCACTTAGTGTCATAATACTGTCATCCAAACAATTCAATTCAAACATGCCATCGCTGATAAAAATTTGCCATCACAGAATTTTTGGCGGCGGCAATGTTGTGCCGTCGCAATATTTTCCTAATTCCAAGGACTGATTGCGGGCGGAGTAACTAGTGCAAACACTCACAAACGTGATTCAAACTTCTGTACGTGCACTTGATATTACGGGAAGGTGTCAGAACGGAATCATTTCCAAGAACTATTGAATCACACTTAAGGATATGCTTCTGCACCACAGAGTGTCTACTAAATATCAGTGGGTGTTTGAAGCTTTCAAATATGTCAGGGAAGTGCGGACAGAGCATGGAATAGTTTCACTTTGAATTTCATACGCTTCAAAAACTCAAACAAAAACTTAAAATAATATGCAAATCATTATTAAAAACAATCCTGTTCATATTTTGAAGTCAAAGGAAGAGATGAGATAATTGTTCTTTAGTAAAAAAATGTGATTCAAACATTTGAATTTTGACATAATTCACTGAAATACAAAATCAAGCAATGTGATTGCCATGAAACAAAAAATCTGATCGGTTTTGTGTTGTTTCGCCCCAACTCCCATTCATATCCGTTTTTTTCGGCCTTGGTCATTTCGCCCCAAATTATAGTGAAATGATTCTGAGAGAAACAAACTGGGGTGAACAGGGATTGTGACGGGACGACTCAGGGGGCAAACAGAACATCGGGCGAAAAGACCTAGTACCGCAAATTCTGGATTAAAAACGAGTGCACCTAAAATGCCATGGATACGCGACAATTTTCTGTCAGACACAGAAAAGGTCGTCTTTTAAGTTTAATATAATATCAATAAATTGCTATCTACAATATTTGAAATCCTATTTTTTATCAGATTATTATCCCTGGTGTTACCAACATGTCTCCTTCATTTTAATATGTTGTATAAAAAAAAAACCAAAAAAAAACCTAACCTACCGACCCTAATTTTTTTGAGCATGTAACCCCAACCACACTATTAATTTTAAAGACTTAACTAGAAAACACTGCTAAGCTATAAGATGAATAGAGACTGGGGAATTGTGGGAATTCAAGACACTTATCCAGGCCCTTAAGGGTTTTTAACCCCTAACCCAAAGTAACGGCCAAAACGGGCCAGTGCTATTCACAAAAATCGCCAATTTTCATTATTTTTTCCATTTTTTGTCCCCAAAACATAGGTTATGACCCCTCTTTGGAATGAGCTCATTGCCACATTAATTTGTTTGAACAAGACAAAGTCGGTCTCTATTGCTCCTTTCATCTTTTACAGTCAGGGCTACAGCTTTTTTGTTGCAGCTGAGTTGTCTGGTGACATCAACAAATTCTTTGATAACATTGAAGATGTAATTGCACAAGCTGATGAAGTTGATGATAAATATTTACAGGTAAAGTTTTAGTTATTTGTTTCTACGATAACTCATATACATGTACTAACTTTCAAATAGGGTTTATGTAAAGTTTCTTGTGAATCACTTCCCTGTGGGTACCAGGTGAAGTGGAACAGTGCTTCACTTGTATAATAGGACCCAGTAACCAATGCCTGAGGTGGGATTCTGAAATGAGCAACACAGCTAGAAAACGTTGGCTTAACTTTACTTTTTATTTGTAATGTGCTCATGATATGGCCATTGATACTGAAAGTAACCTAAACTCCAGAAAGTAAACAAACATTCTTGTGTATTGTTAGAAGCCAATTTATTTCGACAAAATATTTCTACTTGACATTTTGAAACTTATTTATTGACTTTCACTCGTCATCCAGGCATTTGTTGTGAAGATGGTGTTTTAGTCTTCCACAATTTCATCTTCTCTGGAACTACTGAGCTGACATGAACCAAACCTGGTAGGAATGGTCTATGGGAGGTCCTCTACAAACGATCCTCATTTTGTTCCTGTGGGTTGAAAAATATGGCTGCCAGAGGCATTCTTTGATTCGGGTTGGTGGATTTTCAAAAATCTTCTCCTTGGAAACTGCCAGGCCAAATTTTTTGATATTTCACATAAATGATGCCTGGGACCCCCTCTACCAACGATCCTCATTTAATGTTGATCGGGTTGTAAACATGGCCACAATTGCAGCTTATAGTTACTTTTGAAACCCCATAGGAAATCACATTTTCATCATCTTCACTGAAAGTACTGAGCCAATGTGAACCAGACTTGGCAGGCATGGTCTATGAAAGGTTCTCTACAACAGTTTCTCATTTTATTCCTGTTGGGTGAAAAAACGTGGCCGCCAGAAGCATTCTTTGATTCTGATTGGTCAATTTTGAAAAACTCTTCTCTGAAACCACAGGGCCAAATGTTCTGAAATTTTGCATGGTTGATGTCTAGGACACCCTCTACCAACGATCCTCATTTAATGTTGATCGTTTTGCAAACATGGCCACAATTGTGGTTTATAGTTACTATAGAAAAACCCTATGGGAAATCACATTTTCATCTTCTCTCTGGAACTACTGAGCCGCCGTGAACCAAAACTTGGCAAGAATGGTCTATAGAAGGCCCTCTACAAACAATCCTCTTTTTTGTTCCTGTTGCTTGGAAAAAGTTATGGCCACCAGAGACATTCTGTGATTCTGTTTGGTGGATTCAAATGTTTGAAAATTCACGTCATTGAAGACTGGGACACCTACCAATGATCCTCATGTAATGTTGATGTAATGTTGCGAACATGGCCACAATTGCAGCTCATAGTTACCATGGAAAGACTATGGGAAATCACATTTTTATATGTAGTTCCAGGTCAGCGATTACAGGCTCTGTAGAGCCTCTAGTTTTTATTCTGATTGCTGGATTTTGAAAAATGTTCTCTGAAACCACAGGGCCAAATGTTTTGAAACTTTGCATGGTTGATGACTGCGACACCCTCTACCAACGATCCACATTTAATGTTGATCGGGTTGCAAACATGGCCTCAATTGCAGCGTATAGTTACTATAGAAACCATATGGGAAATCACATTTTCATCTTCTCTGGAACTACTGAGCCAAACTTATCAGGAATGGTCTATGAGAGGATGGAAATATGTGGCCGCCAGATGCTATATTCTGATGCTTAACCCAATGCCTCTTCTGTCTGCACGAAGATCGGTACTGATGGGATAGTTAAATATCTGTTTGTCCCAAGCCACGGTTCCAAATGTTTCCATGTTTGACGCTTGGCATGACATCTGTGTAAAGATTATTTACATATCTGTTCAAATTAAGCCACAGGGGAGACATTAAGAGGTGTCACTGAAGTCCCCCCCCCCCCCCCTCCCCCCATCCCTTTTCCTAGATTTCAGAAGTTTGGGTAATGAGAGGAGAGAAACATTAAAACAAGTCCTGCTTTAACCAGGGCTCCAAACATTTCCATATTATAATATCTTTACAGTGTTGGCATAAATGTTTGTTCAAAACAAGCTCCTGGTGTGTAATGTTGTAGGGCTTCCAGATTTCAACATTGTGGGTAATGAAGAAAACATTAAAAAATCTTATAATGAACAGTGGCTTCAAATACTCTCGTGTTTGACATGTGTGATGTTTGTAATGACTGTTTACATGTTTCTTGTGGTCAGGCCCCCTGGAGCCCTGTTTAGAGATTGATGTTGGACAGACATTTTAACATTTTAGGCGACGATAAAAAATGTTTTCTCACAAACTGTTGGCTTTGAAGATAAACTCATGTTTAACATATTCGTGATGATCATTTATATTTGTTTTCTCTGTATTTTCAGTTTGAGGATGATCTGTCCACAACATCAGTCATGTTAGATGCATATTTGTTATGATGATTTTCATTTGTTTTCTGTACTTTCAGTTTGAGGGTGGTCTTTATACGACATCAGTAGTATTAGATGCAGCTTACAAGTTAGCAGAAAAAGCTAAAAAAGCTCCAACAATATCTCAGGTAACTGGAAATTAAAGTACCAAAAAGTGTCCTTATTTTAGCAACAAGATTGGTTTGGTAAAGGTGGATAAACTCTTACCACTTGCCAGTGTATTTTCTTGACCTTCACAAAAACACCTTGACGAAGTTAATCATTAAAGGCACAGAGATTTTGCTGCACTGTCTGTCCATATCCTGTGTATTTACAGTTTCTAGGCAAGTCTTGGATGCCATACTAGGCATCCAAGATTGGCCTAGAAGCAGCTACCAGGTTCTTAGGCTGTAACTTGTTAGTTCACCCAGTTTATCCATGTTCATGTTTCTGTTCGGAACAATCCCCTTACAGGTTAAATATATCCTTATAAATAAGACTGGGTCCCCTAATTATTATTTCTTGACATTATTCCATTGATGTTTCCATCAATCAAGTCCAGTGCTGGCTTTTTGAAAAATCCAGGGTAGCAAAAAAACACTTTCCTGGGACCCACTCAGGCTCGCAAATTGCTTACCTCAACATTATCATGGTTAAACGTAACCCAAAACATCTTGAATACTTATAAATTTAATTCGTCTCTGAATTCATGCTCACAAAACTGTTACTTGAATTGAGTTTTTGTTCCATTCACTCTTATGGCCTGAATGAATTCATGATAGGAGTAATTGGTAAGCTCTCTGACTGACTGGGTTGTGCCCTGGGACATACCATTTCCTAAACAATTTCCAGGCAGACCATCTCCAAGGTGGCTGAGAGAATGAAATCTGTAGATTGTTGCAGGGTTTTCACTAGGAAAAAAAAAACATGTGGCCGATCTGAAGGAAACAATTTAGTGTAGACTCACCCCACCCCCTCCGTCGAAGTAAGGTTTTGTGCATCACACGTTCATTGATACTTACTTGTGTCAACAGTCAAAAAAAGGGTTATTTTCAACATGGTTATTAGGGGTGTTGGACACCCATAACCGTGTCAGAGATAGCACTTTTATTATACCCTCCGCAAACAAAGTTTGGGGGGTATATAGGAATCAGTCCGTCTGTCCATCTGTCCATCCTTATAAGCGCAACTCCTCCTAAACCGTTTGAAGAATTTTCATGAAACTTTACACAATGGAAGAACTCCATATGAAGATGTGTATGAAGCAATAACTCCGTTCTGACAGGTGCGGGGGTATCACTTTGTGAGCTTGTTTAAATCATCGAAGGGAGCTTAAATTATCACTTGTCGTTTGTCGTGAACTTGACATATCGACTTCTCCTCACAAACAACTGGACCAAATTGAACCAAATTTGGTGTGCATATTCCTTATCATATGTCAATTCAAGTTTGTTCAAATAAACTTGCCGCACACACAGGAGGCACCACAAAAGGGCATAATTCAGATAGCACTCATAAATGTTTTCAGAAATTTAAAAAAATCTTCAGATCCACCAATCAGAATCTTTTCATATTTGTCATAAAACATCTCTATGGGGGTCAGTTTCAAGTTTGTACCAATTTGAGTCCCTGGGTTAAGATTTGGCCCTCTCTATTGGAGCCCGAATTTTAACTTAGTGCAATATGTGGAATATTCTTTAAAAATCTTTTTCTTCAGATCCACCAGTTTGAAATCATTTGATATATGGTATACAACATCTCTAGGGGGGTCAGATTCAAGTTTGTTCAAATTGGGTCCCTGAGTTAGAATTTGGGCTCTCAATTGGAGCCCAAAGTTTCACTTGTTGCAATTTGAGGAAATTTCTTTAAAAATCTTCTTCTTCAGATCCACCAGTCAGAATCCTTTCATGTTTGGTATACAACATCTGTAGGGGTGTCAAATTCACGTTTGTTCAAATCGAGTCCCTGGGTTACTAATTGAGCTCCCTGTAGGAGCCCAAATTTGAACTTGGTGAAATATGAGGAAATTTCTTTAAAAATCTTCTTCAGATCCACCAGTCAGAATGCTTTTATATTTGGTATACAACACCTCTAGGGTGGGTCAGATTCAAGTTTGTTCAAATTGGGTTGCTTGGTTAGTAACTGGGCTCTTGATTGGAGCCTGAAGTTTAACTTTGTGCAATTTGAGGAAAGTTCTTTAAAAATCATCTTCTTCAGATCCACCAGTCAGAATCCTTACATGTTCGGTATGCAACATCTATAGGGGTTCAGATTCAAGTTTCTTCAAATCGAGTCGCTAGGTTAATATTTGGGCACTCTATGGGAGCCCAAATTTTAACTTTATGCAATACATGGAATATTCAATAAAAATCTTCAGATTCACCAGTCAGAATCCCCTCATATTTGGTATACATCATCTCTAGGGGGTGGGGGGGAGGGTGGGCAGATTCAAGTTTGCTCAGATCGAGTTCCTTGGTTAATGTTTGGGCCACTTTTGGGAGTCCAAATTTTAACTTAGTGCAATATGAATGAATTTCTTCAAAAATCTTCTTCTTCAAATCCACCAATCAGAATTCTTTCATATTTGGTATACAACATCTCTGGGTGTGTCAGATTCAAGATTTTTCAAATTGGGTTAATATTTCGGCTCCCTATTTGAGCCCAAATTTTAACTTAGTGCAATATGAGGGAATTTATTTAAAAATCTTCTTCAGATCCACCAGTCAGAATTCTTTCATATTTGATATGACATCTCAAGGGGGATCAGATTCAAGTTTTTTGCAATTTGAGGGATGGGGGTGGGGGGGGGGGGGGATGGCAGGGGGCATGTTAGGTTCAGGTTTGTTCAAATCTATTCTTTAGGGTTTTTAGCTCACCTGACTGAAAGTCAGGGTGAGCTTTTCTTATCACTCTTCGTTCGTCGTCTGTCGTCCTGCGTGAAGGTGGTGTTTGAGCCTCTTTCTCCCTAAACCAGTGGCCACATTTTAATTAAATTTCATGTAAGTGGTGGTTATATAGGGGCATTTTGATTTTTATCCAAATTAGGTTTCGGCTCATATTGAGCAGAGGTGTGGGGAAAAAATGGCTAAATTTTTTGAAAATCTTCTAATGAACCACCAGTAGCAGAGACTTGATATGTGGTATACAGAGTCCTTTTGAGGTTTAGAATCAAGTTTGTTCAAGAGAAGTTTGTCGGGCATTATCTGCCTTCGTTATGGGAGGGGCAAACATTTTGGCCACGCCTAAAATTTCTATTTTCTGAACTGTGAGGTCAATTTGAACCAAATTTGATATGAGATGATAATGGGTCATAAGTAGTTGATTGATGCAAAAAAAAAAATTTTCTCATTGCCCCGTGGGAACCTCGGGAGCTAAAAATAGGAAAAACCTTAAAACTTCCATATCTCCAAAACTACACGACACAGAGAATTCTTATTTTGTATAAAGCTTGCTTTTATCCAGTAGAATAGAATGGTTAAAAAAAATCCCTATAGGTTTGATCACAAGGTACTTTTTTCAGGACTTTGAAAAAGTGCTGAGTCAGCACTTTTTAACACTGTAGGCAATGGGAAAAAGGAAAAAGATTAAAAAATCTTCTTCTCCAGATCCAGCAGGCAGAATCTTTTGATATTTGGTATGCAACATTGTAGGGTGGATCTGATTCATGTTTGTTCAAATCGGCCCCCTGGGTTCATATTTGGGCTCAGTATAGGAGCCCGATTTCGAACTTAGTGCATTTCAGGCAAATTTCTTAAAAAATCTTCTTCTCCAGATCCAGCAGGCAGAATCTTTTGATATTTGGTATGCAACATTGTAGGGTGGATCTGATTCAAGTTTGTTCAAATCGGCCCCCTGGGTTCATATTTGGGCTCAGTATAGGAGCCCGATTTCAAACTTAGTGCATTTCAGGCAAATTTCTTCAAAAATCTTCTCCAGATCCAGCAGGCAGAATCTTTTCATATTTGGTAAGCAACATTGTGGGGTGGATCTGATTCAAGTTTGTTCAAATCGGCTCCCTAGATTCATATTTGGGCTCACTATAGGAGCTCGAATTCGAACTTAGTGCATTTCAGGCAAATTTCTTCAAAAATCTTCTCCAGATCCAGCAGGCAGAATCTTTTCATATTTGGTAAGCAACATTGTGGGGTGGATCTGATTCAAGTTTGTTCAAATCGGCTTGCTAGATTCATATTTGGGCTCACTATAGAAGCTCGAATTCGAACTTAGTGCAACTTAGTGCATTTTCAGGCAAATTTCTTCAAAAATCCTCTTCTCCAGATCCAGCAGGCAGAATCTTTTCATATTTGGTAAGCAACATTGTGGGGTGGATCTGATTCAAGTTTGTTCAAATCGGCCCCCTGGGTTTATATTTGGGCTCAGTATAGGAGCCCAAATTTGAACTTAGTGCATTTCAAGCAAATTTCTTAAAAAATCTTCTTCTCCAGATCCAGCAGGCAGAATCTTTTGATATTTGGTATGCAACATTGTGGGGTGGATCTGATTCAAGTTTGTTCAAATCGGCTCCCTAGATTCATATTTGGGCTCACTATAGGAGCTCGAATTCGAATTTAGTGCATTTCAGGCAAATTTCTTAAAAATCTTCTCCAGATCCAGCAGGCAGAATCTTTTCATATTTGGTAAGCAACATTGTGGGGTGGATCTGATTCAAGTTTGTTCAAATCGGCTCCCTAGATTCATATTTGGGCTCACTATAGGAGCTCGAATTCAAACTTAGTGCATTTCAGGCAAATTTCTTCAAAATCTTCTCCAGATCCAGCAGGCAGAATCTTTTCATATTTGGTAAGCAACATTGTGGGGTGGATCTGATTCAGGTTTGTTCAAACCGGCTTCCTAGATTCATATTTGGGCTCACTATAGAAGCTCGAATTTGAACTTAGTGCATTTCAGGCATATTTCTTCAAAAATCCTCTTCTCCAGATCCAGCAGGCAGAATCTTTTCATATTTGGTAAGCAACTTTGTGGGGTGGATCTGATTCAAGTTTGTTCAAATCGGCCTCCTGGGTTTATATTTGGGCTCAGTATAGGAGCCCAAATTTGAACTTAGCGCATTTCAGGCAAATTTCTTAAAAAAATTTTCTTCTCCAGATCCAGCAGGCAGAATCTTTTGATATTTGGTATGCAACATTGTGGGATGGATGTGATGCAAATTTGTTCAAATCGGCTCCCTAGATTCATATTTGGGCTCACTATGGAAGATCAAATTCGAACTTAGTGCATTTCAGGCAAATTTCTTAAAAAATCATCGTCTCCAGATCCAGCAGGCAGAATCTTTTGATATGTGGTATGCTACATTGTGGGGTGGATCTGATTCAAGTTTGTTCAAATCGGCTTCCTAGATTCATATTTGTGCTCACTATAGAAGCTCGAATTCGAACTTAGTGCATTTCAGGCAAATTTCTTTAAAAATCTTCTCCAGATCCAGCAGCCAGAATCTTTTCATATTTGGTAAGCAACATTGTGGGGTGGATATGATTCAAGTTTGTTCAAATCGGCCCCCTGGATTCATATTTGGGCTCACTATAGAAGCTCGAATTCGAACTTAGTGCATTTCGGGCAAATTTCTTCAAAAATCTTCTCCAGATCCAGCAGGCAGAATCTTTTCATATTTGGTATGCAACATTGCGGGGTGAATCTGATTCAAGTTTGTCAAATCGGCCCCCTGGATTCATATTTGGGCTTAATTTAGAAGCCCGAATTCGGACTTAGTGCATTCGGGCAAATTTATTAAAAAATCTTCTTCTCCAGATCCAGCAGGCAGAATCTTTTGATATTTGGTATGCAACATTGTGGGGTGGATCTGATTCAAGTTTGTTCAAATCGGCTTCCTAGATTCATATTTGGGCTCACTATAGAAGCTCGAATTCGAACTTAGTGCATTTCAGGCAAATTTCTTAAAAAATCTTCTCCAGATCCAGCTTCAGAATCTTTTTTTTTTTTTTAGATCCACTGGTCAGAATCTCTGGATGTTTGGTATAAGCTTTTCTTAGGAGGAGCAGATGCAACTTGTTGAAATCAATTCTCTGGGTTGATATAAATTTAGGCTACCATGTCAGGTGAGCGCCCTCAGGCCCCTTGGGGTCTCTTGCTCCATAAAATTTGTCTCTCATGACTTCTTTCCTTTGTAGTGTTGATGAACCATGTCTAACTGAATGTGACACTTCTTTGAACCACTTTGGCAGGTGAAAGAAGTGTCACATTCAGTCAAGAATCAAGATGTCCTATCTGTGTCATGATAATGCCCACTCTTCAAGTTGGACAAAACGTCAGATTCATGGTCCTTGAAACGAATTCAGGAGAAATATTGCGACATTTCACTTTGCAGCTCGGCTGAAACTGGTAACTGACGATTGTTTGGAGTTTGATTTGTTTGTTGCTTCTTACATTTGTTCAATAAACTAAGTGTGAATTTAATGACGTAATATTTTGTAATTACGAATGAAATATCCCATGGAACACTGGGTTGTTTATTTTTTCATCGACCTCATTTCTGAAGATGTCAGTACTGGAAGGTGGCCTTGTTTCAATCACACCACACCCTCACTTCAAATCTTCTCATTGATTAAAAATGGAAACATGCTTTTTACTACCTTCCTGGTAATTTTTTTAGAACTGTTTCTTAGAAGAAAGGATATGTTTGACTGAGATTGCCATCATTTATTACTCACAGTACACCAGGTTAACTGCCTTCACTCTGATGTCAAAATATCCAAATTTCAAGTAGCCATTTTTCCCATAATGCAACTGGGAATTTAACCAATTCAATCTTGTTTGACAGAGCTCAGTGAGTTCTGTCAAACAAGATTGAATTTGTTAAATTCCCAGTTTGCATTATGGGAAAAATTTGCACCTTGAACTTTAGATATTTTGACATCAGTGTGTGCAGGGGATTAATAAACGAACAGAAATGACATCGCTCAGTTTGGGTATGGTGGTTTTTCTGTGTCATTTATGTATTTTCCAGTAAAGGCAGTCAAATATTTGGGGGGCTGATTAGAAAGCCTGGCAAAGACCCTGTCAAAATAAACCGAGAATGAATGTAACTTTGTTTTTTAGCTCACCTGAGCGAAGCTCCGTGGGAGCTTTACTGATCACATTCCCTCTGGCGTTAACTTTACATTATTGACTTCTCCAAAACCACTAGCCCAATTTTATTGAAATGTTGGGTAAATGTTTATTACCTAATGCCCAATTCAGATTTGTTCAAATGAAGTTGCCCCTCCTCCTGGGTGCTGCCATGCCCCCAAGTGGCACCAAAATCTTTGAAAATCTTCTCATGAACCAGCAGTAGCAGAGACTTGATATATGGTATGCAGCTTCCTTTTAAGGTGTAGACTCAAGATTTGTTCAAGAGAAGTTTGATGGGCTATATTTGGCGTCATTTTGGAAGGGGCAAAATTTTTGGCCCTGCCCCAAATTTCTATTTTCCGAACCGAGAGGTTGATTTGAACCAAATTTTATGTGAGGGCTTATTGGGTTATAAGTACCTAATTTATGGAGAATTTTTTTTTTCCTGCAGCCCCATGGGAACCGCAGGAGCTAAAAATAGAAAAAAATTAAAATGCCCATATCTCCAAAACTGCACGGGCACTGAGAATTTTTATTTGGTGTGAAGCTTCCTTAGGACCAACATAAAGGATTGGTAAAAAAAAAATTGCTATCGGTTTTACCATAGGGTACAGTTTCGGGACTTCTGAAAAAGTGCTGAGTCAGCACTTTTTAACACTGTAGGCAATGGGAAAAAACATCAAGAATCTTCTTTTTCAGATTCACCAGTCAGAATCCTTTCAGTTTTGGTATACAACATCTCTAGGGGGTACGATTCAAGTTTGTTCAAATTGAGTCTCTGGGTTCATATTTGGGCTCCCTATGGGAGCCCAAATTTTAACTTGGTGCAATATGAGGACTATTCTTCAAAAATCTTCTTCATATCCGACAGTCAGAATTCTTTCATATACAACATGTCTAGGGAGGTCAGATTCAAATTTGTTCAAATCAAGTCCCTGAGTTCATATTTGGGCTGGCTATGGGAGCCCCGAATTTTAATTTAGTGCAATATGAGGACTATTCTTTGAAAATCTTCTTCCAATCAGAAGCTTTTGATATTTGGTATGCAGCATCCATAAGGGGGTGAGATTCTACTTGTGATGTTCATTACCATGGGCTTTGGGTGTACAGGAAAGATGCTTGCGCAGGATCAAAACTGCATAAGTGGTAGACACACGACAAAAAAACAAAAAATGCACACCTCAGATTTCCAGGCCTGCAAGTCATGGCTTTTTAGCTCACCGAAGGGAGCTTAACTTAACACTTGCTGTCCGTCCTGAACTTTACATCAACGGCTACTCCTCACAAACTACTGGATCAAATTGAACCAAATTTGGTGTGCATGTTCCCTATCATATGACAATTCAAACTGTACAAATAAACTTGCCGCACCCACAGGGGGCACCACAAGGGGCATAACTCTGATAGCACCCATGAATTTCTTTCCAAAATTCAAAAAAATCTTCTTCAGATACACCAGGCAGAATTCTTTTCTATTTGGTATACATTATCTCTAGGGGGGGGGGGGGGGGGGGGGGAGAGGGGGGGGGGGCTGGATTCATATTTGAGCTTCACAAAAGAAGCCTGAATTTGAACTTTGTGCATTTCAGGCAAATTTCTTAAAAAATCTCCAGATCCAGCAGGCAGAATCTTTTGATATTTGGTATGCAACATTGTGGGGTGGATCTGATTCAAGTTTGTACAAATCGGCCCCCTGGATTCATATTTGGGCTCACTATAGGAGCCTGAATTTCAACTTAGTGCATTTCAGACAAATTCTTTAAAAATCTTCTTCTCAAGATTCAGCAGGCAGAATCTTTTGATATTGGGTATGCAGCATGCTTAGGGGGTAAGATTCAAGTTTGTTCAAGCCAAGTCCCTGGGTTCATATTTGGGCTCACTGTGGGTGCCCGAATTATAACTTAGTTCAAACTGAGGAATTTTCTTTAATCTTCTTCTTCAGATCCGGCAGTCGGAATGTTTTGATATTTGATATGCAGCCATCCTTAGGGGGGTGAGATTCAAGTTTGTTTAAGCCATGTCCCTAGGGCCATATGTGGGCTCACTGTGGGAGCTTGAATTGTAACTTAGTTCAAAATGAGAAATTTTCTTAAATCATCTTCAGATCCAGCAGTCGGAATGTTTTGATATTTGGTGTACAGCATCCTTGGGGGAGGGGTTGGGGATTTTAAGTTTGTTGAAGCCAAGTCCCTGGGTTCATATTTGGGCTCCCTGTGGAAGCCCAAATTTATAACTTAGTTCAATATGAGGAATATTCTTTAAAATCTTTTTTTTTGTTGAAGCCAAGTCCCTGGGTTCATATTTGGGCTCCCTGTGGAAGCCCAAATTATAACTTAGTTCAGTATGAGGAATATTCTTTAAAATCTTTTTTTTTAGATCCACCAGTCAGAATCTTTGGTGTAAGCTTTTCTTAGGGGAAGATGCAACTTGTTGAAACTCACTTCCCAGGGTTAATATTTAGTCTACCTTGTCAGGTGGGGCCTCTTGGTTAAAAATGCGATGACTTTACTTAGGCGGAATTCTAGAATATAGTAAGCCAGAAAACTCCTGTGGGGAGTGAAGCTGTGCTTGTTTACTGTGGTAAACAAGCTGTCTTACTGGTAAAATATCGCCTGGTAACCAATTCCTGGGGTGGAAGTCCCCTAAAATGGGCAAAATGGGTGAAATGATTTATTGGACACTTGACTTTATATCCATGATGCAGTCACGATTTGCCTTTTTACAGAAATATGCGATCTTACACAACAATAATAAGCAGGTAAACCCATTTTTTTTTTCTCTGTGAGATCTTATGGTTGTGACACATTTGCACCAATGGATGGAGTTGTCATTAACAATGTCTTTGTACTTGTATTAAAACTGAATTAAAAATAAAACAATAATAAAAAAAAAGGTTGAAAAATCAATTCTCTATTTCTGCAACAAATATTCTCTGGTTGGTCATTCACTATCAAAAACATAACGAGAGACCTCCTCTCTTGAAAGACCACTTTTGCTTGGCAAAAAGGGGTGGTCTTTCATGACAGGTTCTACAGTACTATAGTTTGGTCCATTATGCACTTTACAAACTTCCCGGACGAGAATTTCACATATCTCAAACTACAGTAGCTCTGTGAAAAGGATACCCACATATTGTGGATTTCATCCATATGCACACATACCAAATATAGCCCTTTTTACACTTTTCACATTATAACTCTTAACATCTGTATTTCAGATTTTAATAACCTTCAGTATGTTAATAGATCAATATGGGGGTATTTGATATGCTGATCTTGTGGGTATCGTCCACACACATACGAGGAGTTATGGCACTTTTATGGCACCTTTTTACATTTAGAAAACCCTCTGCACAAGCATTTTGCATTACAACAAAAGCATATCCTTTTGGTATGGTGAGAGAATGGTACGAGGGAAAGGTGATTCATATTGTAGGCTTCATCCAAGCTTACCAACCAGTTGTTGTACTTGGTTTTTTGTGAGTATAGATTAGAGCTGTGTCAGTGTTGGTATTTTCGGTGCGGTTTCGGTTTTGGACCACCACCGAAAAACTGCATCGCATTAATTTGAAACACTGACATTTTCTGTAGCAGGTAAAAATCTGTTCTCCATTTCACTTTTTTATAGTTTGGATATTTAGCAATGGCGGAACAAGCTAAAAGTCTGTGGGTTACAGAATTTAAACGAATCGACAAGGAGAAATGCAAATGTAAACTGTGTAACGAAGTCATATCAGCATCACGAGGCAATACTTCTATTCTAATCTTAAAGGCCAATTAAGCCATATAAAGTCCTCGCACAAAAAACAATTTACTGAAATTGAACTATCCATTTAGAGGTGTGCCGATACAAGTGTTCTAGATATTGACCGATAAAGATACCGATACTTCATTGACTTGGTAATAAGCACATGCTTCCCCGCGGGAACCAGGGAAGTGAAGCAGTGCCTGTTCACTGTGGTAAACAGGCTCTGTTTTACTGGTAAAATAGGATCCAGTCACCAATGCTTGGGAGGTGCAAACCCTCCCTAAAATGGGCAACATGGATTATTAATGCTCGCCCCTTGTCTTGAGTTGATACTCATGTTGTGGTCATGATTAGCCATTGTGCAAAAATATGTGACCTCAAACACCAATACATCAATTAATAAGCACATGTGAAGTCAGCCTGTCAAAACAGCAAAAGTTGATGGCATGTTGTAACTTCTACAGTGTTTTCTTGGCACCAACAGGTGATACGTGAGTTTTGCTGCAGATCAAACCAAAGAGAAAAACTGGAATAATACATTCCATCATGTGTATTGGAAGAAATTTTACCCAATAAATAACTTTTAAAAAAATACGTTGTGCTGATGTCATATCGTAAACAATGTCTCCGGGAATTGTATAACATGACAACCATGGGAAACCGAAACCATATTTTTAAAACAGACTATAAGTCCAGGAATTCTTAAAGTGTATCCAGGAAACTGGGTAATTGCCATGTGCTTTTTTTTAAAAAACAAACAACAAAGATTAAGGACTGACAACGTCTTGTTTATTTTGCTGAGCTTGAATTTGTGTCACTTTGTTTTGATATTGATTATCACTCAACCTTCTGACATCAATTCATTAGATGAAAACTTACACCAGAGAATCAAAATATAGTCAAGAAAAAGTTAGTTTAAAGTAAACAAACAGAAGCGAGACACTTTGCATCTGCTCATTTGCATTGCACTGGAGTCATGACACTATGGCCAGCTGCTGATTGGTCATGATTGCTTTGTAGGAATGGTCTATGCTCAATTCTTCAATCTTCAAAGATGATTGAAGACAGTGATGTGACATGTGGTCTGCAGAGTGCACATGGGTATAAAATGAGGATTTTTAGCTCAACTTGACAAAGTCAAGCTGAGCTATTGCCATCACTTCTCGTCCGTCGGCGTACGTACGTTAGTACGTACGTCCACAATTTCCTTTGGCACACCTCACAGGTCGCATTTATGATCAGATTACTTTGAAACTTCTTATGCTTGTTTGGGGTGACCTCTAGATGGGAGCTATCGATTTCTTCAATTTCCGTCAAAAAATGTTGCCGTGGCCAACGTTCTTAGAACTTAGTTTAGTCAAACCACAATATTTCCCTTTGGCACACCCTACAGGGCACATTTATGATTTGATTGCTTTGAAACCTGATATGCTTATTTACGGTGACCTCTAGATGGGAGCTATCGATTTTCTTCAATTTCCGGCAAAAAATGTTGCCACGGCCAACGTTCGTAGAAACTTAGTTTAGTCAGACCTCAATATTTCCCTTTGGCACACCCTACAGGGTACATTTACAATCAGATTGCTTTGAAACCTGGTATGCTTGTTTGGAGAGACCTCTAGATGGGAGCTATCAAATTTCTTCAATTTCTGTCAAAAAATGTTTGCCACGGCCAACGTTCTTAGAACTTAGTTTAGTCAGAAGACTCAATATTTCCCTTTGGCACACCCTACAGGGTACATTTATGATCGGATTGCTTTGAAACCTGGCATGCTTGTTTGGGGTGACCTCTAGATGGGAGCTATCGATTTTCTTCAATTTCTGTCAAAAAATGTTGCCGCGGCCAACGTTCTTAGAACTTAGTTTAGTCAAACCACAATATTTCCCTTTGGCACACCCTACAGGGTACATTTATTAATCGGAGTGCTTTGAAACCTGGCATGCTTGTTTGGGGTGACCTCTAGATGGGAGCTATCGATTTTTCTTCAATTTCCGGCAAAAAATGTTGCCGCGGCCAACGTTCTTAGAACTTGGTTTAGTCAGAATACTCGATATTTCCCTTTGGCACACCCTACAGGCACATTTATGATCGGATTGCTTTGAAACCTTTCATGCTTGTTTGGGGTGACCTCTAGATGGGAGCTATTGATTTTCTTCAATTTCCATCAAAAATGTTGCCGCAGCCAACATTCTTAGAACTTAGTTTAGTCAGACCACAATATGTTCCCTTTGGCTCACCCTACAGGGCTCATTTATGATTAGATTGCTTTGAAACCTGGTATGCTTGCTTATTTACGGTGACCTCTAGATGGGAGCTATCGATTTCTTCCATTTCCGTCAAAAAATGTTGCCACGGCCAACGTTCTTAGAATTTAGTCTAGTCAGACCACAATATTTCCCTTTTGTACACCCTACAGTGCACATTTATGATCGGATTGCTTTGAAACCTGGCATGCTTGTTTGGGGAGGCCTCTAGATGGGAGCTATTGATTTTCTCCGGTTTCTGTCCAAAAATGTTGCCACTGGCAAAAAAAACTGACATTGGTCCCAATGATCTTCAATTTTGCCATTTCATTTATAACTTGCCAAGTTCAAGTTTGTCAAGTTGAGCTACAGTGTCATTGACACTTTCATTTTTTTTGTTGACAATTGAAAATATGTGATAAATGCATAGGGGCGCAACACTGAACAGTGATTTATTTGAATGAAATGTCACTTACTATGTTGTAATTATATGGAGAATAG
This sequence comes from Pictodentalium vernedei, assembly GCA_031216915.1. Lineage (NCBI taxonomy): Eukaryota > Metazoa > Mollusca > Scaphopoda > Dentaliida > Dentaliidae > Pictodentalium > Pictodentalium vernedei. The sequence continues at coordinate 443,101,124 of CM062293.1, read as the reverse complement.
TATTTCAGAACTCCGAAGATCCCAACATTTATTGGTTTTTTTTTCCCTGAAATATGACCATAAAATGATGACGACCATAGAAATTTTTACAGATTTTTTTATGCAAAATTGCTGAAAAATTATTGGCAATGATATCGGCTGAGAAATCTTCTTTTGCAGTAACCATGGCTCTATTCTATTCATTTATCTTTGTCAAGGACTGACAACGTTTCGACGTTCACACACTGTACTGCCACTGGGTAAGCAAGTTTCAAAATCAACCTTAATTCGGTGAATGAACTTGGCCTGTTCCACCACCGATAACCACACAGCAACTGCGATTTACTTCTTAAAAAACACCGACTTGAAAATTCATCACCGACCCACTTCTAGTATAGATACACATAGTTACGTTTGTACTTACACTCGGCAGAATATGCCTTCGTGGTATTTTTCAGGAGGGGGCATATGCAACACTTTGTGTTGCTCTTTTTCTTATTCTTGAGTTGCAATCATATAGCCATACATGTTGAAAGTATCCTTGAGTTCCAATAAATGAATATTGGTGAACTAACAACTGGTACTTTGCATGTTTTTAGCTCAACTTGACAAAGTCAAGCTGAGCTATTGCCATCACTTCTCGTCCGTCGGCGTACATACGTACGTACGTATGTTAGTATGTTAGTACGTTAGTACGTACGTACATCCACAGTTTCCTTTGGCACACCTCACAGGTCGCATTTATGATCGGATTTCTTTGAAACTTCTTATGCTTGTTTGGGGTGACCTCTAGATGGGAGCTATCGATTTTCTTCAATTTCCATCAACAAATGTTGCCGCGGCCAACGTTCTTAGAACTTAGTTTAGTCAAACCACAATATTTCCCTTTGGCACACCCTACAGGGCACATTTATGATTTGATTGCTTTGAAACCTGATACGCTTATTTAGGGTAACCTCTAGATGGGAGCTATCGATTTTCTTCAATTTCCGGCAAAAAATGTTGCCACGGCCAACGTTCGTAGAACTTAGTTTAGTCAGACCTCAATATTTCCCTTTGGCACACCCTACAGGGTACATTTACGATCAGATTGCTTTGAAACCTGGTATGCTTGTTTGGGGAGACCTCTAAATGGGAGCTATCGATTTTCTTCAATTTCTGTCAAAAAATGTTGCCACGGCCAACGTTCTTAGAACTTAGTTTAGTCAGAAGACTCAATATTTCCCCTTGGCACACCCTACAGGGCACATTTATGATCGGATTGCTTTGAAACCTTTCATGCTTGTTTGGGGTGACCTCTAGATGGAGCTATCGATTTTCTTCAATTTCCATCAAAAATGTTGCCGCAGCCAACATTCTTAGAACTTAGTTTAGTCAGACCACAATATTTCCCTTTGACTCACTCTACAGGGCTCATTTATGATTAGATTGCTTTGAAACCTGGTATGCTTATTTATGGTGACCTCTAGATGGGAGCTATCGATTTTCTTCCATTTCCGTCAAAAAATGTTGCCACGGCCAACGTTCTTAGAATTTAGTCTAGTCAGACCACAATATTTCCCTTTTGTACACCCTACAGGGCACATTTATGATCGGATTGCTTTGAAACCTGGCATGCTTGTTTGGGGAGGCCTCTAGATGGGAGCTATCGATTTTCTTCGGTTTCTGTCAAAAAATGTTGCCACTGGCAAAAAACTGACATTGGTCCCAATGATCTTCAATTTTGCCATTTCATTTATAACTTACCAAGTTCAAGTTTGTCAAGTTGAGCTACAGTGTCATTGACACTTTCATTTGATTAAGAGTTATATAAAATTATGTTGATGTACAAAAAAATGGTTGCACAGATTGGGTTTTTGACCATTGAGGAAAAGCCTGGAGTTGATGGACATCATTTATTTGCCAGAAACATGTTTTTTTTGTGTATAAGGAAACTGATAAATTGTGACCAGAGTAAAATGTCACTAAAACTGTTGATCTTTGGATAATTTGTTGAACTCGAGTTATAAAAACTATGCATGTTTAATTATGCACATCATTTTATTTTCTTTATTTTTCAGGATAAAGTAATAAAATTTGCCAATTATTTTTTGAGTAGAAAACATGTTCATCAGTTAAAGAGTGCATATCAGTTGTTAGCTGTAATAAAAACACTGACAACAAACAAGGTATATTTCACTATCTTTTTAACCCCTAGGTCCCCATATAGCCACGAACTGTTGCTTTTATTGTCCCTGCATTTTTAAAAATGTGCAGATATAGTGATGATCTACATCCATATGTATGTTCATACATCAAGATATATATAGAGTAATCGCTTGACTGACTGGTTACGTGAAATAATTCATGAGAGGTGAGGGATGTTGTACAAACACGAGTGCTCGAGTGCACACGAGTGTTTTACAATACAGTCCCTTGCCTCGAATGAATTTATTTCATGTAACCAGTCCAGTCAAGCGATTACACTGTTTATTACTTTTTATTATTAACGATAATTATATTATTCAACCCTTTACCTAACGTAACGGCAAAAACTGGCCAGTGCTATTCTCAAAAATCGCCAATTTTCGTTGAGCGAACTCCTTGCATGTTGCTCGCAGATATTCCTGCCAAGGACAGGCTTTCTCTTTCCACTGTAATAAGTACAATTTGGGCACTTGTCGTCCAATTTTCTCCCTGTAAATTGAATGTTTTAGTAATTTCTTGGGTTAACTTTAGGGGAATTTTTCATCAAATATAGCCATTACTAGATTTGATGAAAAATATCTGAAAGTACTCAGTGGGTTAAGACTTAAAGTATACTCAGGTGTTCGTGTACAGTCTGTGTGTTAAAAGAGGTTGGTTTCTGGGAGAAGGGTAAAGAATTCAAAACATTTAAAGTATTGGCAGGTGTTCAGGTAGGGTATGTAGATGTGCATAAAAGTTATATATTTTTGATATGACCCCTGGATGCACCAGAGGTGCCACTTCTATCATTAGAGAATCACTCTCAGATGAAAGGCTCCAAGGTTGTATAAATCATTTTGGCGAAGGGGCATTAAGTGTTACCATTGTCATTCCGTCCATCCGTATGTCTACTGAATATGATTTCCAGATGATAACTTTAGTTTGAATGAAATGAAACAAAATTTTATGTATAGGCTTAGAACCACATAATACAGGTTGGGATTGTTAGAGGTCTTGGTCTGATATTTTTTGCAGTTATGGCACTTCTCCGACATTGTTGATATTGGTTTCCAGATAATAACTTGAGTTGTAGGTGTCTGATTTCAATCAAACTTGGAATATAGCTTACTGTAGACAAAATACCAGACTGGTTTGATTTTGAGTATGGTGCGATAATTTTTATCTTGAGTTACGGCCCCTTTCAGATTTTATTCAACTTTAAATATAGTTAGAAGTGGTTTTCTTGCTAAAACTGGAGTTCTGCTTGACCAATTTTAACCAAACTTGATTTGTGGCTTGTGTACCATGAGAGGAAGACCCTTGTTTAATTGTGGCCATGGGCCCTAAGGTCAAGGTCACTGTGTCTCCATCAGTACGTTCATCTCAAATGTGGTTTTCAGACGATAACTTTAGTTTGACTGAATGAAATGAAACAAAATGGTATTTTTATATTGTTTTAAAAAAAACATTTAAGATTAGCCTGAATCAAAGTTGATATTTACAAAGGTTTATAAAGCTGGAACCCCGGGAAGTGAAGCAGTGCCTGTTTATTGTGGTAAACAAGCTCTGTTTCACTTGTAAAATAGGACCCAGTCATTAATGCTTGGGGTGTGAGTCCTCTAAAGTAGGGAACATGGGGGTATAAACTATTGACTGATGTTGACTTTATCTCCATGTTGTGGTCATGATTAGCCATTGTGCAGAAGTATGTGACTTTAAACACCAATAAATAAATAAATAAATAAATAATATCATTAAGTGGGGGAATTAGTGTCCCGTGCTATATTGGTGCCATGGTTTAATGGAGATAAGATATTTATATTTATTAATTCAATATCCACAAAGATAAATGACGAGAAACTCAAGCTTGGGGGGGGGGGGGGGGGGGGGGGGAGCATATCCACCCTTAGCGTTGTACTTGTTTATTTGATACCTGTGATGCCACTTTTGTCATTAGAGTTGGTTTCAGGCAAAAGGCTCCCCCCCCCCCCCCCCTACAAACAAAGTTGGGGGGGGGGGGGTATATAGGAATCACCCTGTCCGTCCGTCAGTCCATCTGTCCATCCTTGTAAGTGCAACTCCTCCTAAACCGTTTGAAGAATTTTCATGAAACTTTACACAATGGAAGAACTCCATATGAAGATGTGCATGAAGCAATATAATTCCGTTCTGACATTTCCAAAGGGAGATAATCTGTCCATCTGACCATCCTTGTAAGCGCAACTCCTCCTAAACCATTTGAAGAATTTTCATGAAACTTTCCACAATGGAAGAACTCCATATGAAGACGTGCATGAAGCAATATAATTCCATTCTGACATTTCCAAGGGGAGGTAATCTAACTTATACATTTCAGGTGCGGGGGGGGTATCACTTTGTGAGTTTGCTTGCAGTACCTCTAGTTTGAAATGTTTCAACTATGTTCTGGTGTTCCCAGTAGGGTCTATAGATGTGCATCAAGATTTTCAATTTTTTATTTGACTCTTGGTAGTTCTGGTGGCACCCCTTTCGGCTTTGGAGTCTTTTTTCCAGTGAAAGGCTACTTGGGTATATAATTCGACAAATTTATAAATTATGCTCAGGTGTTCAGGTAGGTTCTGCAGATAGGCATAATGTTTTTTTTTTGTTTATTCGACTCCCCCAAGCCCCTCCTCCCATAATCCCCCCCCCCCTCTCCACCACCACCACCATATGGCTCCCCTGGCCTCATGCAACTCCATGGCAACTCTTTTGTCATTAGAGATTTAGTCTCGGGCAAAACTCTCTTACGATATATCATTTGAAATGTTTAAGTTATTCTAGAGTGTCCAGGTAGGGTCTGTAGAAGTATATGAAGGTTTGAGATTTTTTATTCATCACTGAATGAAAGTAGCAACAGTATCAATGTTGACATCCAAGAGAAGTTTTACTTCATTTGGCTCTGTCTCTGTGGCATGTGGGAGCCAAATGTTTAATGAGGTGAATTCCCTTTCCACAACATTGTACATAAACCATGTTCCCTGACAGAATGTGTTGGGTGTGGACGTAATCCTGTATATTCCATTAGCTTTTCAGAGAAACTATGTTTCAGTTACTGAGGAGAAAAACCATATAGGATACATTTCGTTATACCAAGACATATATAAGGTTTGAAAGATTTTTTTTCTTCAATCATTAGTTTCATCATCAGTGTTGGAATCGGAGTAATTTTTCATATCTCTATTGCATGTTGGAAACCAATGTTTTTTTTAGGTTCACTCTTTTCCCCATGCAATTCTTTTAACTCCTTGTACTCAGGTAGTATTTCAGATTTTTCATCATTGACTCTATATTGCCCATGCTGCATTAACAACTTATATCTTGTTTGACAGAGCTCAGTGAGCTCTGTCAAACAAGATATATTTTTTAACTCAACTTGACAAAATCAAGCTGAGCTACTGCCATCACTTCTCGTCTGTCGGCATACGTACATGCATCCACAATTTCCTTTGGCACACCTCACAGGTAGGGACCTGCGAACCTTCGATTATTCGATTCGATTTCGAATCCTTGCAGCTATTCGATTCGATTCGATGCTGGTGTCATGGGTTCGAAATTTTCGAATCACGTCTGACTAGGTCGGGAAAACCTTTTTCACGCCACTGTGCCGATACGTGTGTTTCTGCTCCGATAATAGGCATGCAATCACGTTCGTTTATCAGTTAGTTAGGCACGTGCATCGGAGTAGCACCCCCACCCACCCCCATCCAGTAACATTCCCGTTATAATATAACCTCGCAACTTTGTCTTAAATCGGCATGATCGCATCGTATATGCATTATGCACACCACTGCGTGTTACGGGAGTTCGACGAAACCAGCATGTTTTACAGTAAAGTGCAGTATAATAGAATTACCCCCCTTACATTGCAATTTGCAATGAAGCGGTCATGCATTTACATAAAGATGCCGACACGGAATGTATATAAAACGGAGAGGTCTATGTGCGTTTATATGCATCGTGAATCACTCGTGATTAAAGATCAGGGGAAGTTGGTAACAGCAGTTATTGTCGATACATGTGATGACCCAATGAAGTTGAATGAACGTACCAGAACAAGCTAACTTATATGATATACCAGGCTGCAGAATTGCGTTTCGTTTAGTTTGAATGGTTTAATTTAGCTTTCGATATTTTAATTCGCGCGTGACGTGTGTTTACAAAAGTTCAGTATGGACGAAATGATAAAATCTTATTTCAAACTAGTGGATGACAAGTTCCACTGTAATGCCTGTTCAACCATCTTAAGTGTACAGAAAACTGGTACAACGTCCCATCTGTGTGCCCATCTACAACTTAAGCATATTGAGTTACATGCTGCAGCTAAGGCAAAATCAACCAAGCGACGTACACAAGGTCAAGGTGGAGGCGACTCTGAACCGGATCGGAAAAAGCAATGTAGCATGACAGATTTCGGCCGAAAGAAACCTGCTATCAGTATCAGAGCTGACGTTAAGAAAAAATATGACAATAGTATCCTTGGGTTCATAGTAGCTGATGGTAGGCCCTTCGAGGTTGCGGCTGGTAAAGGGTTTAAAAATATGTGTGCTGCCTTGACCGATGATAAGTCTTATGAACCACCTCACCCAACTACGCTCTCCAGGAAATTAGGAGATATTCGCGTGTCAATGGAACAGAATGTTCGAGATCACATTCATAAGGATAAAGGTTCATCAAGACCTGCGGTCACCTTTGATCATTGGAAGTCCGACAACAATTCAAATTTTTTGGTCCTCACTCTGCACTACATCAGCGAAGAATGGAAATTTGCCACTCACTGTCTTTCTGTTGTTAACTTGGAAGACCAAGTTAAGGACCATACCGCGGAAGTGACTGCAGTTGTGGTACGGGAACAACTGGAACACTTCGATATCGCCAAAAAATCCCTAAATTTTTTGTTCAACAAACACCACCAATGTCATGCCAAGCACAGCGACTAAGCTGGACATACCATGGATGGGATGCTCTGCTCATATTTTGCAACTCTGCATAAACGCTGCAATTGACGCACAGCAAATGATCAAAACGCTCATCTCTTCTGTTCACCGCATTGTTGGATTTTTTAACTCTTCTACCGTTGGACTTGCTGCTCTCCACAAATTTCAAATTTGTAACAAGGATCCAGCCGATGATACCAAATTTCTTACCGAATCTGACCCTCCACTTGACGTCTCAACTAGATTTAATAGCACTTACCAATTGCTGCACTGGGTACAGAAAAACAACGCTCCAATATCCCTTGCACTTGTGGAGTGTCAGACACGGAAAAAAATATGCATCAAGCCCGCCTGGACCTCTTAGTGGCGCCTTAACAGGCATCCTGGAATTGGTTACCCCCATATTGAAACCAACAGCTGAGGCTACGTCAATTCTAAGTGCTGATCGCAGTGTTACAGTCTCAATCGTGTTGCCATGCATACAAACCCTGCGAAAGCAATTGCTGTCAAAACCTTCGAAAGGCGTTAAAACTTTCAGGGATGCACTAGTGAAGCAGTTAGACGACAGATTCAAGCTCAGTCAACCACATCTTCAAGCTAGTACTTACTTGGATCCGAGGTATAAATCTATCGTAGTGAAAGCTGACAGATACATTGGGTCTGTTTGTAATTTCATCGAAGATGACCTTAAGTGGCACGGACTTGACAAAATCTCAAACAACGAGAAATCTTCGTCCGAGCCCGTGCAGACGCCCGATGAGCATACTTCTGAAACTGCATCAAGTAGCCAAGAGCAAAGCCTCATGGATGCTATTGATGATGATGCTGCCGAAGCGGATGCTGTTGAACGACAGGACCATGACAATGATAAATCAGTGCACAGTCGCTTGATTTCGGAAATGGACAATTATGCACGTTTACCCAAGCTGCGCAAAGACGAATGTCCCCTGTCGTTCAGGAGAACAAATGCTCAGTTCTATCCGCTGCTATCCACTGCTGCCCGGGACATCCTTGCTATACAGGCGACCAACTGTTCCTCCGAAAGGGTTAACTCGACGGGCAGCAATCTGATCATGGACAGACGCCACAACCTGTCTAACTACAATGCTGAAACCTTGATTTGGGCACGAAATAATTACGATAGGGTCCTCAGTGTGTTATGAATTTGTGACTCAAACTTTTGACATATTGCCATGACATTGGACTATTGGTCTTTAGTGCCCTACTTTTGAAGCTAAAAGCTGATGCTATAGTATTGCAAGTTCTATCCTGATGATGTAAACATTAACACGATTTAGTTCTTTGTGCTCCAAGTATGGACGTGATCAAGTGCCAGGAAATGGCTCTTTAGTTTTTCAAATAGCTGTTGCAGTGTTCATGTGTTTTAAAGAAAAATTGTTACATGCTAAAATTAAAAGAATGTTATGAATATGCACCCATTATTGCTTCAATAACATGAATTCCTGTCTTCTGAATAGGACAAACAGCATCCTGATATAGCCTTGGTTGTTGAAAGCGACGTTAAGTTCCAGTGAAACAAATCCAGATTGGTTTCTAACACGTTTATGTTTGGTGTCGAATGGTCACATGGACGTTACCAAATCAAGTAAAGCAATGCACACGGTCCCCTGTCCGGACTAACAGGCTATTACTTTGTTATCAACCAATGAGTGTCGCGATCGCCATTATGAGCATAATTATGTCCTTTATTTCAATTTGTGACTTATATGTCGCAAATCTTATGACAAATTTTTCGTCCACGCCCTATTTAATTTTTAAAATGGAAATTGTTTATACGGCTACCTCGAAAAATGACCAAGTATGTTTCCGTTTCCCGCCAGTTATCACCGCCGGTCTATTATCCAAAAATGCCAACGATCCTACGGTACCCGAAACAACAATTGTCAGCATATACACAACCACTATTCGATATTCGAGATTCGATTCGATTCGAAATCCTCGTTCACATTCGATTCGAGAATCGATTCACAGGTTGCATTTTTGATCAGATCGCTTTGAAACTGGGTATGCTTGTTTGGGGTGACCTCTAGATGGGCGCTATTGATTTTCTTCATTTTCTGTCCAAAAATGTTACCTTGCCAACGTTCTTAGAACTTGGTTTAGTCAGACCTCAATATTTCCCTTTTGCACACCCTACAGGGCACATTTATGATTGGATTGCTTTGAAACCTGGCATGCTTGTTTGGGGTGACCTCTAGATGGGAGCTATCGATTTTCTTCCATTTCCATCAAAAAATGTTGCCACAGCCAACGTTCTTAGAACTTAGTTTAGTCAGACCTCAATATTTCCCTTGGGCACACCCTACAGGGCACATTTATGACCGGATTGCTTTGAAACCTAGCAGGCTTGTTTGGGGAGACCTCTAGATGAGAGCTATCGATTTTCTTCCATTTCCGTCTGTCAAAAAATGTTGCCGCTGGCAACGATCTTTGAACTTGGTTTCGTGAGGCATCAATATATTCCTTTGGCATGCCCTACAGGGCACATTTATGATCAGATTGGTTTGAAACTTTGTATGCTTGTTTGGGTTACCTCTAGATGGGAGCTATCGATTTTATTCGATTTCCGTCAAAAAATGTTGCCACTGGCAATGACCTTCGATGAACTTAGTAAAAGCTTAGTGCAGTTAAGCATCAATATTTCCCTTTGACACACCCTGCAGGGCACATTTATGATTGGATCGCTTGCAAACTTGGTGTGCTTGTGTGGGGTGATATCTATATGGGAGCTGTCAATTTTCTTCCATTTCTGTCAAAAAATGTTGCTGCTGACCTTTGAACTTAGTTCAGTCAGACCTCAATATTTCCCTTTAACACACCCTTCAGGGCACATTTATGATCGGATCACTTTGAAACTTGGTATGTGTGTGTTTGGGGTGTCCTCTAGATGTGAGCTAATGCCTTTTTTCATTTCCATAAAATTTATTGTCATTATCATCAGCCTTTGAACTTACTGCATTTGTACATCAACTTATCCCTTTTGCACTCTCTGCAGGGTATATTTATGAATTTCCATACCCCCCTCCCCCCCCCCCCCCCCCAAAAAAAAAAAAACTCTCAAAAAACCATTGTCACAAGCAGTGACCTTCTGCTTAGTGCATGTGTGCATTAACATCTTCCTTTGGCATGCCTAAGAGGGCACTTTCATTATCAAGTTGTTTCGAAAGTTTGTATGCTTATGCAGGGTGACAAAGATAGGAGCTATTGATTTTCTTTTCATTTCCATCAAAAACTGTTGCTGTTAGAAACTTATCTTTGAATTTATTGCATTTGTGCATCAACATTCTTTGACATGGCCAACAGGCCACATTTATCATAGGATTGTTTTTGAACTTGGTGTGCTCATTAGACAAGAACTTTAGATAAGGGCTATTGATTAGCATTCATTTCTGTGAAAAAAGTTGCCATTTACAATAACCTCTGAACATACTGCATTTGTGACGTTGTGCACACACAGTGCTGTTATGTTGAAATTTCATCAAATAACATTGGACATTGGTACCAATGATCTTCAATTTTGCCATTTCATTTATAACTTACCAAGTTCAAGTTTGTCAAGTTGAGCTACAGTGTCATTGACACTTTCGTTTAAATTCTCAGTTGCATTGTGGGAAAAATTTGGTGTGGAAAACTTTGGTATTTTGACATCGGAGTGCAGAGGGTTAAATGCCACTCCTTTAATTGTTTGTATTGGGTGTGGTTTGCATCATTTACATTGGTCTGAAACTGTTTATTGTCAAGTTCTTTGTCTCCCTGGATAATTTTGTACTCTACCAAATGTTTTGCTGCTCAAACTCTCATGTAGTATTGGATAGGTATGGATGGGGGGTGGGGTGTTATTTTCTAGGTGATTTTCTTTTTTTAAGCTCACCTGACTTTCAGTCAGGAGAGCTATAGTGATCACTCACCGTCTGTCGTCCGTGAACATGGTGTTTGCGTCTACTCCTCCCAAACCGCTGAACCAATTTAATTGATATTTGAGGTAATAGTTTATTATGACATTGTAATTTGATTTTGTTCAAATCAAGTGGCCTCGCCCCTTGGTAAGGCCACGCCCAAAAAGTGTGCCTAAATCTTAAAAAATCTTCTCATGAACCAGCAGTAGCAGAGACTTGATATTAGGTGTGCAGCTTCCTTTTGAGGTGTAGACTCAGATTTGTTCAAGAGAAGTTTGTCGGGCATTATTTGCCTTCGTTATGGGAGGGGCAAAAATTTTGGCCACGCCTAAAATTTCTGTTTTCAGAACCGTGAGGTCGATTTGAACCAAATTTGATATGAGATGATAATGGGTCATAAGTAGTTGATTGATGCAAAAAAAATTTTTCTCATTGCCCCATGGGAACCTCAGGAGCTAAAAATAGGAAAAAACCTTAAAACTGCCATATCACCAAAACTACACGGCACAGAAAATTCTTATTTTGTATAAAGCTTACTTTTATCCAGTAGAATAGAATGGTTAAAAAAATCTCTATCGGTTTGATCACAAGGTACTTTTTTCAGGACTTTGAAAAAGTGCGGAGTCAGCACTTTTTAACACTGTGGGCAATGGGAAAAACATTTAAAAATCTTCTTCAGATCCAGCAGGCAGAATGTTTTGATATTTGGCATGCAACATTGTAGGGTGGATCTGATTCAAGTTTGTTCAAATCGGCTCCCTAGATTCATATTTGGGCTCACTATAGAAGCTTGAATTCGAACTTGGTGCATTTCAGGCAAATTTCTTCAAAAATCTTCTCCAGATCCAGCAGGCAGAATCTTTTGATATTTGGTATGCAACATTATGGCGCAGATCTGATTCAAGTTTGTTCAAATCGGTTCCCTGGATTCATATTTGGGCTCACTATAGAAGCCCAAATTCGAACTTAGTGCATTTCAGGTAAATTTCTTAAAAAATCTTCTCCAGATCCAGCAGGCAGAATTTTTTAATATTTGGTATGCAACATTGTGGGGTGGATCTGATTCAAGTTTGTTCAAATCGGCCCCCCTGGGTTTATATTTGGGCTCAGTATAGGAGCCCAAATTTAAACTTAGTGCATTTCAGGCAAATTTCTTTGAAAATCTTCTTTTCAAGATCCAGCAGGCAGAATCTTTTGATATTGGGTATGCGCCATGCTTAGCGGGGTGAGATTCAAGTTTGTTCAAGCCAAGTCCCTGGGTTCATATTTGGGCTCACTGTGGTAGCCCGAATTATAACTTGGTTCAAAATGTGGAATTTTCTTTAAAAATCTTCTTCAGATCCAGCAGTCGGAATGTTTTGATATTTGGTATGCAGCATCCTTAGGGGGGTGAGATTCAAGTTTGTTCAAGCCATGTCCCTAGGTCCATATTTGGGCTCACTGTAGGCGCCCGAATGATAACTTAGTTCAAAATGAGGAATTTTCTTTAAAAATCTTCTTCTTCAGATCCAGCAGTCAGAATGTTTTGATATTTGGTATGCAGCATCCTTGGGGGGGGGGGGGGGGGGGGGGGTGAGATTCAAGTTTGTTAAAGCCAAGTAATTATAACTTAGTTCAAGATGAGGAATATTCTTTAAAAATCCTTTTTTTTTTAGATCCACTGGTCAGAATCTTTGGATATTTGGTATAAGCTTTTCTTAGGAGGAGCAGATGCAACTTGTTGAAATCAATTCTCTGGGTTGATATTTGGCTACCATGTCAGGTGAGTGCACTCAGGCCCCCTGGGGCCTCTTGTTTGTATATAGGAAGCCAAGACTTTACTAGAAACTACTGCCGAGGTACTGTAACTGTCATCACAAGACCACCAAAAACCTGTATGTTGAACCATTTGTTCTAATGTAAGACAAGAAAATCGGCAAAATTGGAACAAGTCCCTTTATGGTTATATTCCAGTAAATATATTGATATACAGTTGGTTTTTTTACCATGTAATATGTACTCCAAATAGTATAACAGAATTATCAAATTTTAAATTCTTGAACTGAAAAGAGATCCTTTCAACAGGAGTTCACAAGACTCAAAAACAATTCTTGCGAATAGGGACATGTTAGGCCTGTATTGGATTGAAATGCATAAATAAAAATTAGGCCTTAAAAAGTTAAAAATCTGTTTCTCAGGCCCTCATGCGTGGTCCTTTTGGCTGCCGCATGCTCTTTTTATAACCGATGCAAACTTAAAAAAATAAGAATTAAATGGTTTATGTCTGATATTTTACCCAAGTTAATAAAATTGATACATTTGTCCCTTGACTGCAACAAGGCTTTGCAATGCTTTAGCATTGCAAAGCCTTCTTGCACTACAGGGACGAAATACACCACCACCTATGCTATTTTGTAGATTATGAGGCCTAAAACATAAAACACACCAAGAATATGAACTGTTAATGGCAAAGAAATAATAACAAAAGTTGAAAAATAAAATAAAAACAGGCCGCCCACACGCAATTTTATCCCCCAAAATGGCCTGAGAAACAGAAGATCTACTTTGTGAGGCCTTAAACTGGTATGTATGTAATTAGACCAAGGTCCTAGAAAGTGCTTGTAAATTCCCAAGAAAAGTCTTAGAAAAATCATAATCCTGTTATATCTAAATTGGTCAGCTTTATTTCGGTAAATCTTCGTATATCTTGACATGCTTCGAACATCTTTTAAAAATGTTTCTCCCAGCTGTTTTGCAAATCTGCCCGAATTTGTACTTGTATTTTTACTAACAGTAATAACCACCAAATGGTAAGGCTTGAATGGACACCAGTCGAAGAGAAACAGTGATAAGAATTTCAACAAACATGCCCATTAGAAAAGAAAACGAATGTAATTTAGTCTGGTTCCCAAAAGGTTGTTTTGATTTTTTATCGATCCATTTGATCAGTACAGCTTCAAACAAAGCAAACAGACTTCACCTTTGGGTTTAAACATTGAAATTAAAATTTGTTTATTTAAATGAATTTTAATGCATGGGATGTGTAATAAACACAGAACACGGTGTGTATTTGAATCAGTGGGTGTCTTACATAATGAGTTGGAATGGTGTAGTCATTTTTTTGCGAGAGCCATAGGCTCGAGCTAAATATGACTACACCATTCTAAGTTATATAAAACACCCACTGATTCAAACACACATTGCATTCTGATTATGTATGTCCTTTCAGAACCAATAAAGTTACAAAATTCCAGTTTCATTGTTGTGGGAACCCCAGGAAGTGAAGCAGTACTTGTTTACTGTGGTAAACAAGAACTGCTTTTCTGAAGAAAAAAAGTAGAACCTGGAACCAACACATGGAGTGGAAGTCCTCTAGAGTGGGCAGCATAGATCTAACGATTGCTTAAACTTGACTTTATACCTATACTGCGGTTGTGAGAGGCCACTTGATCAAGTATTTTTTGTGGTATTTTTATTCAGTCAGATCATAATCTGGTTGTGAAACATTTACACATCAGTGGGACCAGATTTTATAAAACAATATTGCAAAATCAAGAAAAACAACGAAAATAGGATCTTAGATTCAATGTTGTAGCATTTCTCTCTTTTCCAATGTTGGAGAATGTATAATGCTGTGGGGAGAAAAGCTGCTTTAAACAGAAAGATAATTTCAACAGGACCATGACTCAAGTCATGATCCCACCAGAATTCTCTGGCCGAGTTTAATTTGAGACCTCCCCGTGGGAACCCCGGGAAGTAAGCAGCACTTGTTTACTGTGGTAAACCAGTTCCGCTTTACTAGTAAAATAGGACCCAGTCACCAATGCTTGGAGTGAAAGTCCTCTAAAATGGGCAACATGTTGATCAACGATTGACAAAACTTGACTTCATCTCCATGTTGTGTCATGATTAGCCATGGTGCATAAATGTGTGACGTTAACCACCAACAAACATTTAATTTGAGACCAGGAATTCCCAGTTCCAATACCAAAGATTTCCATTACTGGAATATAAGGTTGGAACAGAAACCCTGTGGGAACTTGGGGAAGTGAAGCTGTGCTTGTTTACTGTGGTAAACAAGAACTGTTTAACAGGTAAAATAGGACACGGTAACCACTGCATGGGGTGGAAATCCTTTGCGATAGGTGACCTGAATATAAATGATTGGCTGGACTTGATCCATGTTGTGTTCATGATAAGTCATGGTGCAGAAATATGCGACCTTAAGCACCAATAAATTAATAAGAGGCGGAACAGAAACTAGAATGACATGCTTGTCTGTACCAATGACAGTGTTTTCCCCAAAACAATCTTGAGTTTTTCTTGACATTTCGTGTCCCTTTTGCCCAATGCTCCTTGATAACTTTTTTTTTACCATCCCCAAATTTTGGATGCATGCAATTCTAAATACAAATGTTCACTTCAGAGACCCCAATGTGAGCATCAGTATTTAGATTAGCTTGCATCCAAAATCGAATTGTCCAAAGGACTGTCAATAGTTTGTTCTACTAAATACCTCCTGTCTGGCTGTTGGTTGTAATTATCATTGAGATTTATGAAAGCGAGAATTTCCCGTTTCATGAAAAACAGAAAGTTGAGTCGATCAACAAATTCGAGTCGAAAATAAAATCATGAATATAAAAATCAAATATGAAAAAATAACCTTAATAAATGTCTAGGTATACGTACATTCGTGCATTTAATATTGGCTGAATTGTGAAAACAATGCGAGGAATTGCGCGCGAACCGCAAGCACACATTGTCAACATGGAACTCAGTGTATTACCAATGTCATTTGGAATCGAGCATGTCGCGTGATTCCAGTTGACATCGCTAATACACTCATATTTTACAGTGGATAAAGCCACGGCTACATACACCTGTAATGCATGTAAGACTTGGTACAAAACCCAATCGACGGGGACAACATCGCACATCTGGTACACTTAGTAAGAAGCATTCATCGCTTCAGGATAAGGCAAGGCCAAGCTAAAAGTCAAGGGAGCAAAGCAATCACAGGTACATACAGATTCTTTGTCACCTCTTCAACCATGCATTCAAGTATGCAGCATTGTTAATGTATATACTGTTGAATGTTAGCATTGTAATCTCAGTCCCCTGACAGTACAGTGCCAAAAAAATCCTAATGTGGCTATTTGAAACTGGAAATATCGCATACGAAACTGTATATGGACACCAAGTTTTGGCTAACTTGGTTCGAATTTGATGTTCGGTTGACTCAAACATTTTTTTGGTAAGTTCAAGTCAAAAGTCGAGTCGAAAAAAATCCATATTTGCAGGGGCCTAATATGCATGAAATTACCATCAGTATTAATGTTGATAACCCCGCGGAAACCCCAGGAAGTGAAGCAGTGCCTGTTCACAGTGGTAAACAGGCTCTGTTTTCCTGGTAAAATAGGACCCAGTCACCAATGCTTGGGAGGTGCAAACCCTCTCTAAAATGGGCAACATGGCTTATTATGCTCACCCCTGGTCTTGAGTTATACTCAAGTTGTGGTCATGATGAGCCATTGTGCAAAAATATGTGACCTTAAACACCAATAAATAAATAAATAAATAAATAAATAAATAAATAAATAAATAAATAAATAAATAAATAATCAGTGTTGACATCTGAGAGAAGTTTACCTTCACTTAGCTCTGTCCTTGTGGCTTATGGGAGCCCAGTACTGTTTAGGTGAATTCCCTTTCCACAACATTGTTCTTTAACCTGTTCCCTGACAGCTTGTGTTGGGCGTGGATGGAATCCTGTATATTTTTATACTGTACCAATGACCCAGACATAGCTGGTGCTAACTCTTAAAATATAGGGCCAAACACAAATTTTGCCCCCCAATCCCCAAAATTTGCATCTAAAACCAAAGAAAACATGTCCTGAAAGGCCCTCCACACTTCGCCCCTACTGCGCATGCGCAGTGTCAAGGACGTTCCGAAATTGGCGCCATTAATCATTCTAAGTTTGGCCCTTCATCAGTTAACATCTGACTGATCTTTGTGCTTATAAATCTCAGTTTAAATGATGCCAGACACATAAATATTAGTGAAATGGTGATTCTAAGGAGGATAGAGAAGGAGGAGAGGAAAAAAATGTGTGACAGAATATTATCAGGGCTGTAACTTAAAATTTTTTAATGAAATTATGTTAAGTTACCTATTTTCGAGGCAGCAGCCATTTTGATGTCATTCTGATTGTTTAGTTACACTGTTTTTTAAGTGTTTTCCTCTCTCCCTGTCCTTTAAGTCCCCCCTTGCTATTCTCCCATGCTTTTGGCATAGTTTTTGTAATTATTATTACTAATTTTCTTGGGAGTTTTAGCTGAATAACAGAATGAATTCTGTTCTTTTCCCCATGTTTACGTCTTCACCTACGGGTGGTTAGGCGTTGTGTTCTGCATCTACCATCTGATGTTCTGCAGTTTCTTCCCTGGAAGTCTCTGTTTTGCATCAGATAGTGTATTTTTGGTAACTGATTTCGGGCCTGGGTGCCTGGAGTCTTATTTTAGTGTTTTTACACTCATTGTTTACATTTACAACAGCCCTCTGTGTGAGGGGGGGATTTCTGAAAAATAATATCTTGATGTTATTTTAATCATAACTAGATACATTATTATTGTTCGTAAGTGTTGAATAAATTGTTTAAAATATTTTTAAAATTTTTGTCCACTCTTAGGCTTGGGATCCATTGGGGCTCAACGTTACTTTTCAGAAACTTGGGCTGTTCTGAAAAAATATTTTTTCAAAATATTTTGATTTCAATTATTTTTTCTATATTAATGGATCATATTATTATTATGTATTTTGATTGCCAGGGGTTAGTGCGAGTACCAGGACTTGTTTTCTTTTCACATTGAAAGGATATTGATCAATTGTATTAAGAGGAAGTCTTCCTCTGACTTTATAATCATTCTATATGTGGTCAGTGTACTCTCATTAACTCCTGTTCTGTATCGTATGATTTCGATGACAATATGGGAAGCGTATGTCACGGTATGTTATTGGGGATTTGGACACTCCGGTCCTTTCCCCGCAGGGTCACTCTACTTTATCAATTTCTATTTCAGACGATCAAGATTAGGGTGATGTATCTGTGATGTCTTCCAACAGTGTGCCTCCGTCGTCACAATTAATGAAGGGCTAGCGGAAAAGTGCTCATGTAAATACGCCAATTGCCTAAGAGGACCCTAGTAGGTTCGACGGCCTTTGACGTCCGCTAGCTCGCCCGGTGTAGCGTCCATTCACCGAATGGTTCGGCAGCCGGGTTCGTCCGTTGCGGTCTAGAAGGAATTTTGGGGTGATGCGAGCACTATAAATTAACCTAATGCACACCCAGTGACGGCGGATCGGAGGGAGAACGGAGGAAGCCTTTTAGTCCGGTTCATAGCTCGTTCCGGTCCATCCGGACGGCAAGCGAGAGAGGCCCCTATCTCGTTCAACAACATCTGGCCCCAGATGTTGTGGTACAAAATGTGTCGTAAGCGGAGCATACGTCCGTCGCTCGGGACGCTCCGTTGTATAGGCAGTCCGGGAGACTGCTAAGGCTTCCTCTTCTCGTCAGCGCACACGACCGCACCTTGGCTGCGTGACCGCGAATGTATTACCAGCTTCGCCGATCAAGGATTCTTCGGCGACCAGGTCACACCATCCGGTAGCCAGGGACACGAGGCCTGCAGACTCCGGACGTTCGCATAGGAAGTGTGCGGGAGTCAACGTTCACAGAGCTTCCGGCGGCAATGCATCGTAAGACCGCTACTGCACAGGCCTCGGGAACGGACGTGCTTTCCTTAATAGCACAGTTTATCGCAGCATCCCAGCATCAACTGAATCTGTCGCATATATTTTATCCGACGATGCTGGGTCGGGACGCTCCGCGGAAGCGGGTACGGACGTCCGAAAGTTTCATCCGGTCCGACAGGATACCGGAAAGGATTTGGAGGATTTCGAGCTTTCCCTTTCGGAACAACATATGCTGTTGTGTATGTCATCTGACTTGGTCTTCTACAGCTTCTTTTGTCGGACCAGAATGCTGCGATGCCGGATAAGAAACTGATAGCGTCGGTGGACTTTTTTGGTTCGGTTCAGGGACATCGTCCCTCAGTTCCGACATAGTCCAATAATGTCACACAAACTTTCGAATTATTGCACGACGCTATATATATTATTATTTTATGCTTGCTATAACCAAGCATTTCTGGTTTCTTGTTCGCAGAGTTATGGAGATGTCTTTCATAAGTGTGCCTCTGTCGTCATAGTTAATGAAGAGCTAGCGGCAATAAGTGCTCATGGAATATGTCTATCGCCTACGGAGTGACATTCGCTAGCTCACCCGGTGTAGCGTACATTCATCGAATGGTTCGGCTGCCGGGTTCGTCCGTTGCGGTCTAGGAAGGAGATTTTGGTGATGCGAGCACTTTAATTACTTTAGTACTCACCCAGTGACGGCAGATTGAGGACAGATCGGAGGAAGCCTGTTAGTCCGGTTCCTGGCTTGTCCAGGTCCGTCCGGGCTGTGAGCGAGAGAGGTCCCTCTCTCGTCCAACAACATAGGGGACCGCATGTTGTGGTTCAGATATTTTACATTCGGAGCATATGTCCGTCGGTCGGGACGCTCCGTTATATTGACAGTCCGAGAGACTGTCCTTAATGCTTCCTCATCCTCCCAGCAGGGCACACGACCGCACATTGGCTACGTGACCTTGAGTATCCGATCAGTTTCGTCATTCAGTGATTCCACGGCGAATAGGTCGCGCCATCCGGTAGCCAAGGGACACGAGGCCTATACATTCCGTTCGCTCGCATATTGGTAGTATGCACGGGGTAACGATCACGGAGCTTTCAGCGGCAATGCATCGTAAGACCACTTCTCCTCAGGCCTCAGTGACGGACGTGCTATCCGAGTTAGCACAGTTGTTTTGCAGCATCCCAGCAATTGACAGTTTCTCGGTCGAATCAGGAATTATCCGACGGCGCTGGGTCGGTGCGGTCCGCGGTTGCATCAGCTACGGACGACCGAACGCTTTATAGGGTCCGACAGGATGGTGAAAGGGATTCGAAAGATTTCGAGTTTTCCCTTTAGTAGTATCGGAAGCTGCCTTTCATATCTTCTGGCATTATCTTCCAGTGATTGTTATTTCGGACTTCATTGCTGCGATCTTGGATAAGAGACTTATAGCGTCATTGGACTCGGATTTTTCGATCGGTTCAGGGACATTGTCCCTGACTTACCGACGCAGTCCAATATTGTCATTACAACATGTGTTTTATTTTTCGACGCTATATATATATATATATACAAGCCTGCTACCAAGCATGATAGTTTAGTTTCTTGTCCGCGTTGCTCATTTCTGCCATTTTATCTTTTATACGAATAGTTTATTTTGGCAGAGCAGGGCATACCGAGAGTTCTTATGCATCTAGACGGTGTGGTTAAAGACTGCATATATTCTTTTTCGCCGTTTATGTCTTTTCCAATTTCAATGTTGGAAACGACATGATGTATAGTAGACTTACCTTAGACGCTTTATCATACGTAATCCGCCTTACTGAGGCGTTATCATTACGTCTTCAAGAAAAGATTTACGGGATATTATTCTCAATGTAATTTCTTTTGAGGGCAGTAGTTTGTTCACGTATAACTCCGCCCTTCAGTGGCTGATTGGAGTTGGTTAGACGTGACGCAGCCCTAGCTACATCCACACGCGTGGATAGTAAGGTTAAGAACTCTTTCAGAGTCGTTTCGTTCTCGGAGGAGCTTCTCTTCGACGGCAACTTTTCGGCAATCCATGATTTGCTCGATTTACACGTTCTCTTGTCTATCTAGTGTTACAAGAGATTCAGACTGGGGCAAACATTCGGTGGTTGACTCAGAGAGTGCCACCGCAGTTGCCAGACCCGAGTGTGGCTGTTATGACGGTTGCCAGTCAAACAGATTGGGATATAATACTGATCCCTACGGATTCGAAGTGCCAGGGTCTTTGGGTTCCGCAGTCTCTTAGCAATCAGTTTTCTTCCGCGGAATAATGTTTTTTAGGCTTGCTTTATGTCATTGCATGAACATTATTCAGAAACGCATGCCCAAATCCTGTCCTTTAATTCGACAGTAGTGGCGTATCTCCGGAACCAGGGAGGCACTCTTTCGTTTCCGTTATTCAATTTAATGGAAAGAATCCGTCTGTTGGTTATAGTACACCAAGTTCTGTTTTGGTCCGTCATATTCCGGGTAGTCTGATTGTTTTACCGGTCTCCCGTTCTCTTACGGGTCGCTTGTTGCTGTCAGAATGGACTCTCAACAAACAAGTATTCAATCAGATTTGCTATCTATGGGAGCGCCCAATGATGATTTATTTACGACACAGTTTGCTAATCAATTGCAGACGTATGTGTTAGCTTGTCCGGATCTCTGAGCTAATGTTGTTAACGCTCTATTGATCTATAGGACGGAATGATAGGATACGCGTATCCTTCGGCGCTGTTGTTTCAGCAG
The DNA here is from genome assembly GCA_031216915.1 of Pictodentalium vernedei. Taxonomy (NCBI): domain Eukaryota; kingdom Metazoa; phylum Mollusca; class Scaphopoda; order Dentaliida; family Dentaliidae; genus Pictodentalium; species Pictodentalium vernedei. Next base: position 443,079,627 of record CM062293.1, on the reverse strand, counting down.
GTATTGCTAAGATAAACAACCACAATACATTTCTGTTGATAACATCTCTATCTTCACAGAGATCATGGGTAATTTACTCTCTTGTCTACTGTGGGTCTTAACGTGAAATCTTCCTCTATGTGAGGATCTTTTTTCACTGGGTAAATCGTGTCATCTTTATCACAACCCGCAAGGTCGCAACCTTCATGTATTCCGTTGTGTGGTCCGTATTGCATTGTATGCACTGTACTGGACGAGCTTTGGACGCGATTTCTTATTATAGGAGATCCTCTTCTTCGCTATTCTATGCAGCTAAAGTGGAGGCTCTTCCGTCGTGGTGTAGGGATCATTATGTTCATATTGTTGATCCCTCCATACTACTCATTGCAATTTGTTAGTATTCTTGTTTCACAAGATCTACTGCAGCCTGTTATTATTTTGGTTATAGGTTTATGTTACCTCATACCTATGCACTCTACGATAGTTTACAATTGAGTCTTTTGTCTCTTTATCTAAGTCAGTTAGTAACTTTTTGATAAATAGACTTAGAATCTTTAGATTAAATTCCTATATGGATTTTAACTTCGGTTCTTATTTAGCTAAGTAATCATTTGAGCCTCTGGAAACAGTAGTTTTCAAATTCTGACCTTTTAGACAGTAATTCTGTTGGTTTCTCTTTTACTGTAGAGTCAGTGAGTTTCATGCACTATCGAAGGATGATTTTCACTTTCGTAGTTTCGGAATCACTACTTCCGTTACTATTTAGGTTGGATTTTTGTATAAGAGTTAGGCTCCTATTATCCGGAACCTATTATTTTAAGGTCCTTCCGTCTTCGTATGGGCATAGGCCTTTACTCTTTCCGGGTACAGTTTATGTATTTATAAACAGATATCTGTTTATTACTATGGGCGTAAGCTTCTTCTGTCTTTGATGCCTAGTAGAAGGACGTTACGCTCCATTTTATTGTTAATGGATTCTATTTACTATAGGTACTGTTTATGGTATATCATTGACTTAGCAGTTGTGCTTAAGATTTCGGCTCATGAAGTAAGAGCTCTTCTACTTCTTGGGCTTACATTAATAGTGTCGCTATTATAGATTTTTGAAGGCCGCTCATTGCGCTCAGCCATCCACATTCATGAATTTTATCTCAGAAATATCGAGTCCATTTCTGGAGGCCTCTATTGTTAGGTCTATTATCTACTGCTCAGAATGTCATTCACTTAACAGTTGCTACTATAGCTAGGTAGGCTGTCTGTTTCGGCAGTGTCTCCGTTCTGCTGCCCTCTTCGCTCTGGGCTATTTGACCCAGGGCAAGAAAAAAGGGGGGGGGAGGGTGTTCCCTTGGGTCACCTGTTTTACTATGAAAACAAGGGGATACCTCCTCTGGAGTTAGTTATTCTGAGCTGTTATTGGGATGGTTGTTTAGTGAGAAGTTTAGGTTTTTAAAATTCATTCAAGTCTTAGTTTTTAAAGTATAGCTTTTGAATATTGCATATGTCAACGGACATGATTATGCAATCCTCAGACACTTTTAGGAGTATAAGAGTCTCTATTCTATAGACTTACTTTATTTATTGGCTTACTTCAAAAATTATTTGTATAAGGATTATATTGGATATTAATAGAGTACATGGCTGTATTAAGCTCAATTTTGGAAGGTGTTGTATCTTTCTAATTTATCATAAATAAGAAAGATTCATGTAAGGCCTATTACTTCTTTTTCCCTACAGGGGATGACTCTATTTTATTTTATTGAGCGTATTCCATTTTGCTCTATGTCCTTGGCCCTCCAGCCTTTTTACTATTCAGCTATGTCTGGGTCATTGGTACAGTATAAAAATGTTAAAAAATTTATAGTAATTTATATATTTTTTATACTTACCAATGACCCAGACGGGGATGGCCCTCCCAGGAGTTGGGAACTCTTGCCTCCCCGCTGAGTACATAGCGCTTACCAGGCTCTGGTTATTAGAATGATTAATGGCGCCAATTTCGGAACGTCCTTGACACTGCGCATGCACAGTAGGGGCGAAGTGTGGAGGGCCTTTCAGGACATGTTTTCTTTAGATGCAAATTTTGGGGATTGGGGGGCAAAATTTGTGTTTGGCCCTATATTTTAAGAGTTAGCACCAGCTATGTCTGGGTCATTGGTAAGTATAAAAAATATATAAATTACTTTAAATTTTTTAACATTCCATTAGCTTTTCAGGGTAACTATGTTACAATAACTGAGGAGAAAAACCATACAGGATACAGTTGATTACAACCGATCCAAGGTCGCATTTTTGCAATTTCTTATTACAATGTTTCTTGATATCATCTTGTAAAGTGATGAAAGTCAGTAGCAATTTCAGTGTTGACATCTGAGTGAATTTTAACTTCACTTAGCTCTGTCTCTGTGGCGTATGGGCGCTGAATGTTTATTGAGGTGAATTCCCTTTCCACAACATTGTATATAAATCTCAGTCCCCTGACAACTTGTGTTGGGTGTGGATAGAATCCTGTATATTCCATTAGCTTTTCAGAGTAACTATGTTACAATTACTGAGGAGAAAAACCATACAGGATACATTTCATTATTGCAAGACATTACACAAGGTTTGATATTTCTGGGTTTGGGGTTAGAGCTGGTCGGTTCAACCGAACCGAATCTGAAACTGTTTTTTAGTGGAAACTGAACTGAAAAAGAGATTAAAAACCATATATTTTTGGTTTTGCTTAACTTTTGAATATTCACATTTAGTACGCCATAGATTTTGTGTAATCAACAAAATGTCAGCTAAAACGCATTGTAGCATATCAATAAGAAACGACAATAGAAGTGCCGAATGCCAATTATGCAATAAGTCAGTCGTTGCCCAGTGCGTAAATACCTCCAACCGACGTTGCCACATAGAAAATCATCACGCCGAAGAGTACAACACTGATGTTGAATTAGAATGGGCTGTGACACCTGCAAAGTATCAATTTGTTCAAAGCTCAGTTGATGTTGGGGAACCCCTTTTTGCAGGAAAGGAGTTGAATGAATTTTAATAAAACGTTAGCTGCACATAGCTGTCTAAAAAAGTGTAAATCGGAAATTTGAATAGAATGAAAGTAAAAATCCAAAATACACTTATACGTGCAAAATGCATGTGGCTGGGTTGTTTTTTTCGAAGTAATGGGAATTCTCAGAATTCAGTGACTCTCTGACAATGATATTCAATGCAAACTGAAAGAAAGAATGGACATGGAAATCAGATCAGGTGACGATCTTGTCAGTAATTTGCATAACCTCTTCAGTGCTTTGTAAATGAATGATTCTGGGATTTAGAGTTTGCTCCTTTCGGGTACAAATGTCAACTTGTCACGTTATTTAGATTGTGAAATGGGTATCTGTTTTACTGAAAGTAAATGGCGTATTCTAAAGTTCGCAACTTCTCCTTGAAATTGGGCAGTTGCTTTCTCAAATTCTGACCCGTTTCACTTATTTTCATGTCGGGCAACACGTCATTGCTGTGAATGGAAATGAAAAACGAATCTTGACAGGACGGTGGAATCATAAAGTTTCTGTCTCAAACCGCATCTTTGTGACTAAATGTTTGAGTACACACCCCCCCCCCCCTCCCTCGATACACCCTCCTGATTCCCATATCTATGCCCTTGTGCTTGAATGACTTTTTATGAAGACATGTAGAATGCAGATATAATTTTTTGTTCATTAAATTTACAGGAAACAATCGCAATACACTTTTACTTCATTTCTAGTTCATTGTTTGTTATTTACCATGTTTTAGAGCTATCCCGTCCCAGTTTAATACATAAGATATGGAAAATGTGTATTGTGTTACAAAAACCGAAACCGAAAATCGTTTTTTTTTTCGTCCAAAACTGAACCGAAACCGAACTGAGGGAAAATTTCAAAACCGACCAGCTCCGACCAGCTCTATTTCAGGTTTTTTTTTTTTTTTTTTTTTTTTTTTTTTTACACCTTTTAAACAGGGTTTATACGAGGTCTTGGAGAAACGTTTTTTTATGCCGGTCCTTGAAAGTCCTGGAAAACCCAGTCAGAATTTTAAGGGCACCGCTGAACACGCTCCAATTCACCGCATGCTTATTCTGTTTCCGGTCTCGTGTTGCATTTTTTTGTGTGTTTTGGAAAAAAAAATATCTTGTGTTAGCTTGTTGAGTCTTTCAGTTTGATATTAAAGTGCCTGGAAGGTGTGTTTTTCAAGAAAAATAGACCGATAAAGAATATAAAGAATAGATTATGAGTAATTTGAAAGACAAACATGGGGCAAAATGTTGAGCGTGTGTAAAGTCATTCGACGTAGGAAATATGGGCAGACGGTACTGATTTGCCACATGCGTGGTAATTTTTATTGCAGATTTTTTTTTGTTATTACAGATACAAATGTTGGTCATGAAAATAAGCCTTTTTGGTCCTTGAAAGTCCTGGAAAAGTCCTTGAATTCCAATCTTGATTTGGGGTACGAACCCTGTTTAAAACTATTTGGCAGACAAAACTTGATTCAATAGGATAATGTCAGTGATAACACCAGTGATCAGAAATTCTTTACTTTGCCTTCCTTCTGTGTTTTCTAGAAGCCAAATCTTTTTTTTAACACTGCATATCAATGTCCTGGTTGTAGAAAGAGACCAAGTGGCAACCAAACGGACCATGCGGGAGGGCCTGAGAATCAGATTTAAATTTTTTTTTTTTTTTTATATACCTTATTCTCGCATTACTAGAGTGCCATGGGTTAACTAGTCAAATATGTTGAGAAGGTATATGCTTCGAAAATTTAATTTGTTTAACAGGCTTACTGTATTAAACATCACACAATTGAGTGTGAATTCCACTATTGGATATGAAATAATGAGTTCAGAAATTAGCTGCAATATCAATGTTGACATCTGAGAGAATTTTAACTTCACTTAGCTCTGTCTTTGTGGCAAGTGGGAGCCAAATGTTTAATGAGGTGAATTCCCTTTCCACAACATTGTATATAAATCTCAGTCCCCTGACAGTTTGTGGTGGGCGTGGACAGAGTCCTGTATATTCCATTAGCTTTTCAGAGTAACTATGTTACAATTACTGAGGAGAAAAACCATACAGGATACAGATCATTATGATATTACAGGACATATATAAGGTTTTGAGTATTTATCTTGTGTTTATGTTCCCCGAAAAATGTTTTGGGGCATATAGTGTTTGTTATTTCTGTCAGTCTGTCCGTCAGGAAGATTTTCATGTCCGCTCCATAACTTGAGATACTTCGTTCGATTTTGTTGAAACTTGGCATACATGTAGCTTATGGGGAGACGATGGCTGTGCTCAAAAAATTTTTTGTTCAGTCGAGGTCAAGGTCAGGGATCAAGGTCGTAGTTTGGGGTATCTGTGGCTGGGAGGTCACTGTTAGTGTTGTTTTTCTTTAAAATGAAATAGGCAACTGTATAAATGTTGACACCTGACAGAAAATTTTCACTTTGCCCTTCCTCGGATGTATGGAATCTAAATGTCTTGTTTTGAGGTACATTCTTTTTTCATAACATTGAAACTCCTTTATATTTTGATTTTCATTGTTTTTATCCCATTAACCTTTTGGAGAACTATGTCACAAGCATTCTTGCCCTTGTCATTTTTCCAGAGTTGTTGCCTTTTGTCGGTTTTTTTTAACATTGTTTAAAATCTCAATGGCATATTTGCTTTCAAGTTGCTGAGAGATGTCGCTAAGCTCATTTTGTTTTTTTTTTACGCTGAAATAGCTAAAGTGATCTGAGAGTTACCTAACCAGTGTTTAACCCTTTACCCAACGAATCGCTCGCATCCGTTCGCGTAATATGCAAATTGTGCAGTTGAAAAAATTTAATTTTTCAAAAAATTTCAACAAAACCATATCATGTGACCCCTTGTTGGAACGGGCTCAATGAGCTCGTTCCAATGAGGGGGTCACATGATATGGTTTTGTTGAAATTGTTTGAAAAATTAAAAAAAATTGTATTTAAAATAATAAATTTTGATATCGTCTGCGTTGGGTAAAGGGTTAAGAGTTGCTCTTTTGTATTTTGTTTAAATGCATGGTTCGAATTAGTTTGGTCGACAACATGTGTTGGTAGTTCTGAGTGGATTTTGTAGATGTATTTGGCAAAGGATTGGATTATTACAAAGCATGGAAAAACCTATTTTGAATATATCTCCTATTTTGTCTTTGTATTTGCACACCAGTGCTCTTGAATAAGCAAGTGTTTTCAACCAAAGCTACTTTAAGGCCTAAGAAGCCCTTGAGGTAACCCGGGGAAGTGAAACAGTGCTAGTTATTCCCCCGAAAAAAATTCGGGGGAATCTAGCCGTGACGTCGTCCGTCTGTCCATCTGTCTGTCTGTCCATCTGTCTGTCTGTCCATCTGTCCGTCCGGGCGTAGACGGAATTCGTGTCCGCTCCATAACTTCTTACAGCCTTCAAGGATATTAATGATACTTGGTATTATTATTGCCCACAACCAGAGGGTGTGTCGCGAATAAGGTTGGAATGGCTATCAAGGCTTTTTTCGGGGGAATCAGCCACCCTTTGGTGGCCATCCTCTAGTTTTATGTGGTAAACAAGCTCTGTTTTACTGGCAAAATAAGGCCCAGTCTCCAATGCTTGGTGGAATGTCCTCTAAAATGAGCAACATGGGTATAAACGATTGACTAAACTCAGCTTTTTCTCCTGGTTGTGGTCCCCATCATTCATTGTGCAGAAATATGTGACCTTAACCAGTAAAGGTCTATTTCCGACTTTTCCAACCCCAACAGGTGCCCTTAATATCCCATCAGGAGGAGGTCTTGCTGACAGTAGACAAATTACCAAAGCAGTGGTTTTTAGTCAAGTCTTGACTACCTTAACAGGCAACCAAGACGTCACTGGAACTCACTGATAAGCCATTAGACGTCTATTTGCTGTGGAGCGGTGGGAATTCAAGACACTTGTCCAGGCCCTTTAGGGTTTTAAACACAACATATAAATACATCAGGCCTTTGAAGGCTTCTAATGTTTTGGAAGGATGACATTATTTACAAATTATAATAAGATAATATATAGAATTATATTTATAATAATTATACAATACAATATAATTTTAGAAAATATTTTTTGCCACTGTGTACGTCCGAATGATTACTTAACATCACTTTATACTACAATGTAGTTTAAAATTTGATTGTTGCTTGAAATTTTCTTTTCAGTTTCACATTCCAATTGCTGTTTCATTGGCAAGTTCAGTGGCTGTTAGTCAAGATGCTCCTCATGTAAAGGTGATTAATTATTATCCAGCATATATAATAATCTCTTATTATAAAATCTCTCTGAATTCACTGCAATAATTGGGGGTGAAGATTCGATGCAATGGATTAATGGGTATGTTTTAACCTTCAGCACACTGATGATGAAATATCCAAACTACAGTGTGCAAGTATTTCCCATAATGCACCAAGCAATCTTAAATTCTATCTTGTTTGACAGAGCTACTTTAGCTCTGTTAAACAAGATTGAATTGGTTTGATTCCTAGGTGTATTTTGAGAAAAATTATCTGCGTGGAATTTCAGTATTTTCAGAGTGCAGAGGGTTAAACTAAGAAATTATTTTGCAAAGTGCAAAATTGAATTCTCTTATTTTTGGTATAAAACATCTTTTATGTGATGCATTACAGATTTGTAAAATTTCTTTGGTCACGTTTTGGCTGCACCACAGACCAATCAATGAGTTGATTTGGGTGAAGAAGTCATCTTGGTCTGGCCAAATTTGCCACACCTTCAATAAAAATCAACTCTGAAGTGGCCTTGTTGAAATTCAAACTATCTTGAAATTAGGTGATTTTGGAAATGGCGCAGAAAATAAAACATTTGAAGCATTAAATGATGTTTAAGCTAATCTTCAGAATAACTAAAAATGTATTTTCTCAGCTTTAATGAGTTAATTACAGTCGAAACCTGTTAACTCGAAGTCCGCGGGACTCACCGCGAACTTCGAGTTATCCGGGTGTTCGAGTTATCCGTATTTGGGTAATCAGATGATTTTGACGGGCGAAGGGAAACAGAACATCATGATATAAAGTTACTGTAGTTAATGGTTGCTCAGCTTTAACTCGTGCCATAAACATTTGTTTCAGCTTTCAGTCACTCTGAATTGTTTGTACAGGAAACAAATCTTGGAGATGTGTACTTTGTACGAAAATAAATCATAACTTAACCCTCAGTTTGTTCATCTTATTTATTTAAAAGTATTAAAAATAGGAATGTAAAAATAGGAATGTACATAACGAGGAATGCTACAACAAATCAGGTTGGCATGAATGCGGACAAACAACAAAATCATAGGGTCATAAGCTATGTTTTAAGATTAAAATGTAAAACTTCATAAAATTCCAATGGTGCTTTCTTTGAATAGCACTGGCCATTTTGTTCTGTGACGTTCGTTTTTCTCGGACAGGATGGGGGGGGGGGGGGGGGGATTTTGAAAAGTTTTTTTTTTTCTCAAAACATAGCTTATGACCTCTCACTGGGGCGAGCCTAGCGAACTCGGTCCAGTGAAGGGTCATAAGCTATGTTTTAAGATTAAAATGTAAAACTTCATAAAATTCCAATGGTGCTTTCTGTGAATAGCACTGGCCATTTTGTTCTGTGACGTTCGTTTTTCTCGGACAGGATGGGGGGGGGGGGGGGGGGGGGGATTTTGAAAAGTTTTTTTTTTTCTCAAAACATAGCTTATGACCTCTCACTGGGGCGAGCCTAGCGAACTCGGTCCAGTGAAGGGTCATAAGCTATGTTTTAAGATTAAAATGTAAAACTTCATAAAATTTGAATGACGCTTTCTGAGAATAGCACTGTGACGTTCGTTTTTCCCATTGCATATCTACACAGGTTATTTAAAATAATTAGTGATTACAGATTGTTTTTTATGCACACTATTGAACTGGTCCTTTGACAGCTTGTCACTTATTTTTGAGAGTTCTTTAAGTAGCTCTTCTGACCCTGGCGTAGCCTGAAGATAACCCCTAATCGCGTCACACCCTGACAGAGCCTCCTCCACAGAATAACATTTTTCTACTTTATCACCACTGGCATCATCACGATCATTTTCATCATCCACATTTTCGCTCTCTTTTGACGCTTTAACTTCGTCAATAATGTTTTCAACTGTCATGTCAGAACAAATTGGAATGTTATCTAGATCTAGATCCATGAATGTTTGCATGTTGTCTTGCGTGAGTCCGTGTTGAACAAGTCTTGACAAAGGGACATCATCTTCTGGGTCACTTTCATCGCATTAAAACACGTTTCCTGTAATGGACCTTCAAATTTTTTATTATTCCCTGGTCCATTGGCTGAGTCTTGGATGTCGTATTAGGGGGTAGAAAAATCAATTCAGTTGCTCGGAGTCCTTCAGTGTGAGGGTGTGCAGGACAGTTGTCGACTATCATTGCAATCTTTCTTCTCTGGCGTTGCATTTTCTTATCCACTTTCTTTACCCATTCATTAAAAATTTCTGAAGTCATCCAGGCTTTTTTGTTGGCTTTGTATTCTGTAGGAAGAGACCGAACATTTTTGAAACATCGGGGATTTTTAGATTTGCCGATAATCAACAGTGGTAATTTATCAGTCCCATTCATATTCGCACACACCATTGCGTCAATCTTTCCTTGCTTTGCTTTCCTCCATGGCAGTCAATTTGCTTAAATTCCATCGTTTTATCTGGCAACAGTCGATAAAATATGCCCGTTTCATCTGCATTGTAAATGTCTTTGGGTTCATACTTTTCCAAGATAATTTTCCGTTTGCTGAACCAGTCGTCCATTTGTGGTGAGTTCATATCCACAGCTTTTGCTTCACCACAAACTTTCTTGAAGGCTATTCCATGTCTCTTCTTAAATCTACCCAGCCATCCTATAGACGCTGAAAAATCTGTACATTCCAGTTTTTTTGCAAATTCATCTGCCTTCATCTGCAACAGTGGACCCAAAATTGGCAGATTTTGGTCTCTGGCAAACTTAAACCACTTAATCAGGGCCGACTCCACGTCTTCAAAAGTACTTCGCCGCATTCGTGCCCTTTTAACACCAAATGTCAGGTATCCTTCCTTGATAGTGTCTTTCTTTTTAATCCAAGTCGAAAGAGTGTTGGCTGGAATGTTAAATTGTCTTGCAATTTCTGCTTTTGATTTCTGTCCATTCTCGACCATAAATATGGCCTCGTACTTTGTCTCTATACTTTTTGTTTCGAGTTTCCTTTTCACTCCCTTTCCACCTGTTGCCAATTCCAATTTATCATTCTTAGACAGAGTTTTGTCACAGTCGACTTCTTTGCCTGATGCATATTGCTCCTCTCGTAATATTGACGTTGCCAGAGTTTCCATTTTTCAAACTGAATGCTGAAGGAAAAACCCTCACAGCTTTTAAACATTATCGTCAGCTTGGACACAACTCAATCAAGAATGTTTTTTTTGAAAATTAATCAACGAAATCAACTCACACAGAGTCTTTTTTCTTTGATCACAAAAACAACAAAGATGTGTGATTAATGTTTAGCAGGCTAATTATGACTCAGATCACACACAGTCAAAATAAGAACACCGGTAATCCGTTGTTTGACTACTGCTATTGTTCCGCTAATTGATTTGTCGCCTATTCATCAAAAGGAGTCAATCCCAAACAATGGCGTTTCTGATTTGCAAGCAACTTCACACCTCGACTGACTTCGAGTTAAGCCAGTCTAATTTGCACTGACTTTCTCATTTGGGCCCAGGTAATTACTTCGAGTTATACCAGTTATTCGAGTTATCCATATTCGACTTATCAGGTTTTTATTAATACTAATTGCACATAGATTTTTTCGGGACCGATGACTGACTTCGAGTTATCCGGGTTATTCGAGATAACCGACTTCGAGTTAACGGGTTTCGACTGTACATGTGATAAAAAAATATATCACATGAAAACGACGTAACAACCCATGTCTTATTTCCTGATTATCAACTAGTGTCTAATCAGCGCATGGTCCCATAGCAGCAGCAGCAGCAGCAGCAGCAGCAGCATTGTATTCTTGACATGGCGTTCACATGACGTCAATTACGACAACAGGTGCAAGTAAAGCGCATTCATGACGTCATGGTGTGAAGCGTCTGAGCCAACAAATTAAATCAAATGTAAAAAACATTCGAAAATTCATGTGATATACAGAATCTAACTCGTGATGTTTGGATATAAGATTTTTTGAAACGCGTTTGATAAATTCGATTCGCAACTCGCCTAAAGCCCCGTTGTGAATCAAATTCATCAAACACGTTTCAAAAAATATTATATCCAAATATCACTCGTTTGAGATCCTCTATATAATGAAGCAATCATACAAAAGCTTTTTATGTTTCTCCTTATGGCTCACTTCTCTGTTTTTATTTGACTTCTCATTAAAATTTGTAGAGGGAGAAGTCACTTCTCCCAAAATTTACCCCCCCCTCCCCCCACCCACTTCGCCATTCTGTAGGTTTTTATTATCCTCGAACAATAGGAATCGGGGGATATTGCAATCAGTCTTTCATATGTCCATCTGCAGACAAAAACAAATCTAACTCCACTAATTCAAGGCTAATTGTTAAGTTAGGAAAGTTGATACAATAGTACATATTGACGAGATGAAGATGTTACATTTTGGGTTTTGACAGCCATCAAAAAAGTCAACCACCGGCCATTTTGTTCCAAAAATAGCAGTTACACTTTTTAAGTAAAAACTTCCAAGCGGTCATATGGATTTAGATTATTTTTTACTGTGGAAAACAATTAGCACAATATACATAACATATTATAAACGGTGTTCTCACATGTTTAAAATGGGCAAATTAGCCAGCCATCTAAGATTCTACAACTGTCCGATTCATCTAGACATAGAAATCCAAATCACCAAAACTTTATGCAAGACAATTTGTTTTGGAAACAATACACTGGGTCACATTAAGGAAGAGGATAAATATTGAAATTGTCTAGAATATACCTCATGGTTTCTTAACCCTTTACCCAACGCAGACGATATCAAAATTTAGTATTTTAATTACTATTTTTAAAAAATGTCCAAAAATTACAATAAAACCATGTCATGTGACTCCTCATTGGAACGAGCTCAATGAACTTGTTCCAATGAGGGGTCTCATATGTTTTTGTTATATGGTTTTGTTGAAATATTTTTAAATATTTATTTCTTGCAACTGCTGATTTGCAAATTACGCGTGCAGATGCGGGCTATTTGTTAGGTAAAGGGTTAAATAAATATGCACCAATCTCACCATTTCCTTTGTGGCCATTGCACAGGTCCGTAGATCTGCAATTCCTCAGATAGACATTTTATTTTAAATATATCTTTGATATGCTGAAAAAAGTTGGGGTATTTTATCAAAATCATTGCCTTGTCGATAGGGCTCGATTTAACTGGATTCGCATTGCAGTTTCGAATCAATTTTCGACTACAGCTAATCAATTTCAAATGAAAAATTGTGTAAATAATAGGAATACTAATCGAAATTTATCCAAGTTTGAAAACTGCTATTCAATTTTAAAAAATTAAATCGACCCCTGCTTTTACGAATATCAAGAAGGATGATGGGTAGAACAGGGTCATCTCCCTCATTTCAATACCCATCAGGGAAGAGTTGAAAAATTTTCAGGAATGCCCTAAAATGTGGTTGTGTTTTGCTGGTATTCTTGTTAGATGCCTTGGAAAGAGGGTACAGTAAACAGTATGGCTGAGAAGTGTTTCATTGGTGTAGAAAAGAATTTGACCAATTATATTTTGATTAACCCTTTACCCAACGCAGACAATTTCAAAATTTATTGTTTCAAATATAATTTTTATATGCCCGTTTTGAAAAAACGGGTCGTATTATGGTATACCGCTATCATCAAAATATAGGCAATTTTCCACATGTTGGACTTTGAGCAATTTTCATGATTTTTTGGTGGCAACTATATGTAACCTGACAAGTACACATGTATACTCATATTGTGTGGTTCCCACTTGTAATTAATAACGGGCGTATCATGCGCTCATGGTGCAGCTGTTTATTTAATTTTTTTAAAAACATTTCAACAAAACCATATCATGTGACCCCTCTTTGGAACGAGCTCAACAAGCTCATTCCAAAGAGGGGTCACATGATAGGGTTTTGTTGAAATTTTTTGAAAAATATGTTTTCAGCTGCTGAATTTGAATATTACGCTGGTGGGCGGTGATTCATTGGGTAAAGGGTTAATAGTTCATTGAAGAAAAGACTGCTAACATTACACTTCAAATGAAGACATGACAAATATTTTCTTTTTTCTATTAAACTTCAGAAGGTCCTGAAATGTTGTTACTGAAATTATGGGGTACACCTATTTGTTCAGATAAACTCTCCGCACACTGACATCAAAATATCAAAAATATCAACCTGCAGATTTGTCCAATAAATTTAAACCAATTAAGTCTTGTCTGACAGAGCTCATTGAGCACTGATAGACAAAACTGAATTGGGTAAATTCCTAGTTGCATTATGGGAAACATATCTTGAATTTGGGGTATTGTTCTATCAGTGGGCAGAGGGTAATGTGATATACGTATCGTTGGGAATTATATGAAAAGAATTGGTTATGGGGGAACATAACAAAATAATTTCTTCAGTTTTGAAAGAAACACATTCATCAAACAATTTTTTTTATAGAAAGTCTGACTTGAATATTTTTTAGGCTGCAGGGTTCCTAAATCTCTTGAAAGTGCTGGAATTTAGATATCACTTGCCAAGGATCCATAAAGTCCTTAAATATTGAAACCTTACTTTGAAAACTCTTCAAAAATGAGGTATCTGGCTATCAAAGGCGATTCATTTCAGTGATATTCAGCTCACCTAACAAACAACAAGGTGAATATTACTGGCATGGATCTTTTTGGCCTTGGTATAGAATGGTCATACCGAATGGAATTTATACCATCATTGCTGTGCATATTCAGCATTTCCGGATACAGTACAAATATTGAAAAATGTGCTTCATACACCATTGGTGGAATTCAGATTACACGTACTAGTAAGAACATCACGTAAGAATGCCTGTGATTGGACTGTATGCGTCGGGAGACATGAATGAAATACTTTTGACACTAAACAGTGTTGAACAAGAAAGTTATCAGATCACCAAAGGTGATATTTTTCTTTACAAATATCGGCTTCATTTATTTCAAATTTAATCGCAGTTTTAATACAACACAACTCAGGTAGAGAGTGGAGCCTGGATCAAAATAAACGGTATCACAACACATTTTGCTATGCAAAATTCAGGAAAAGCTATGCAATCATTAAATATGCATAGCAAAATACGATACACATTCGCAAGTTCTATATCATGGTCAACAATGGGCATTAGTCCTAACTTGTAACTGCTTGTCTGGTAGAAAGTTGATGGCTCAGTGGCAAATCAGCAGTTCATGGACCACCAGGTAGAATACCTGGTGGTCCATGAACTGCCGATTTGCCTCCCAAGTCCTCAAGTATCCACTCAAGTAAAAAAGTTAATTGGGGATAGAAGCCCACTCACACGATGGCAGAGTACCAAATCAGTATGTCTGTACTGTACATGTATGCACCGGTATGCATGGATCAAACCACTTGAAACTTTGAAAGCAACAGTAGTGAAAGAGTTAAAGATTCCACGTCTGTGCCAGGCAGCACAGCAGAAATTTACAGACCCGGGTTTTCCTGCTACTTCAAGTTAATATATATGTATAAATTTCTTTGTATTTTTTTTTCTTCAAGTAAACCTTCCACTAATATATAAGTAACTAAGTGTCAGATGCTTTTTGGGGAACAAAAGCACTCATTGTTGTAAATTGAATTTGAAGCATAAAAATGCAACTCAATTTTCTAAAAATGCTATACATTGTTTGAAAATGTATAGTACTTCGCTGTGCAAATAAAAAAAAATGTATTTTGACCTCTTGTGTGGAGGACAGGAATCAACAACCCTTTGTGGAGTTTTTCGTGTATTTTAAACATCGATTTGGTGCTCGTTAAGTACAGAAAAACCTCCACCTAGGGTTGTTGATTCTAGTCCCCTCCCCCCCCCCCCCCCTTCCCTACTGTACTCTCCCTGTTGTGCAACGTCTTGGTCTGCCTAATGGAGTGAGATCCATGCATTGGATTGTGGCCATTATTGTGATACGACAATCCAATTGGAAATATTAATACAAGTGTGTGTGATTATGTGCAACTCTGGGAGGGGGTGTTCCCTTATTTTTGCCACAGAATATCTTTGAAAATCCCTAAATTTCTTGTGTGTAGCATTTGAAAGCACTTGAAAATATACCGAGATGGTTCAGGAAACTCCTTGAATCTATTGTCTATTCAGGAGTATAGAGGCACTGTACAGGGGTTCAGATCATGGGAGAAGAAAAATTTACAGATGTGTTTGCACACTGATTGCCAATCTGTGTTTGCACAGTGTGCACAGATTGTTGGTTTGTCTTTGCAAGAAACAGATGAATTTGGCTGTTTTAACAATTCACCTTTGCTACATCTGTCTGCATATTTTATAAATTGGGCAGTTGAAATTTTTTTTTTCAAATAATTTCCAACAGAACCATATGTGACCTCCTCCCTCTAAATTCGAACAGTCTCATTCCAATGAGGGGTCACAAGATGTTTTGTTGAAATTTGGGGAAAATTTAAAGTAAGGCCACACAAAGTAGATCTTTTGTTTCTCAGGCCATTATTTGTAAAATTGCATGCGGGCGAGTGGTTTTTTATTTTATTTTTTATTTCAGTAATTACTTCTTTGCCATCAAAAGTTCATGTTCTTGGTTGGGCAACATGTTGATCAACGATGGACTAAACTTGACTTCATCTCCATGTTGTGTCACGATTAGCCATGGTGCATAAATATGTGACGTTAACCACCACCAACAAACAAACAAACAAACATGTTCTTGGTTCAAGTTTTAGGCCTCATAATCTACAGAATAGCATGGGTGGTGGTGTATTTCATCCCTTGAGTGCAAGAAGGCTTTGCAATGCTAAAGCATTGCAAAGCCTTCTTGCACTCAAGGGACAAATTCATCAATTTTTTCAACTTGGGTAAAATATCAGACATGAACCATTTAATTTTTATTTTTTCTAAGTTTAAATTGGTAATAAAAAGAGAGCATGAGGCAGCCAAAAGGACCATGCGGGAGGGCCTGAGAAACAGATTTTTAATTTTTTTAGGCCTAAAGTAGCACATTTTGATATTGTGTACATTGGGTAAAGGGTCAAAAGGTAATGAATTCAATCATGGCTATTATTTCAGGTACGTGTCACAGATTTGATGGGAGGTGATCTTGGTCAGTTGACGGTGACTGCCGATAGTGCAAGACATATTGGTGATGAAGCTATTGTGATAAACAAAAAACCTTTCACACCTTCAAAGAAGGATAAGTATGTACATTATTCAAACTTTATTTTATCCCCTTTATCCAACGCAGACGATTTCAAAATTTATTATTTTAATAACTATTTTTTAAATTTAAAAAAAAAATTCATCAAAACCATATGTGACCCCTCATTGGAGCGAGCTTGATGAGCTCGTTCCAATGAGAGGGTCACATGATATGGTTTTGTTGAAATATTTTGAATAATTTATTTCAACTGCTGAATTTGCAGATTACGTGGGTGGATGCGGTTGATTCGTAAGGTAAAGGGTTATATTCCCAGTTTGTATTTCTGATAGAGCTCTCTCAAATTTTTGGTCGAATTGAATCTTGTATCAATTGTTAAATTTTTTCAAGTTGTAAATTTTGCTTCCCGTGGGAACCCTGGGAAGTGGAGCAGTGCCTGTTTACTGCAATAAAGTACTGATAAAATAAGACCCAGAACCAGTGCTGGGGTGGGAGTCCTGTAAAGTGGGCAGTATATTAGTGTTGAAACGATTGTTCGCCAAGTTGACCTTGACTCGATTACTAAAAAAGTCGACTCTGAAATTCGCTAGTGGACACCTTCATTACGGAGATCATTGTTAGGTATAAGTGTCAGACATACTATTCTCTGATTGGCCACAACTGACAGTGAAATCGGCAGAACCCTATTTTTCGGAAAACTCAGGCAAAATATGTTGTTCATTTTAACCTCACTCACGAAAATTTACAATTCCGGCACTTGCTTCTGTATTTGTTTAAAGGTTTACTTTCACTTTCGCGCTCATGTTCAATCTATTTTGTTACATTATATGCCCGTATTGGCCAGGCCTTTAAAATAACCGGGTTCACATCGCGATACATTTCACGATACAAATCACCTATTTAGCGACGCAATTCATAATTTGGAATCGCATTTTGCGAGTAACGTTAAATATTGTCAAATTCATTCAATTAGCGATGTATCACCAAAGATTTATTCGGCTTCCGTTATAGCTATGAGAACTTACTATCAAGTAAAAAACCCACTTATCTATGACCTATCTTTTCTTTCCTAATATGGCTATGTGAGTGGAAATAATAAAGGAATTCAGCCAATTGAATAGTGTATTTTATTCTGGCGCTAAATGATTTATATCCACATCATCTGATTGGAGTCTTCAGTCACATGCAACATTCTCTGTCATTCGGTGAAATTTATAATCTTTTTATATTTGAAGAATTGGTATATCAAAACTAGACTGCATTTTGGCACCGTATTTCACAGATATGTATTTATGACATATCTACATACTGTGCCTAAGTTTTAATCACTTACGTGAAATATTTGAAAAGTTATTTTTAATTAAAACCGCCAAAGTGACAGGAAACTCAAAATGCACAATGTGGATTCCATTTCTGAAGAGAGACAGAGGTGAACCACATGGTCTGTGACGCTTTGCACAAAATGACATAAAGCCTAAAAATAACTCGTGATCTGCCCCGTGTGAATGAAACATTTCAAAATAGTAGGGGTAATTTTCTAAGAAATGAATATCAATATATCCGGGGGCACGGTGGCTCAGTTGGTAGAGGTGCAGGCTGCAAGCCGAGAGGTCCTCGGTTCGAATCCCACCTGCGGCAACTGCGTTGTGTCCTTGGGCAAGACACTTCACCCCGATTGCCTCCATGGGGGCACGATGACGCTGTGTACTGAGGCGTACTGCACGTCGATGGTGCGCATGTCTTCAACCAATCTAACCCTACCTGTGCTACGGTGCAGAGTTCAGAGTTACGATGTTGGAGAGCTGACAGCTGCTCGTCGTTGCTCGGTGGTTCTCTCTGGGTACTCCGGCTTCCTTCACCCGTAAAACTGTCACGGTCACGATTAGCCATTGTGCATAAGTATGTGACCTTAAACACCAATAAATAATAATAAAATCAATATATCCCCTTCTGTATATGTTTTGAAAGTTTTTTTATCTCATAAATGTTCTCCACAACTAAGAAATATACCTGGCATTTATCATACATTCAAGCATGGGCACATCAGAGGTGGGTGGGGGATGACATGTCATCAAAACTTCAAATCAGATCACTTGCCAAGTTGCAAATTACAGTCAGTACGTGTCGAAATAAGTTGTAGCGTTTCTCTGAACAACTATGCATTTTTTTTTAACACTTGGTACCATTTATGTCATGTATAAGTCACACTTTTTTACCTGGAAAATGTCCAGTAAATTACGCACACGTGCACCAGGTAAAGTTAGTTTCAATAGCACCAATAATGCTTATGTAGGACAAAATTTGAAAACAATTTGCGCTGTAACCTGCGCATTTGTTGTATTTTTATTGGTTTTTCCGAAACGTTCTCACGTTCAGGAAAAACCAAACATAAACTCAACAACTGTGCAGGTGATGACACAAAGGGTGCTCTGATTCTGAAACTATGGCCAAAGTGTTATTATAGTCACAAACGAGTGTTGGATTTTCTTGACGGATGAAGACATTTGGCCATGATTGGGGTGATAAACAAACAACGAAAAACAAATAAATGCGAGTATTTTTTAAATCTTTAATAATAATTTTTCTTTATTCTTTTATCTTATTCACCACGTGATAACTTGTGAAAACTGTTTCCGTTGCATCCCAAACTGCCCCAAATTGGCAAAACGTAACTTGCAACTAATTCTTGTTGACTGCATATATTTGAAAATGAGTGTGCGACTTATACATGGTCTTTAGGCAAAAGGGAGGAATTCGAAGTGTGAGTTGGGGGTGCGACTTATACACGGACATATACGGTAAATAATCTTGTATTTATGTAGCAAAACGGGCCGACTAGTCGACTTTAAGTCGATTATTACTGGCGACTAGTCGACTTTCGAAAATAGCTAATTGTTTCAGCACTACAGTATATAGGTATTACCGATTGGCTAAACTTGATTTCATACCTGTGTTGTGGTCATGATGTAGCCTGAGATGCTCAAAATGACCCTAACCACCACCACCAATAAATAAAGAAATATAAAATTTGCACCTGTTGTGCAACATGCCACGAAAAACATTGTCAGAAACGTTATGTTCTTCTCCCCACCACTGCAGAAGAACTTATTTCAGGGGTGTGAGAATTTTCAGTTTTTTATGTGCTTTCAGTATTTTTCTCACCAAACTGCAGTTCTTTTATTCCCTTAAATTTACATGTAAATGGTCTTTAAAGAAGTAAAATGTTGCCAACGGCATTATTTGTAAAGGATACTACAGTACGGTCGCCGTGGACTGGTCACTTTCCACGAGTGGGCAATATTTCCACGGATGCAATAAAATTAGATTCCAAACACTAATTATAGGAATAATCATCAAAAATTGAATTAATGAATAATCATCAAAAATTGAATTAATGAAGCACCGGGGACATCCCAGTGCTTCATTACGTAAAATTTTGCTGATTGTGATATTTATTACCTGGTAAACGCATGTGTGGACATCACTACCCACGCATGGATTATGACCAGTCCACGGTGACTTCTGTACTTATTGGAGACATAAAGCTTAATTTTGAAAACTTTCCTTCTCTGCAAAACATGATTTCATTGTAGTTTATAAGAGTGTAATGACACCTGTTATATCACTGTTCTACACTGATCAATATTTTAATTAATTTTTAGTTTCAAATTTTTCACATTTCAACAGAACCATTTCATGTGTGACCCACTCATTTGACTTGGCTTCCTGTGAGGGGTCTCATGATATGGCTTTGTTGAATATTTTTGAAAAAGTAACTTTTTTTCAACTGGTCAGTTTGTATGTTACACAAGCAGATGCAGCTGATTAAATTCCTTATTTAAGACACCAAGCAAGGATTCTTGTCTTGTATTTAGCTTCCCCTAAAAGCATTGGCCTGAGTGGAGCAGTCTTGGCTGAGAGGCCTTTTGTTATACCCCCCCGCAAACAAAGTCTGGGGGGTATATAGGAATCACCCTGTTCGTCCGTCTGTCCGTCTGTCTATCCTTATAAGCGCAACTCCTCCAAAGCCGTTCGAAGAATTTTCATGAAACTTTACACAATGGAAGAACTCCATATGAAGATGTGCATGAAGCAATATAATTCCGTTCTGACATTTCCAAGGGGAGATAATCTAACTTATACATTTCAGGTGGGGGGGGGGGGGGGGGTCACTTTGTGAGTTTGCTCACAGTACCTGTAGTTTTCCATAAACAGGAGCTTACTCTATAATCTAAGGTACTTTGTTCTGAAGGTATTGTTAAATGGTTTTGGTGTTTGTTAGTTGTGTGCATTTAACAGGGATGGTGAATTAAGTAGGCTCCACTACATTGGTATTGTTTTTAAATATAATGGGCGAAGCATTTTTCTTAGTCGTATCCAACACATTTCTATAGATGTCTGTCTTTCACTTGACAAACAATCTTTCCATTGTGTTGGAAATAAAAATCACACTCCTACGACCTGTTTGATCTTAATTTCTTACAGGATACGATTTTGTGATACAGAAATTAATAAGGCTGTGGACCACTAATTTGTGTCGGAAATATAACGTCTACTCCCTACCACCTGAAAAAAAAATCTTGTTTTACTGTTCTCTAACTGACATATATGCATACAGTTTCTCAAGTTTCACTCGATTCCTGATTGGCAATTTGGGAAGCTTTTTTCGTAACTCTCTCCATCGTAAACAGACCAGGATTGTCACAGTCTTTGGTATTGTTGAAACTGACATTGGTGCTAATCGGGTGATTTGGTACTTCCATATTGTTCTACAATGCATTGAGTATTTTTTGTGCTTGATAACTTCAGTACTGGCAACACACAGGAGTCTACCGCAATTGTTTACGAACCAGACCAGTCCAGTCCACCATACTCTGCACATCGAAATTTTCCTTTTTCATTGTTTGCTGCCAGAATGCTGTTCTGACTCTGTGGAAAGAGTTTGATGAGGTCATTCCATATTGAATTTCATGCTTTCTGTTATGGGTGCAAAAAAAAAGGAAAATTTTGGTTATCCTACTATGTATTTAAAAATCTATTCCAGCCTTTTGCATTTGTTGCTTTCAGAATCTGAGCTTTGAGCTGGAACTGGTATATGATTTTTGGCTCAACTTGACAAAGTCAAGCTGAGCTATTGCCATCACTTCTCGTCCATAGGCATACATACGTACGTACGTCCACAATTTCCTTTGGCACACCTCAAAGGTTGCATTTATGATCAGATCGCTTTGAAACTTGGTATGCTTGTTTGGGTTGACCTCTAGATGGGAGCTATCGATTTACTTCAATTTCCGTCAAAAAATGTTGTCGCTGACAATGTTCTTAGAACTTAGTTTAGTCAGACCCCAATATTTCTCTCTGGCACACCCTACAGGGCACATTTATGATTGGATTGCTTTGAAACCTGCAGTAAACTTTGCTTCCTGTGGGAACCCTAGGAAGTGGAGCAGTGCTTGTTTACTGCAATAGTGGACAGTATATTGGTCTTACCGACATTTTGTCTTTGCCATAACTTCTTGACCACTGAATATTTTTTGACAAAACTTTAACTATGTATTATCAAAAGACAGTGTGTCGCTAATTATAATATTGTATATAGCCCTCAAAGTCAAGGTCACAGGCCCTATGTTAAGTTGACAGTAGGAAAGACTTCGACATGTCACTGTCACTTTTGTCCGGTCCATATAAATTGGTATGATCTTGGATCTTATTCATACATGGTAGCATTATTGCCCATGATTCAAAGGTGTGTCACCACTTTGATCCAAGGCCATATCAAGGTCAAGGTCACAGACAGCAAAATTTTGATATTGTTATACAGTCCTTGTATAGTCTGTATAATTGAATTTATGTGACAGATCTGGTTCAGCCTAAACACAATTTTTACCTATAATCTAATGTGTCATGACCTTGACCCATTGTCATATAATCAAGGTCAAGGTCACATGCAGTAAACTTGGATTCTTGCATTTAGCTTTCCCTAAAAGCATTGGCCTGTGTGGAGCAGTCTTGGCTGAGAGGCCTCTTGTTTTCCATAAACAGGAGCTTACTCTATAATCTATATGCAATTAACAGGTACTTTGTACTGAAGGTATTGTTAAATGGTTTTGGTGTTTGTTTGTTGTGTGCATTTAGCAGGGTTATTGAATTAATAACTGGCGTAGTAGGCTCCACTACATTGGTATTGTTTTTAAATATAATGGATGAAGCATTTTTCTTAGTCGTATCCAACACATTCCATAGATGTCTGTCTTTCACATGACAAACAATCTTTCCATTGTGTTGGAAATAAAAATCACATTACTACGACCTGTTTGATCTTAATTTCTTACAGGATACAATTTTGTGATACAGAAATTAGTAAAGCTGTGCATCACTAATTTGTGTCTGAAATATAACGTCTCCTCCCTACCACCTGAAAAAAAATAATCTCGTTTTAATGTTCTTCAACTGATATATATGCATACAGTTTCTCAAATTGGAAGGAGCTTGATGGGCTCATTCCATATTGAATTTCATGCTTTCTGTTACGGGTGCAAAAAAAAAAAAATTTTGTTAGCTGCGACGAGCAGCTCTATTTATGGCAATGTTGGTCTCTCTCTCTCTCTGTTTGTCTGTCTGTCTGTCGGTTGGTCTGTCACTAACGAGTTTAAAAAACACCTTAACTCCTAAAATACTTAATGGAATGACACCATACTTGGTATGCAAGTGTATCTTCATGTCTACACCCTCTCTATATTACACGTCATTCGGATAATTTCTGTCACATTTATGGACTTGTCACCAACAAGTTTTTTTGTCACCAAGTTTTTTGTCACCAACGAGTTTTAAAACATGATTAGCGTTGCACGAATCATCGCAGCTTCAGCACTATGACAGTGCACTCTAGTTTATCCTATTATGTATTTAAAAATCTGTTCCAGCCTTTTGCATGACAGTATTTGTTGCTTTCAAAATCTAAGCTTTAAGCTGGAACTGGAACATGATTTTTAAGCTTTGCTAGATTTCGAAAGGATCACAATTGATGGGTATATTCAATAAAGTGGAATTTGGTCATTTTAATCCTCTCAACACTGATGGCAAAATATTAAGAATTCAAGGTGCAAATATCTCCCATAATGTATCTAGGAATTTAACCAATTCAATCTTCAATCTGGTTTGCCGGAGCTCTTTGCTCTCTGTCAAACTAGATTGAATCAGTTATCTTCCAACATGCATTTTGGGAAAACTTGGCTGCTTAAAATTGTTGTATTTTGACACAGCGCATAGAGGGTTAAACAAGATCTAATTGGTTAACCCTTTACTCGACACACACACAGCATCAAAATTTGTCATTCTAATTTTTATGCAGAATGGCCAGAGCATCAAGCGTTACCCTTGTCCAACCATGTAGGCACGTACATGCATACGTCACATCCCTCTGTCCATCCTGAATATTGTTTCCGGACAATAACTTTAGTTTGACTGAATGAAATGAAACAAAATTTTTTACATAGGTTTATAAACACATAATACAGTTTGGGATTGATAGTAGACTTGTTTGATATTTTTGGCAGAGTTATGCCCCTTTTTCCAACTGGAAGATATGTTGATATTGGTTTCAGGATGGTAATTTGAGTTATAGGTGTCCAGTCTCAATCAGACTTGGAATATAGCTTACTGTAGACAATATATCAGACAGGTTTGATTTTGAGTGTGGTGCGATAATTTGTTTATCTGAGTTGTGGCCCTTTTTGGACATTAACTGCAAAATTTTGTTTATCAAAAGGCGGGGGCATTCATGTCGCCTGGACACATTTGGTGGCCTGCTGAATTGGTGCAATGGTTTGATGGAGATAAGATATTTATCAATTCAATATCAACAAAGATAAATGACTGGAAACTCTGCTTGGCAGTTAGGAGCAGAGGGTAGCCAATATTTCAACAAAACTGTACATGCTACCCCCATCAGTTGACTGAGCGGAACGAGCTCATTCCAGTGGTGGGTCATGTATGGTTTTGTTGAATGGTCAATTTATAAATTATGCAACCGGATGCAGTTGAGTCAGAAGACAGAGGGTTAAACTCCTGTATTGAATATAGAGGTCTACAAATATAGAGAATTCAGTGTTTGCCAGAGTAATTTTTCAATAGATTACAATATATATTTTTTTTATTCCATTATTAACCTACACAGTTAACGGGTCAAATTTGTACTAAAGATATGTAAAGGGTTTTGTGTTTGTAGGTTTCTTAGTCGAGTTGTGACGAAGTCAAACTCGACTTATAGTTTGATGAATGGCGGGCGGGCGGGTTTTCATAAACAATTGGTTTCCGGATGATAACTTGACTATGGTTGAATCCACATTCATGAAACTTCATATGTAGGTTGGCCTTCGTGAGAGGAAGAACCCTATTTATTTTGGACTCGCTAGATCAAAGGTCAAGGTCACAGTGACCCTGAACTTAGTAAATCAAAACAATTGATTTCCGGGTGATAACTTGATAATGGTTCGACCCACGTTCATGAAACTTCATAGATAGGTTGACATCAGGGAGAGAAAAAACCCCATGTATTTTGGACTCGGTAGGTGAAAGGTCAAGGTCACAGTGACCTTCAACATGGTAAATCCATAAACAATTTGTTTCCGGATGGTAACTTGATAATGGTTTGACCCACGTTCATGAAACTTCATAGGTAGGTTGGTATCGGTAAGAGTAGGACCCTATTTATTTTGTACTTGCTAGGTCAAAGGTCAAGGTCGCATTGACCTTGAACACAGTAAATCGTAAACAATTGTTTCCGGATGGTAGCGTGACTGGTTCAACCCAAATTCATGAAACTTCATAAGAAGGTTGGCCTTCTTGAGAGGAAGAACCCTATTTATTTTGGACTCACTAGGTCAAAGGTCAAGGTTACAGTGGCCCTGAATATAGTAAATCCTAACAATTGGTTTCCGGATGATAACTTGTTAATGGTTTGACCCATGTTCGTGAACCTGCATAGGTAGGCTGGCATCATTGAGAGGAAGAACCCTATTTATTTTGGACTCGCTAGGTGAAAGGTCAAGGTCACAGTGACCTTCAACATAGTAAATTGTAAACAGTTGGTTCCCGGATGGTAACTTGATAATGGTTTGACCCATGTTCATGAAATTCATAGGTAGGTTGACAAAGGTGAGTGGAAGACCCTTATTTATTTTGGGCTCACTGGGTCAAAGGTCAAGGTCACACTGACCTTGAACATAATATCTCGTAAACAAATGATAATTTGATAATGGTTCCACCCACATTCATGAAACTTCATAGGTAGGTTGGCGTTAGTGCAAGAAAGAGCACTATTTATGTTGGAATCTCTAGGTCAAAGATCAAGGTCACAGTGACCCTTCATATAGTAAAGTGTAAACAATTGGTGTCCGGACAATAAGTTTTAAACCCACTTTTTTAAAAGATTAAACCCACTTTTGTGCTGTCACAACTCGACTTTGGATCGGCGATCTTATCGGCATTTTTGCATTTCACATGGTTATTCAGTTAAGAGGGAGCCAATTTCAAAATTCTGAGTAAAGGGCTCTTGTAGTTGTGACAAACTCATTTCCATAGATGTCTGTCTTTCACATGACAAATGCTCTGTCCATTGTGTTGGAAATAAAAATCACATTCCTACGCCCTGTTTGAACCTGATTTCTCACAGGATACGATTTTGTGATACATGTATGTTATGTGCACATTGTGCTTGTATAGAATCTTTTATCATGAGAGGACTATTTTTAGTGATGTATGTAAATGATACTGCAGTATGATCGTCGTGGACTGGTCACTTTCCACGAGTGTGCAATATTTCCACATATGCAATAAAATTAGATTCCAGACACTAATTATAGGAATGATCATCAAAAATTGAATTAATGAAGCACCGGGGACAACCCAGTGCTTCATTACTTAAAATTTTGCTGATTAGGATTTTTATACCCCCCACAAACAAAGTTTGGGGGTATATAGGAATCATCCTGTCTGTCTGTCTGTCCGTCCGCTCGTCCGTCCGTCCGTCCGTCCGTCCGTCCGTCCGTCCATCCGTCCGTCCCTCCGTTTTGCAACTCCTAAAGCGTTTGAAGAATTTTCATGAAACTTTACACAAGCAATATAATTCCATTCTGACATTTCCAGGGGGAGATAATCTAACTTATACATTTTAATGTACCAAAAAGGCTACAACTGAGGCGTGGCGGGTATCACTTTGTGAGCTAGCTCACAGTACCTCTAGTTATTACCTGGTAAACGCATGTGTGGACATCACTACCCACGCATGGATTATGACTAGTCCACGGTGACTTCTGTACTTATTGTAGACATAAAGCTTAATTTTGAAAACTTTCACTCTGCAAACATGATTTCAGTGTAGTTTATAAGAGTGTAATGACACCTGTTATATCACTGTTCTGCACTGATCAATATTTTAATTAATTTTTTTGTTTCAAATTTTTCACATTTCAACAGAACCATTTCATGTGTGACCCACTCATTTGACTTGGTGAGGGGGTTCATGATACAGCTTTGTTGAATATTTTTGAAAAAGTAACTTTTTTTCAACTGGTCAGTTTGTATATTACATAAGAAGATGTGGTTGATTAAATTCCTATTTAAGACACCAAGCTAAATAGATCAGTGGTTGTCAAAGAAATTTTTCAATAAACTGCAACATTTTTTTTTAGCTCCGTTTGACAAGTGCCAGCTGACCATTTCTGGTAATGATTTGTCGGTTGTCTTGTCATCTGTCATCAACATTTTGTCTGGGCCATAACTTCTTAACCACTGAATGTTTTTTGACAAAACTTTATAACTATGTATTATCAAAAGACAGCGTGTCGTTATAATATTGTATATACCCCTCAAAGTCAAGGTCACAGACCCTATGTAAAGTTGACAGTAGGAAAGACATCAACATTTCACTGTCACTTTTGTCCGGTCCATATAAATTGGTATGATCTTGGATTTTATTCATACATGGTAGCATTATTGCCCATGACTCAAAGGTGTGTCACCACTTTGATCCAAGGCCATATCAAGGTCAAGGTCACAGACAGCAAACTTTTCATAGTCCTTGTATAGTCTGTATAATTGAATTTATGTGACAGATCTTGTTCAGCCTAAACACAATTATTACCTATAATCTAATGTGTCATGACCTTGACCCATTGTCATATAATCAAGGTCAAGGTCACATGCAGTAAACTTGGTTTCTTATCTTGTAATTAGCTTCCTCTAAAAGCATTGGCCTGAGTGGAGCAGTCTTGGCTGAGAGGCCTCTTGTTTTCCATAAACAGGAGCTTACTCTATAATCTATATGCAATTAACAGGTACTTTGTACTGAAGGTATTGTTAAATGGTTTTGGTGTTTGTTAGTTGTGTATATTTAACAGGGTTATTGAATTAATAAATGGCGAATTAAGTAGGCTCCACTACATTGGTATTGTTTTTAAATATAATGGGTGAAGCATTTTTCTTAGTCGTATCCAACACATATCCATAGATGTTTGTCTTTCACATGACAAACAATCTTTCCATTGTGTTGGAAATAAAAATCACATTCCTACGACCTGTTTGATCTTAATTTCTTACAGGATACGATTTTGTGATACAGAAAGTAGTAAGGCT
Source organism: Pictodentalium vernedei (assembly GCA_031216915.1). Lineage (NCBI taxonomy): Eukaryota > Metazoa > Mollusca > Scaphopoda > Dentaliida > Dentaliidae > Pictodentalium > Pictodentalium vernedei. The sequence continues at coordinate 443,051,605 of CM062293.1, read as the reverse complement.
GTGCATCACTAATTTGTGTCGGAAATATAACGTCTACTCCCTACCACCTGAAAAAAAAAAAATCTTGTTTTAATGTTCTTCAACTGATAATATGCATACAGTTTCTCAAATTTTACTCGATTCCTGATTGGCGATTTGGGAAGCTTTTTTCGGAACTCTCTCCATCGTAAACAGACCAGGATTGTCATAGTCTTTGGTAATTGTTGAAACTGACATTGGTGCAAATCTGGTTATTTGGTTCTTCCATGTTTCTCAAATTTTACTCGATTCGTGTTTTGCGATTTGGGAAGCTTTTTTCGTAACTCTCTCCTTCGTAAACAGACCAGGATTGTCACAGTCTTTGGTAATTGTTGAAACTGACATTGGTGAAAATCGGGTGATTTGGTACTTCCATCTTGTTCTACAATGCATTGAGTATTTTTTGTGCTTGATAACGTCAGTACAGGTAACACACAGGGGTCTACCGTAACTGTTTACGAACCAGACCAGTCCACCATACTCTGCACATCAAAATTTTCCTTTTTCAGTTTTTGCTGCCATTCTGATTATTTTTTATGCAGAATGGCCAGAGCATCCAGCCTTACCCTTGTCCGTACTTGTAGGTACGTACATACATATGTCACATCCCTCTGTCCATCCTGTATATGGTTTCCGCAAAATAACTTTAGTTTGACTGAATGAAATGAAACAAATTTTTTTTTTTTTTTTTTTTTTGGGAGTGCGGTGGCTCAGTAGGTAGAGGTGCAGGCTGCAAGCCAAGAGGTCCTCGGTTCGAATCCCACCTGCGGAAACCGCGTTGTGTCCTTGGGCCAGACACTTCATCTCCATTGCCCGCATTGGGGCACGATGACGCCGTGTACTAAGGCGTACTGCACGTCGATGGTACGCATGTCTTCAACCAATCTAACCCTGCCTGTGCTGCAGTGCGGAGTTACGATGTTGGGGAGCTGGCAGCTGCTCGTCGTTGCTCGGTGGTTCTCTCCGGGTACTCCGGCTTCCTCCACCCATAAAACTGTCATGGTCATGATTAGCCATTGTGCATTAATATATATGACCTTACACATCAATAAATAAATAAATAAATAAATAAATATAACAAAATTTTTTACATAGGTTTATAAACACATAATACAGTTTGGGATTGATAGTGGACTTGGTCCGATATTTTTTGGCAGAGTTATGCCCCTTTTTCCAACTGGAAGACATGTTGATATTGGTTTCAGGATGGTAACTTGAGTTATAGGTGTCCAGTCCCAATTAAACTTGGAATATAGCTTACTGTAGACAATATATCAGACAGGTTTGATTTTAAGTGTGGTGCAATAATTTTTTGTCGGAGTTGTGGCCCTTTTTGGACTTAGTTAACTGCAAACTTTTGTTTATCATAAGGCGGTGGCATTCGTTTCCCATGGACACATTTGGTGACCTGCTGAATTGGTGCTATGATTTGATGGAGTAAAATATTTATTAATTCAATATCAATAAATGACTGGAAACTCATGCTTGGTATTTGGGAGCAGAGGGTTGCCACCCTTGGCATTGCACTTGATTATTTAAATTATTTCACAATATTTCAACAAAACTGTACATGCTACCCCCATCAGTTGATTGAGCAGAACAAGCTCATTCCAATGGTGGGTCACATATGGTTTTGTTGAATGGTCAGTTTATAAATCGTGCAGCCGGATGTAGTTGATTCATAAGACAGAGGGTTAAACTCCTTCATTGAACATGGAGGTCTACAGATATAGAGAATTCAGTGTTTGCGAGAGTAATTTTTCAATAGATTACAATATATATTTTTTATTCCATTATTAACCTATATACAGTTACTGGGTCAAATTTGTACTAAAGGCAATTAAAGGGTTTTGTGTTCGTAGGCTTTTTGCATTTCACAGGGTTATTCAGTTACGAGGGAGCCAATTAAGTGTGCTCCACTGCATTGGTATTGTGTTTCAAAATTCTAAGTAAAGAGTTCTTGTAGTTGTGACCAACACATTTCCATAGATGTCTGTCTTTCACATGACAAATGCTCTTTCCATTGTGTTGGAAATAAAAATCACGTTCCTACGCCCTGTTTAAACTTGATTTCTTACAGGATACAATTTTGTGATACATTTGTGTTATGTGCACATTGTGCTTGCATAGAATTTTTTATCTTGAGAGGGTTATTTTTTAGTGATGTATAGCTACGAGTTCATAGTATACCGTAAAACTGAACTGATACTGGTATGGGGGTACCGAAAAACCGAACCGAACCAGTTGAATACCAAAACTCTCTGAATTTTTCAATTTTCCTACATTCACTATTTGTACGTCCCTGTTGAGGCTTGATAGCAGTTGAAAAGTTCATTTTCATGAATGAAGTGACTTATTTTCTTTTCAGTTTTGTTAACCCTCAATGGATTGGGCAACTGTCCAGAATTCCTACTAGTCTGCAACCTATACTTGTCCAATTGGTTAGCAGTGATTTTTAGTCATATCTTGGCTGCCTGTTAAGGCAACCAAGACCTGACTAGAAATCACTGCCCAGGTGTTTTGTCTATTGTCTATGGGACCTCCTAAATATGGCATGGTCAGGGCATATGCGCTAAGATTGTTCATGACCTATGTTTCTGAGACAAAAAATGAAAATTAATCTGCGGTTTTTAGCTCAACTTTGGCAAAGCCAAATTTGAGCTTATGCCATGGCCAGTCGTCCGTCTGGCCGTCTGTCCGTCAACCATTCAATACGGCTCGGGCTAGAGGCCGTATTTATGAAACTTCTTGGGTACCTTTATGATCGTGGGACGAGAACAAGTGTTTTTGGGTCCGATCCGAAATTCAAGTTGGCCGCTGGCGGCCATTTTGTACAGACTTAGGTGCAATCAGATTTCTGTGCAGAACTTCCATATGAAAGCGCTAATTTGAATAATTTTTTGTATGAATGTTTAGTACCATGGGATACATCACATATAATACGTTTTTTTTTCTTGTACGTAAATTATGCAAATTAGACTAACTTTGATGTATTTAGTGTTACTTTCAGCACTGTAATTGCAAATGCCAATACAGCTCAGGCTAGAGGCCGTATTTATAAACCGATCTTTACGAAACTTCTTGGGTACCTTTGGTATTACTGTGGGACGAGAACGAGTGTTTTTGGGTGCGGTCCGAAATTCAAGATGGCTGATGGCAGCCATTTTGTACAAAATTAAGTGCAATCAGATTTTTGCACAGAACTTCCATATGAAAGCGCTGATTTGAAAATTTTTTTGTGTGAATGTTTAGTACCATGGGATACATCACATATAATACAGGTTTTTTTCTCGTGCAGAAATTATGCAAATTAGATGAACTTTGATTTTTTCAGTGCTACTTACACACAGCAAGTGCACGTATCCATACGGCTCGGGGCTAAAGGCTGTATTTACCAACCGATCTTCACAAAACTTCTTGGGTACCTCTGTTATCACCTTGGGACGAGAACGAGTGTTTCTGAGTGCGGTCCAAAATTCAAGATGGCTGCCAGTGGCCATTTTGTACCGAAATTAGGTCTAATCAGTTTTTTGTACACAACTTCTATACGGCTCAGGCTAGAGGCCGTATTTTTTAACCGATCTTTACAAAACTTCTTGGGTACCTTTGTTATCACCGTGGGATGAGAACGAGTGTTTTGGGGTGTGGTCCAAAATTCAAGATGGCCACCAGCAGCCATTTTGTACCAAAATTAGTGCAATCAGTCTTTTGTACAGAACTTCTGTATGAAAGTTCTGATTTTAATAAATTTTTCTATGAATGTTTAGTAAAATGGAATACATCACATGCAGTACAGGTTTTTTTCTCGTGCAGAAATTATGCAAATTAGATGAATTTTGATTTATTTTGTGTTACTTATACACTGTAAGTGCACATGTCAATACGGCTCGGGCTAGAGGCTGTATTTATCAACCGATCTTCACGAAACTTCTTGAGTACCTTTGTTATCACCTTGGGACGCGAACGAGTGTTTGAGTGCGGTCCAAAATTCAAGATGGCTGCCAGAGGCCATTTTGTACCGAAATTAGGTCCAATCAGTTTTTTGTCACAACTTCTTTTCAGCTCGTATTTATGAACTGATCTTCACGAAACTTCTTGGGTACCTTTGTTTTCACCTTGGGACAGGAATGAGTGTGTTTTGGGGTGCCTTTGTTATCACTGTGCTATGAGAACAAATATTTTGGGGTTGAGTCAGACCCACTCTGGGACTCAAAGACTTCTTTTCTAGTTTAGCATCTGACTGTCACCCACCTTTACAATACTTTACCTATACATTTGTTACAGGCTACGGTCAGTATTTATGTACAGACCGTTACAATACTTCATATGTACCTTTGTTATCAGGTCATTACCTAGATGTTTGTCATTGCTGTGTCACATACTATACATGTACATGTCTTGACAAGTTGAGCTACAGTGTCATTGACACTTTCATTGAGAATAGCGCTGGCTGGTTTTGACCATTAAGTTGGGTAAAGGGTTAAAGCCTGAAATAGGTCTTTAAACATTAAGGTGCGTGTAGAACAAATCACAGAATTATTGCAGATTTGATTTGTGTTCGTAACTGTTGAGCTTATTGGCAGTGCCATTTATAGTATTTTGATAGAATGCAACCACAACAACTTTTGTTTTTCCTGATGTGAATTCCTCAATAGGTACTATCAGCAAATCTCAGTCAAGTGAGATACTGAATACTGAAACCGATGCCGAACTCAAAATTCCAATAACACCCATGTCTAGAGTAGCTGTACAACCCCAAAAACAATTCTAGCAGTGATAAAAGTTTGTGTAGATACACAATGAGCACATAACACTTTTATCTACTATTCAGTCAGCAAATCCCAAAACCATGACTTCTTGAAAATAGTCTTAAGTAAACAATAAAGTAAACTCAACTGATCAAAATAATGGGACAATGTTTTCAATTCTTTCAAGCCAGGGATAGTGATTGGCTGATGTTCGGCAATCGCATCTGACATCCATCGATTGACCATCGGTTTAAATGTTTGAACATCGGTTTGTGCCGATGGTTACATGGAACACCACAGGATCAAAATTGTTCATATTTACGTTCGATTAACGACCTCATACAAGCGGTAAAAAGCTTAATAAGATGCCACAATGATTGGCAGTAGTGTTGAAAAGATATGTCGATTATTCAACATAATATTCCACTCCATGTACAAGTTACACATTCACTGACAGCACCTGTCGATGACTATGAAATGCTGTTTCATCGTTTAATATCACTGTGTTGCTCGGTGGTTCTCTCCAGGTTCTCCTCCACCCGTAAAACTGTCACCTGCACCATATGACCATGGCTGTTAATGTGCCGTTAAACCTTAATAAATAAATATCACTGTCCGTTCATTTATAAACAATCTAGTTACCTAATTCTTCTTGAATCACAGTTAACACAAAGTGAACAATAACAAATTAACATAAAATACACTCATCAGATGATTGTTTTCACAGTCGGAGTATAACTTCAATCTGTTGTTCATCATGCATGTTACTTATTTATGTGAACAATCTAAAAATAGTGTATGGCCATTTTGGGCATGGACTTCTGGTATTGGTTATCATTTGTGCAATATATTTTTCCATTCAGGATTTTCCAGCACTAGTCGTCCGTAGACATTTGAATATGAAATTTAAGAAATTGAGTAATTGCAGTGTTAGAAGCCATTGGAAAATACAGCCGTTACGAATGTATTTTCAGTTGATTTCTGCTCCACAATGAAGGCAGTCTGAATTACTGGGTACAAAACAGGACCTACTTTTGTTTTGACCTGTATATCCATGTGGATTTTGAATCTAAAATTCGAACTAGAACATAAATCAGTAAGAAAATCAGGTACATAAATACATGTTTTATATTTTATTCAATTTCATCTTGAAACTAAATTTAAATGGCGGTGAAATTTAAGAATAGTATGAGCATAAGTAACCTATTTTTGCATTGATCAAAGAGGCTGCAGTGTTAACATGTTTCCGCCGATGTATTATATTTTAATACACAACAGTGATTCGCTCTGTAAAATTAACCCTTTTCTTTGTGTCCTTGAATCAACTTCTCATTTTGGTTGTGACTTCTGACATCAGCACTCACAATCGGCCAATTGTGCTCTCAACTGAGCAGCAGGTGGATGACGGTTGCAAATCCTTATCCGTTAATCATTACCCAATGGCATCTTGGGAATTCCCTGAAGATGAATGAAATTATACATGGTGATAAAAAATACAAACTCTGCCCCAGTATGCTATTTTCCATATTTTTGTTGTGCACATGGATCTCTTTAAATACATGACGTCACTTCATTTATAATTTTCAGAAACGTGCAAACCCACAATGACATTGACATTAGGTTTCAAAATTTTAAATTATTGTGATTCGTCTTCATATTTTTTAGAGTGGAAACCTGTTAATTGAATAACTACTTTGCCAATGAAAATTATTCAATTAACAGGAATATTCAATTAACAGGGATTGTGTCACTTTACGGTATTCTAGAGATAAACTTTGGGGGTGCGGTGGCATTGCGGTAACTGGTTCTCGTCAAATCACCGAAGTTAAGCAACGTCAAGCCCGGTTAGTCCTCAGATGGGTGACAGTCTGAGTGATCGATTCGGACTCCCGTGTTGTGTCCTTGGGCAAGGCACTTAACCCTGATTGTCCACATGGGGGCACAATGATGCCGTGTACTAAGGCATACTGCATGTCGATGGTGCGCATGTCTTCAACCAATCTAAGCCTGCCTGTGCTGCTGTGTGGAGTTTCGATGTTGGTGAGCTGGCAGCTGCTCATCGTTGCTTGGCGGTTCTCTCTGGGTACTCCGGCTTCCTTCACCCGTAAAACTGTCTCGGTCATGATTAGCCACTAAGCATAAGTATGCGACCTTAAAAACACCAATAAATATGATAAACAACTTGAAAAGTCCGAGAGGGCCTACTGAAAGGGATATCCTATGTGAGGTAAAGTATTCTTTAATAAATAAATAGCCTGACCGGTTTCGTTCCTTTTGGGAACTCGTCAGAGGTGATGTTGTGTTGTAGTGGGATATAGATTTTCCGTCCTATTTATACTATTTTTGGTAGATGCAGATCCAGCCATATGATTGGTTAATAAATTTGATTGTTTAAAATCCATTTCCGGTTAATGATGTAACAATACAAGAAGAATGATTTAGAATAAGGGGGCGTAACTCGGTGTTAGTCTAATGTGCCGGAGTATATGTAAACATGGATTTTAATCTATTTCAGGTGTGGTATAGGGTATTGAATGGTTTTAAGGTCACTTTAATTTATGAAAAAGTGTATTTACCAGAAAACCGATTAGAACAGTGGTACCAGCGTGGTGTTCAGCTATGTTAAAAAATCATAAGAAACAGATGTTTTGTAAAAAGATTATTGTCGATAAAGATAATGATAGACGCGTATAAATTTGTTAAATATTTGATATGAGTTTTTGCAGAGCTGCTGAGGCGTAAAGTAAAACTTTGTCAGAATTGTATAACTCGGGTACCGAAACGTGTGGTGGTGTATTCCCGCTATGTGATGCTATGGTTGGATGTGGTGGTCCGATGTCCGTATTAACGTGGATGTTGTCCCAATTGACAGTTTCGGTCTGACTGGTCTCCAATTGTTTTGGAGATGGATATAGTGGTGAACATGCCGGCGGTATGTGATGGGTGAACTTTCTCCATGGATAATGAAGTCTTGTAGTCCTGGACGTTTGGGCCCTTGGTAAAGGTGAGATGGGGTCTCCAATTTGTAGTTCTTTAATTATCTCGTTGAGTTCAACATCTGTGTGGGTGTCTGCTCTTAGAGGTGAGATTGGAGAGTATGAGCTCATTTCATGTGGGATATTTTTCAGTTCATCTGATGTCCTGTAGGGTGGTGTTGTCTTTAAAGGTGAAATTGGGGTGGACATGCCCATGTCTTTACAGATAAGCTGGAGGTGTTCAGTTTCCAAGTTGGTGTTCATAGTCGGCCAGGTGCATTGGGTTGTACAGTTATATAGTGTCTTATTATTATGGCAGGTACTTAATAAATGTTTACGGTAGCAGTCAGATCTTTTAAAACTTTTTCCACAGGTATCACATTTTTTGGCGAAGCCTGTACAGTGCACAACATTGATGTGTCTTTCTAGTCCTTGTCTGTGTCTTGAGGTGTCACAAACGAGACATCGAAAAGGCCCCATGATAAAAGTATATAGCTCCGTAACTTGGTTTTCTCTCGATTAAACCTGTGTTACGCTGTTGTGATTGTGACGTAATTACGTTGTTTATGGTATAATCGGCTACATAGGTGAGCGGCGTGTTGGAACAGATAGTATAAAATATAAATATAAATAATAATCACTAGAAGTCCTTTCTGTTCAGGCCGAATGGTTGTAGCGTTCTAAGGGTGAGGATCCAATGGACCTCTTGCGTCCGGCGCTGTATGGTGGTATTGGGTCCTTCTGGGTCGGAGTATAGGACCTGTATGATGCGGTAACTTAAGTCCGATATATGATGGGATGCTTGGTTAAAATGGATGCTGACTGGGGTGTCCCGTTGGTGTTTAATGTCAGCAATATGTTCTCGAATGCGAGTGCCGAAATTTCGTTTGGTTTCCCCAACATATTGTTTGTTGCATTGATTGCAGTTTAATAGATAAATACAGTTCTGGGTGAGGCAGTTAGTGCAGTGGGGCCCTTTGTAGCGTTTAGATGTGGATGTACTTTTGAACCACATTTTCTGCGGCAAATTAGGGCATATTGGGCAGTTTGATTTGGTGCATTTGGTACGTGGATTTTTAATAATTTGTCCACTGATATCATTATGGGAGAGTTGGGGGAGTTTAGATCAGGTGAGCAAGTCTTTTAGGGAAGCATTTCGTCTGTAGGCTAATAATGGTGCGTGTTGGAATAGACTACGCCCCGGTTCAGAATTGCTGAGTATCGGCCATAGTCGTCTAATATAGGAATAAATAGTGGTGTTTAATGGGTGATATGTGGTCACAAATGGAATTTTGTCCGTCGGTTGGTCTTGTATTAGTTGTTTGTTGATGAGATCTGATCTGTTAATGGCAATGGCTTTATCCATGGCGGTTTTGAGTATTTCCGGTTCTTCTAAAAGGACTTCTAGTGATTATTATTTAACACCAATAAATAAATAAATAGAGATAAACTTTGCATTTATTCTATTCATCTGGTTTGACAGAGCTACATTAGCTCTGTTAAGATATAAAAGGTTAAATGCCTACATTGGATGTACTGAGGCCAAATAGGTCCATAAACAAAGGAAAACTGGGGATAATTTGTAGACAGGTTACAAGATTTTTTTATTCAATTAACAGGAGTTTACTCTTATACCTAGATTCAAAAGAACAGGTCAAATTTGTACTGGAGGTATGGTAAATGGTTTTGTGTTGGGGAAATTATATTCAATTAACAGGGTTATTCACTCAAAAGATATCCAATTAAGTGGGCGGCACCACTGTATTTTCGTACTTTGCATTGTTTATGTACTGGATTGTGCCATTCCCTTCAACATGGAATACATGTTGATGGAAACAAGATGCACCGTTAATTTCAGCTTTGCCAATTTTTGAAGTGAATGATTTGTGATTACCAGTTCCACTGAAATAAAAAATCCATCGGGTGTTTGTAGGTTCATTTCTCCTGACATCATGTGACTTTTATTGTTAGTGCAATAATGGCGCATGATCTTTCTCGCGTCGATATTGTTATCACTATCGATATTACTGTTTGCAGTTGCATTTTTAGGTAAATGGTAGATAAAGACTGAGGGAGCATGCTGGCTCACCAGTTATGGTATTGGACTTCAAACCGAAAAGTCCACAGTTCAGTCCCTCTGCCAAACTAGGTATAATAGGATAAATGCAAAGTTTATCTCTAGAATACAGGAAAGTGACACAATCCCTGTCAATTAAATACTCCTGTTAATTAAATAATTTTCATTAGCAAAGCAGCTATTCAATTAACAGGGTTCCACTGTACTACCAAGTCCTCAGATTTTGTGTTTTGCCGTTTTCATCGGCTGCTCAATCTTGTTGGCTGCTCAATCTTAATGGCTGATTGTGCTTACAGCACTCTACAGAAATTAAAATGCATTGCATTTTTATTTTAGAACATTGCATGAGTTGGATTTTATGCAGGTGAAACCTGCTCGTGGCTTCTATAAGATAACAGTAAGTGTTGCACCAAAGAAAGCTGATACCAGGCTTATTGGCACTACTGGAGCAGTGGTATGTACACAGTTTGCTATACTTGAGTTAGTTATTAAATTTTGGACAGTGTAGTATATCAGTTTCCATTATCTGTGTACAGGTCATGTGATGCGAACCATCCTCTACTCTTCTTCATGTTCATAGTCTGCACTTTGGGACCTGCTTTACCAAGCAAATCATAACTTGTAGATTGTTGTTCACTGTGGTTTAAAAATTCTGCTTTTAGGGGTGCACAGTATCAGGCTTGGCAATTTCAGGAGAGCGATTTTTTAGCTCTCCTTACTGCCCTCCTGAAAGAATTAAGGAGAGCGAAAAATTGCCCTCCTAAATATTTTGGTCTGGGATGGTTGAGATTACATGTATTATGCTCACATTAAATTTTTGTTGTAAAGCAAAAATGTAATTTAACTTCGAAGTCACATAACATCACGTAATTTCATTTTGAAAGTGGTTTAGTGGTAAAAGGTAATGGCTGCAACCATACCCAAACACAGCAATATTTTTTTTCTGTCAGTTTCAAGTTCAACAACTGACATCACAGTTTGAGGGGTAATTATTCAAGGAATATTGACACTATAATATACTACCATTACTACTATCCTGTCACTTGAAGCACTTGCACCAGGATGTGACTGTAGATTCAAGCAGACCTGTTGTCCAAGAAAGTCATAAGCCTACCACTACCACCTTCAACCCCCCTTGGGGGGTTGAAGGTGGTAGTGGTAGGCATATACTTTCTTGGACAACAGGTCTGGGTACACACACAGGTCTTGTCAAGTGTGTGTTCGGTTGTTGAGTGAGACATCTAGATGTCTAAGAGATTTCGCTTTACCTCAGTAAAGTTAATAAAATCACTGATGTAGTCTGTTGGTTTCAGTTTCAATGAGTTCGTTCAACTGGATACTTAAAATGCTGTGTAAAGCTAATTGCTCTCCTAAGCTGATTGAGGAGAGCGATTTTTTGCCCTCCTGCATTTTTCAGAATGCCAAGCCTGCAGTATTCAAATTTAATTACCGGTGTATCGTAGACTAGTTTAGAATCTGAATGTAGTTATCAGTACCTGTGACATATAGTCACTGATACTGTTGAGTAAATCCGTATTGATACAATTGATGAGTGGATATATCGATACATGAAAATGGGGACTTATATAAGTTGTAGACTGTTGACAGTAAACACAGTAATTATTCAAATAAGACTTTAAGGATTTGCCCGGCTTGCTATATATTTTTAGTTATTGTTCATTGCAGGTACACTTTGGTGAAGTAACATCAATAAATTTATGTACAGGCAGATTAAATATCTCTTGTAATCAATATCTGGGTGGCTCAGTAGGTAGAGGTGCAGGTGCAAGCCGTGAGGTCCTCTGTTTGAATCCCACCTGCGGCAACCACGTTGTGTCCTTGGGCAAGACACTTCATCTCCATTGCCTGTGTGGAGGCACGGTGTACTGAGGTGTACTGCACGTCGATGGTGCACTTGTCTTCAACCAATGCTAACCCTGCTTGTGTGGAGTTAGTATGTTGGGGAGCTGACATTTGCTTGGTGGTTCTCTCCGGGTACTCCGGCTTCCTCCACCCGTTAACTGTCACGGTCATGATTAGCCATTGTGCATAAATATATGACCTTAAACGTGAATAAATAATAAATAAATAAATCAACATCTGGGGCGATTATTATTCTCTTAACACACAATTAAGCCTCACATGAAGCATGTACAGCCTAAATAAACATTCTGGCTACCTGCACGTGCTGGGTGAAGCAGCTAAGAAAACATCCATCATTTATATTGTTAAAACTGTTTTTTTCATTTGTAACTCTAATGAGTTGTTGACAGCAGTTCACAACAGTAGTTATAAATTTGGGCGGAGATTGTGCAATGATGAATACTTTCAAAATGATAACGGTATCGTTTTAGAAATGTAAATATCGAATTACCGGTATACCATTCAGCCCTATCTGCTTTACTGGTAATATAGGACACACAACTAAAGCCTGAGGTGGAAGTCTTCCAAAGTGGGCAGCATACGTATAAACATTTAGCACAACTTAACTTCATATCTATGTTGCAGTCATGATATAGCCAAAGATGCTGAAAATTATTAAGAAAATAATAACCTGTAGTCTACACTAACCATATTAACCCTTGAAGATCTAGTGATTTTTCCACTCCTCGAGAGTCACACCAGATTTGTAGTTATTTCTAGGCAAGTCTTGGCTGCCTATTTAGGCAGCCAAGACTTGCTTAGAAACAACTGTCAAGGTAAGTTTGCCCAAAGTCTGAATGTTGTGGCATCTGTTCTGTTGCAGCCAGAATTAATGGTTTTGTGTAACTTTCTGATAGATTACAATGCTTGCCTCTTATTTTGGGCTTGAGCTCCATCACAAAGTATAAATAGTTAAATTCTAAACTGTAGGTGGACACAATATTGTCATTGAAGAAAAAGATCATATACTACCAGTGTTTTGAGTTTAACCCTTTACCAAACACGAAAAATAAGATTACACTCGCAAAACCAAAATTTTCTAATAATTGTATAGGCCATACAAAGTTGATTGTCTGTTTCTCAGGCCATTTTTTCCAAAAAAAGCATGCGGGCGGGCGTTTTTTTTTTTTTCTTTTTATTTTCTCCCAGAGAGGTTGTTTGTGGTAATTTGACGCCCACCCAAACGCCTGGTGGACCACGCAACATTTCGCAAATATATTGGTTATTCACCATAGGGGTGTTGGGTCGTAAATGAAGTGGGGTTTGAATGTTTGTTTTTTCAGTGAAACGTGAAAATTATAACACAGGACGAAAGTCGTGAAATGTCTCTGGGACAAATCAAATGTCGTAGTGCCAACTTTCAGAGATTTATTTTACCAAAAAAAAAAAAATCCTTTCACAACCTGCCTAATAAAATCGTGAATCACAATTTTTTCCCATTATATTCAAAATTATTACAACCCATTTGAATGGGCAGTTCATCCATAAATCATATTTTTTTGAAATCTGAAAATGAAATACAAAATGAATGTTTGCGTGTTTTTATTAACCAATTCGACCGCACATACCTGCCTGTATGCGATTTATTTTCAACTACGACTGTTACTTTTATATCAAACAACGGTTACTATTAGTTATCCAATTATCCTGTATCTCAAATGCATTTGTTTAAATTAACTGGGAAACTCATAGCGGTTTCAAATAACAGTACACAAATTACCAATGACAGCCATTTACAATACAAATGTTACTAAAAATAAATGCCAGGAGACTGTGTTCCATTCAACATAGCACCTGACTTTGCAGACTTTCTGAGGGTTGGTGCGAATCAAACGTGGTACGAATCGACCATTCCCCTTTGTGACTGTTTGTTGTCAGACTGAAAGACACCTTCCTTCTTGCTGTCATTATGACTTACCTTTTACAGAATAAAACATTTTCTGCCATGAATATTGCTAAAACCCACCCACTTTATTAAAGTATGATGTAGAAAAAGCTTTAAGTGTGTTAATTTAAAATTTGCGAACGCATCGATATCGATTTACCGAAATGAGCACAATATCTCAAATTTTTTTTGAAGATTTTTTGGTGTCATAAAAAGGTTGCATGCGCACCAAAAATGACCATGCGCGCGGGGTTGAGAAACAGAGGTTCTTTTTTTTATGGCCATATCTTCAGGTTTTACCATCAAAACATCACTTAACCCTGATTGTCCAGATGGGGGCATGATGAATCTGTGTACTTCAACGTACTGCACGTCGATGGTGCACATGTCTTCAACCAATCTAACCCTGCCTTTGCTTCAGTGCAGAGTAACGATGTTGGGGAGCTGGCAGCTGCTCGTCGTTGCTCGGTGGTTCTCTCCGGGTACTCCCGACTTCCTCCACCTGTAAAATTGTCATTGTCATGATTAGCCATTGTGCATAAGTATGTGACCTTAAACACCAATAAAGAATACCATCAAAACATAGCTTGTGACTCCTTATTGGAATGGTGCACAATCCAAAGAGAGGTCATCAGGTGTGTTTTAAAGGCAAAAATTTGAAAAATAACATTTCATTTTTAGCTCAACTTTGGCGTAGCCAAATTTGAGCTTTTGTCATGGCCAGGAGTCCGTCTGTCCGTCAACAATTCAATACGGCTCGGGCTAGAGGCCGTATTTATGAACCGATCTTTACGAAACTTCTTGGGTACCTTTGTTATGACCGTGGGACGAGAACGAGTGTTTTTGGGTGCGGTCTGAAATTCAAGATGGCCGATGGCAGCCATTTTGTACAACATTAGGTGCAATCAGATTTTTGCACAGAACTTCCATATGAAAGCGCTGATTTGAAAAATTTTGTGTGTGAATGTTTAGTACTATGGGATACATCACATATAATACAGGTTTTTTTCTCATGCAGAAATTATGCAAATTAAATGAAGTTTGATTTTTTCAGTGCTACTTATACACATGTCAATACGGCTCGAGCTAGAAGCTGTATTTATCAACCGATCTTCACGAAACTTCTTGGGTACCTCTGTTATCACCTTGGGATGAGAGTGTTTCTGAGTGCGGTCCAAAATTCAAGATGGCTACCAGTGGCCATTTTGTACCGAAATTAGGTCTAATCAGTTTTTTGTACACAACTTCTATACGGCTCAGGCTAGAGGCTGTATTTATGAACCGATCTTTACGAAACTTCTTGGGTACCTTTGTTATCACTGTGGGATGAGAACAAGTGCTTTGGGGTGTGGTTCCGAAATTCAAGATGGCCACCAGCAGCCATTTTGTACCAAAATTAGTGCAGTCAGTCTTTTGTACAGAACTTATGTATGAAAGTTCTGATTTGAATAAATTTTTGTATGAATGTTTAGTAACATGGAATACATCACATACAGTACAGGTTTTTTTCTCGTGCAGAAATTATGCAAATTAGATGAATTTTGATTTACCTAGTGCTACTTATACACTGTAAGTGCACATGTCAATACGGCTCGGGCCAGAGGCTATATTTATCAACCGATCTTCACGAAACTTCTTGGGTACCTTTGTTATCACCTTGGGATGAGAACGAGTGTTTCTGAGTGCGGTCCAAAATTCAAGAGGGCTGCCAGTGGCCATTTTGTACCTAAATTGGGTCCAATCAGTTTTTTGTCACAACTTCTATACAGCTTGTGTTTATGAACTGATCTTCACGAAACTTCTTGGGTACCTTTGTTTTCACCTTGGGACAGGAATGAGTGTATTTTGGGGTGCCTTTGTTATCACTGTGCTATGAGAAGAAATATTTTGGGGTTCAGTCAGACCCACTCTGAGACTCAATGATTTCTTTTCTAGTTTAGCATCTGACTGTCACCCACTTTTACAATACTTTACCTATACATTTGTCACAGGCTACGGTCAGTATTTATGTTCAGACCGTTACAATACTTTATATGTACCTTTGTTATCAGGTTGTTACCTAGATGTTTGTCATTGCTGTGTCACATACTATACATGTACATGTCTTGACAAGTTGAGCTACAGTGTCATTGACACTTTCATTGTGAATTGTGCTGTCAGATTATTTCCATTACATTGGTTTACCCAAAGCACAGGATTTCAAACTTTGTTATTTTAATTATTTATTGTTTTTATGCCCTCGTGACTGAGAGTGGGTGGGGAAGGGGGTATTGTTTTGCCTATGTCTGTCTAGTCTTCCATCCGCCAGTCCTCGGAATTAGCGACGGCATTCGGCAACGCCGCCGCCGTGGGGCATGATGGCAGCATTTTCTTGCCGTCGCAAATTGGCAGACGTAATATTTTTTTACTTGTCCCAATTACCTGAAGTCCGTCAGAACTGATCATCCAACCCTACATAACATGTTTTATAGGCGTAACTGGTGTATAAAATCAATATTTGTGGAAATATCTAATATTAATTAATTTGAAAGTAAGTTTGTACAAAATGTATGTGGTTGAAATACTGTTCATAACCAGTTGTTTTTCGTTTGTGTTTTTTCGAAAGAACCCCCTTGTTGACTATAATGCACGTTTAAAATAACCCAGGAATTCCTGGGCAATTCCCTTTTGACGTCACACCTTACATAAATACAACCAATCAAATTCTTCGTTTCATGAAAGTATGCTAAATTGGTGTACTGGGACAATGCGGCAGTTCTATTGGTCACTGATGTAATCTCAACAGAGCACGTGGTCATGTTCCATTTTAATTTTAGCATTCTCCACTTGTGGCATGATGTAAACTGTACAATCTCAAACAAACTGAATTGGAAAACAATCGGTTCAATACAAAAAGAAACGCATTGAGCACAAAACAAGGGTGAGTTGGAAAATAATTCTGGTTGTGTTTATCGGGTCAGAGTCAACTCATCCCGGGTTGATGCGCAATGCAAATATTTCTGTCTCTAACAGTTACTGTCAAAACCGATAGGCTGATAATGCATGGATGCGAGTTACAACCAGCCCCTAAAATTAGGACAACCAGTCAATCAATTGATCACTTTTAAAATCGAACTACAGATTGTCCAACTGACCACCCACCAGAGATCTCTTGTCCATTCGAAGTCAGCTGTTCTGATTAATGATTATTCACTTAGTGTCACAATACTGTCATCCAAACAATTCAATTCAAATGTGCCGTCGCTGATAAAAATTTGCCGTCGCAGAATTTTTGGCGGCGGCAATGTTGTGCCGTTGCAATATTTTCCTAATTCCGAGGACTGCATTCGCATTTAGGATACAAGGTCTTTCCACCTAACTCCTCTTACAGTTTTTAGCTCACCTCGACAAAGTCCATCTGAGCTTATCTAATTGCTCTCTGTCCGTTATCTGTCCATTGTCGGCCAACACCATGTTTTGGTCTTCTCCAAAACCACCAGGCCAATTCAACTGAAAGTTTGAGTGAGTGATGGACCTGAAGGGTAGTGCTGGTCGGTTTTGAAAAAATCAGTCGGTTTCGGTTTCGGTTCGGTTTTTAACAAAAAACTCGGTTCGCGGTTTCGGTTTCGGTTTTTTTACACCTCCGTATTCAATGCATTTTTCTACTAGAAGTCGCGGTTTGAAGAGCCTCGTGTGCCCGGCTGGAGCGCCCGTTTAACGTAAAAGTTGATGACATTGCCAGCACCGCTCGTAAGTCGAACATCAGTTACGCATTTCTGACTTTCTGCTCTGCTTAATACTTAGTAAATAGTAATCAGGACAAAGTGTTAGAAATGCGAAATGTTCTCACAAGTCACCAGATTGTTTTTAAATCTCCCACAAAAGTGTGTTCTGTTGCTTTTGGACCTTGAAACATTTCAGTATGGGGTGTTTCGTAAAGAAAAGTGCCGAAGCGTCTTACTTTGCTGATATTATAAAATACAGTAACTTACCTTACCTCAAGTAATCAAAAAATTCCATGGGTGAACGAAATTAATTCCTGTGCCGCCAAGTTGCGGAAGTGACTGTTGATTCAGGAACAGATCTGTTAACAGCAATTACGGCATGTTTTTTTCACAGAACTGGTGCAATTCGGCTTTGCTCGGGACAATTCCGGAAAATAACCCACAAGTTCTAGCAGCAAATCTTTCTACAAATTACAGGAATTTCAAGGAGAAAACCAGATGAAATTAAAGGATCTTTCAGGAAACATTTTACACTTGTATGCAAGATGTAGCGTTCAGAAATGATAATTTAAATTCCATCACTTGAATAAGGGGTTGAATGATTGATCATCAGATGTATTTTCATATAGCACCTCGACCATGGATAACCAACTCCGCTTCCTTGAATTTTCAGGATCGGGTTCAACATAAAAGGGTTTCCACTTTTCAGGTCATGGAAAGTGGGTGTCGAGGGTGCGGGACGTTTCAGCCCTTTACCAGTTCGGCCCCGGGACGTTTCGGCCCGGGACGTTTCGGCCTCGATATTTTTTTAAACCTAAGACGTAAAGTTATCAGGGAAAATATCGAGGCCGAAACGTCCCAAGGGCCGAAACGACACTTGGAAGGGGACGTTTTGGCCTCCATAATTTGAAAAGTGTTTTACTACTCACCAATATAAGGAATAAAAAAACCCCAGAAAATCCATTAAAACCCACAAGTAAAACGAATGAGAAAAAGACACATGATGTCTCACATCCCTCTGTCACAAAATTTCTGACTTAATGAACCTTGCTTAATTAGATTGAAATTTCGCTGTTCAACATCTGACTGGTTGTTTTGATTGTTCAGTCTTTGAAGGCTCAGCCAATTAGACGTTTGGGGTTTATAATCAAATGAGGGGTTTCATTCGGTCGAGGCCGAAACGTCCCGAAAAAAACACCGAGGCCGAAACGTCCCGAGGCCGAAACGACCCTGAACCGGTGTCGACACTCGACACGCAAGGACTTTCAAGGAGGCACAGGGTTGACCGGAACCTTGCTGACCTGAGTTTCACCAATCAGGGTGGTGTGAATGACTGAGGCATGTGTTTCGAAGTTTCAAAACGGGAGTTAAATATATATCCATTATCCTCTGTTTTTATACAAATTACTCCTGTCTGAGTGTCTGTGAAAAACAAAGCAAAACAATTTGGCTGGTTTTGCAATCATCAATCAGTGGTTTGAATTTTATTAATAACAATTTTCAAACAAACAACGAGAGCAATACTGTTTAAAAGTTAAAACACAAAACTTGAAAAAGCACTAGGAACATATACTGCGTCCCAAATAATAACACAAGAACTTGAAAAATTCGATACTCTCAGCTTGTAACAGTATCCATCTATAATTTCTATAATTTCTTCCCAAAAGACACAAGCGCGGGGCGTGAGGGGGGGGGGGGGGGGGCGGTTGGGGTTCTGACAAAAAATACGAAAGGATTTAGCGGTGTATTCATCTGTGAATCACATGGTATGAATACTTATGATGAGTGTTATCCTAAAAGATTTGAGAATTTGCACTACAAAAAGTTAAGAAACTGTAAGATGTTAGATTGATTCCTAATAGGTGTGTGTGTGTGGGGGGGGGGGGGGGGGGGGGTGTGAATCATATGCCACGTGGGTCATTGGGGAGGGCAGGACAAGCCGGTCAGTAACCATATTATTGACTCGTCGTCTGCGTGATTCTATTTTTGGTAAATTTTCACCCTAAAACCATTCTGTCCTTAAGTGTATTCTATTTAGCATTCACCTGAAAAGAGAATGGTTTTAAGGCAATATACTCATTATACTAGCTGCCATGACATACGGACCGATACTGCTCCTTTAACACTTAGGTGATTTTTATGCCCTGTCGGTCAGCAAATACCCTGTCATCCTGTGCCTACGTTAATCTAATTGTTAATCTCTTCCCTTCAGTGAGGGACCAAACATAGCAATTTCACTGACCTTATATATAAAATAAGCGTAGCTGAGGGTTCTCAATAAAACTATACAAATATGGATATCATTAGAACTTGATCACCAAGCCAGTTCCATTGATACCCAAATATTTGTATGGTTTTATTGAAAACATGTAGAATTGTTTTAGGAAAGGTGTGAAATTAGGCCCAAAATTATTTTCAACAAAGGTTGTGTTGATTAAAGGATTAACCTGACCACAAAATGGCGGAGAATGCGACCAGTATTACACTGTTCTAGCTTTTGTTTTTGTTTCCACCTTCTATTTCCAAATATAGATTACGAGTCCTCATTGGAACGAACTTCAAGTCCCCCCTCCCTCTCCACACATTCTGTGAGTGTTTGTGTGTGTGTGTGTGGTGGGGGGGGGGCAGCAAGAACATGGAAGGTCAGGGGCACTATACTTGTTGTTGGCTAGTCTGTGGACCCTCTACGTCTTGATGCGGGTATCCCTGGGCCCCAAAAGCTCAAGGGTATCCACCTCGGTGCGTAAAAAGTTCAGAGGAAAGAGCTATCGGAATATCTAAAATTATAAGGTTATTTAGGGAGTACTGCTCCCGTCTACGATATTTATAGAGTTCGAACCGGAGAATGCTTTGAATAAACATGACTAAATAGTATAAAAGTATATCTGGAAGAAGACAATAGTGTCACAATACTTTTAAATTATTGAGCGTACATTGTGAAAATATATTTATTTTTTTCTTTCGTGTGTGTGCGTGGGGGGGGGGGGGGGGGTGGTGGCAAAAGATAAATTCGGCTGTGTGACTTGTGTGTGCGATGAAAATTCAAGAAATTCGGTGAAATTTGTCCAATTTTCATTTAACAAATTTATTTGTTCCCCATCGGCATCTGGACATCCCAGAAACACAGATATTGAACAACCAAATTTGTTGTATTTCTAATTTTCTACACACATAGAGGGAGACTGTGCGTGCGAAGAGACGCGCGCGGAAGTACACATGATGACACCATCCACAGATACCCGCACTCGCTGCACAACCTTTTTTTTTTCATTTTTATTTTTGCTACAGAAACATAGGCTATGACACCTAACAAGAACGAGTGAGAGGTGCTCGACCGCTCGTTCCCGAAAGGGGTCACAATCAGAGATTTTTAAGCAAAAAACTACAATTTTTAGTCAAAGCAAATTTTTTCACGAGTGTCGTCTCACTTTTCTGCTCATAATGAAGGGCAAGTGACAAGCAATCTAAAAGTGAAAATTACAGGGACAAACAACAAATTATTGGGAAATTTTATTTTTGCTTGAGAGTTCGGAGATTGTGGCTCAGTGTAATGAGCTGTTCCGCGTTTTTCGGATTTAGACTACTACGTCTGTTGGATATTACAGCTCCAGCCTTACTAAATATTCTTTCACTCGGGACAGACGTTGCTGGACTGGAGAGGTAAATTCTGCACAGTTTAGAAATGTTGGGAAACCGACTGCTGTTCTCAGACCACCACATATAAGGTGAGTCAGATGGGTCAATAAGGGGCTCCCTTGAGTATAGCTCTAGTTCATACTCCATTCTGGAACGAATGTCATCAACTCTATTGGTATTAAAATTTTCCTGCTGCTTTTGAGTAACCATCTGTCGGAATACAGACCAAAAGTCAGAAGACTCCTTCCCAGACTCAGTGCATGGCGTGGGTGTATCTTTCTCAACTTTATGGGCAGAATCAGCTAATAATTCATTGGGTGTGTCACTAGTGACGCTAGTTCCACTACTCGAAGCACTTGAGCATTGCGACTGTGATATATCCTGAAATCTCCCAACCCTGGGGTGGGGTTCAGTCTCCAAAGCCTGTGCGTGCTGAATTTCTGTTTCAGGTGTTTTATGAGAAGGTACTATTATTTTACTGTCCAAAACTCTGTCATTGCTAGTCCCCAAACTCCCCATAGCTTGTTTTTTCTCAAAATTATTTATCATGAGATCTAATATTTTATGAAATGCTGAATCTTTAGATTTCGCAGAACTAAATGCAAACGTTTTGAAACGTGGATCTAAGTAAGAGGAAACCGCGAACAAATCATTATTCTCGTAATCGGGCCACCTAGTTTCAATGTTAGATAAGACCACTTTTGCAAAACCATCCAATGGTGAATATTTCAGTTTATTTGAAAGGATATTCAGAGTCGGGATAACTAAAGATAGAGTAGCATACCGGGAAGCAGAGAGCATTTCGGTCGCGTCCTCAAATGGCTTCAAAACACTAACATAGTTTTGAGCCGTTTTCCATTCATAAGACGTTAAGTTTGGGATTTTGTCAGTGGAGGATAAAATTACACTCAATGGTTCTTTTTGTTCAACAAGACGCTCAAGCATGTGATAGGTGGAGTTCCACCGGGTGGGGCATTGCTGTTTTAGTTTATGGGGAGTTTTGTTCAGTTGCTTTTGTATTTCACCAAGTTTATGTGTTGCCTTAGCACTGTGGTGAAAATGTGTAACTATAGCTTTCGCTTTAGCAATAACTTTTATTGTGTCGGGGAATTTCTTTATGCCATCATCCAGGACAAGTTGCAGGGTATGGGCAAAACACCTCAATGGCGTAAATGTACAAGAAGGGAGCATTTTAAGCGCGGCTTGTACATTGGAGGCGTTATCAGAAATGACGAAAATGGGAATTTCCCTCGAGTCATAATCTGGAACCCAATTTTTAATACAGTTTAAAACCTGTGTAGAAATGTTAACAGCATTATGGCTTTCTGGCATGTTTAGAACATTTAAGCAAAGATCATGTACTGAGCAGTCCTCTGTCATGAAATGCGCGGTAACTGCCATATAGGCATCATTAGCAACACTCGTCCAGTGGTCTATTGTGATGCCCAACCCTTCACATCCCTCTAACTTTTCTTCAATCATTCTTTTTGACTCGTCATACAACTTTGGCACATGACTATTCCTAAGTGACCACCGTGTTGGGATTTTATATGCCGGTTGAATTGACCCAACAAAACGTTTGAAACCTATGTCGTCAACAATTGATACTGGTTGAATGTCCAGGCAAATCATCTCTGTCAATTTTTTGTCCCCATCTGTTTGACGTTGGTCATTGGCTTCCCATTTCTTTGTATTGCTAGCAAAACCATCCAGCTTCAGTTGCTTCGACATTGTGTTATCCCTCCCCTGAAAAAAAAAAAAAAATACAATTGAATAACAACGTCAAACAGATGGAGGCAGAAAATTGGCAGAAATTATTATTTGCATTGACATTCAGTCAGTATCTACTGTTGACATCGGTGGTGGAACCAGGATTCCAAAAGAATGGGGAGGCATTGGGGTGGGGGAGGGGTGCTCAGCACGACATGCCAAAGCCCGAGGGCCACAGGCTGGAAGTGGTGGAGGGTACGGAAGGGGTGCTCGGTGAGGGCCTCTCCACCCCAGATGAATTTCTTATTTTAACATTTCTCGGAAGAGATTTCGTGGCTCCTTTTTTAAATATTTTAGAGTAATACTAAGACAGTTAAAGACACAGTCATGTTGTCAAGGGACTGTGATATTAACGTGTGATAAACGCTTTACGGCCTGTGCATAATTCGGGAGCTGCAGAGCAAAGTACCCCTACCCCAAACCCTCGGCTCTGATTTGTATTCATTAATTTGTTCATTCATACCTGATCTATCGTCGTTAGCATGTTTGTAATCTTTGTTGTTTTGTATTTTTTGTAAGCACTTTACCCCATCTTCATGGGAATATGTGATAAAATAAAATGTGAATATGTGAAATGTTATATATTTCCCCTTGTTACTTAACGCTTCAACACTCAACAGTGTCAGTAGAAAAATGCGTATACGCCTTCTATACGGATGTTATTGGGACAAACTGGGTGATGTCCTAATCCAAATTCCAAAACATTGTCAGTCTCGGATATAACAGATCAAGTTAAGTTAAAAAAAGCGGGTTTCACGCTAATCTCGGGTGAAGCGAAACGCCCAAAACTAAATAAAACGTTGGTTTCACGCCAACCTTAGGTGGGACGGAACAACCAAAGTGAAAATTTCACCTGGGACCCCCCGGTTCCTACGCCCTCGATCTTTTGATCAGCATTGCCCCCCCCCACTCTCCCATCCCAAATGTGTCATCTATAGTATAGATATTTTTCAAGGGCTAGTTTTTCTTTATATCGTAACCATTGGAATAATCTTTTGGTTCGAATTGTCCATAATTCATGTTCTATTGTTAGATTTTTAAAAAAAGATGGAAAGTACTGAACTACTGATGAAAATTACCCGAGTCGTTTCGTTCCTTTTTGGGTACGAATCGACTCAGTACGAAACGACCCAGTACGAAAGGGAAAAGGAACGAAACGACCCGTAACCCCTGGGACGACAACAGTGAAAAACCCACATGGGATAAACTGACTTAATAAATGGGACGAAACAACCATGGGGCGGAACGTCGAGAACCCTGCAGTGTGTCTCGTGTTGCTTCATTTCCAAAATAAATTAACATAATAAAATCAGAAAGTCTGGTCAGCTGATCTAATATCCCTGACAACTGCCTCCGAGTTCCACCCAGTTATCACAGTGAAAAAAAAAATCCGAGTGAATGGACGTGTACCATGTGAACTTGTGAAGTTTGTGTTTTTGAGGTTTATTTTCAATTTTATGAATGAGGAATTTATAGTGTACAAGTGGACAGTAAGTGTTAGCATTATTTAACCCCCCTCTCATTTACAGCTCAGTACATTTCAATGAATTAAACATTGAACACAGAAGAGATTTCTTTCCTTACCTTGCTTCTTGGTCGCTTTTCTTTTTTTCTCTCATTTTCGATCTCTGACAGTTTGCTAAATTTAGCCGGGTGGTGATTCTTTAAATGTCTTTGAAGATTTGATGTGTTGCCACACTCGGCGATGATTGTTTTGCCACACGTATTACACACAACATTTCTTTCATCTTTTCTTTCAAAAAAAGTGTAAACGGCGCTGCGCTGTTTTGATAGTTCAGACGACATTTTACTTGATCGAAATAGGTGATCGGCGGATCTACCGAGTGCCGAACGTGTCTTCATGAAAATCGCGAAGGTTTGGTTTTTTCAAAATTTCGGTTTCGGTTCGATTTTTGCATTGAAACCGAGATTCGGTTTCGGTTCGGTTAAACCGACCAGCACTAGTACCTTGCAAGCGATATCTTGTGTTGAAGTCCTCTCAAGTGTGCAGCATGGGTATAAATGTTGTTTGAATAAACTTGCCCTTGTAGGTGTGTTGCCCCCATGGGAACCTGGGAGCAGTGCTTGTTTACTGTGGTATTCAATCTCGGCTTTACTGTTAAAATGGGACCTGATAACCAATGTTGGAATCAAAGTCCTCTAATGTGAGCAACATAGGTATAAACAGTTTGCTAAACTTGACTTCATGCCTATTTTGCTGTCATGATATAGCCATAAATTCCCCTGAGAAGTGAAGCAGTGTTTGTTTAATGTGGTAAACCAGCTCTCTTTTACTCGTAAAATAGTACCCACTCACCAATGCTTGGTGTGGAAGGCCTCTAAAATGGGCAACATGGGTTTAAATGATTTAGTAAACTTGACTTTCACTCCTTGTTGTGGTCACGATTTAGCCATTGTGCAGAAATATATGACTTCAAACACCATTAACCCTTTACCTAACATGAAAAGCAGACAACACTTCCAAACAAAATTCTTGAATAACTAATTTTTTTCATTTTTTGTCTCAAAAACAGAGGTTATGATCCCTCTTTGGAAAGAGGGGTCATAACCTGTGTTTTTGAGACAAAAAATAATGAAAATTAATTGGTGACTTTTGTGAATAGAGCTGGCCGGTTTTGGCCGTTATGTTGGGTAAAGGGTTAAATAAGTACAGCCATAAATGCCGAAAGTGACCTAAAACACCATCAATAAATATAAAAGTAATAATCTTTTTTCCTCCTTGGGAACTAGAGCAGTGCTTGTTTATTTTGTTGTACAAGTTCTGCTTTACTGGTAAAATCCAGTAATCAATGTCTGGGGTGGGCTGCGTATGTTCAAAGAATTGACTTTTAACTTTGTTATTTATTTATTTATTTATTTATTGATGTTTAAGGTCACATATTTATGCACAATGGCTAATCATGACCGTGACAGTTTTACGGGTGGAGGAAGCCGGAGTACCCGGAGAGAACCACCGAGCAACGACGAGCAGCTGCCAGCTCCCCAACATCGTAACTCCGCACTGCAGCACAGGCAGGGTTAGATTGGTTGAAGACATGCGCACCATCGACGTGCAGTACGCCTTAGTACACGGCGTCATCGTGCCCCCACGCGGGCAGTGGAGATGAAGTGTCTTGCCCAAGGACACAACGTGGTTGCCGCAGGTGGGATTCGAACCGAAGACCTCTCGGCTTGCAGCCTGCATCTCTACCTACTGAGCCACCGCGCTCCCTTTTAACTTTGTTGCAATCAAACCGATGCTGAAGTTGACCTTAAGCAACCCCTCTGAGAACCCTGGGAAGCGAAGCAGTGTTCGTTTTCTGTGGTAAACAAGTTCTGTTTTACTGGTAAAATAGAACCCAGTCACCAATGCTTGGGATGAAAGTCCTCTTAAAATGTGCAGCTTGGGTTTAAACGGTTGACTAATCTTGACTTGATATCCATGTTGCTGTCACGATTTGTCATTGTGCAGAACTATACTGCTCAAAGTTTGCTAAGCACCAAATATTTGACACATCATTATGAAATTTGCTTGTGACATATTTGTGATATTTTTGGTGGATATGATTGAGATGGTCCCCAGTGTTTACATTAGCTCTCTTGACAGGCAGATTTTTCGTGACAGTCATGGAAAGCATTTACCCCTTGATTTTCATTATGTTTTCGTGTACTGTCTATATGTACATGACATGTGTAGGGTATTCAATCTTCATTTCAACACAAACCCTTTTAATGATTGAATATGGCAAATGCAAATGTAAGAAGACATTTGTCTGAAGCAGAAATGTGGCGGCTGTTGGGATGGTGGAGCAAGGGGCTACCAATCGTCAGGTTGGTGAAACCCTTGGTGTGCACCATACGGTGATCACCAGAGCCAGGGCAAGATTTCGGCAGTATAGCACACCAGTAAGACAGCATGGTGGTGGCAGCTGAAGACCGGTTTTTGATCATTCAGGCCTGTAGGAACCGCTTTGCCACAGCAACCCAGCTTCGCAGTGACCTTCAGGATGCATCTGGGGTAAATGTTTTGACGCAGTCTATCCGGGCAAGGTTGCGTGAAAGGTGGTCTCCGATCGCATGTATTTGCATTCCGCTGTCCCAGAACCACCGCCAGGCACGATATGAATGGGCCATGGACCACATTGGATGGACCAGAGAAGATTGGCGACCTGTCCTTTTTACAGATGAGTCGAGGTACTGCCTAGAGCGCACAGATTGGCATTCTAGGGTATGAAGAAGACCAGGAGAGCAATTCCAAGCAGCCAATATTGCTGAGCATGACTGCTATGGTGGAGGGTCAATCATGGTCTGGGGCGGCATCAACTGGGATAGACGTACAGAGCTCTGTGTCCTTGAACATGGTACATTGACCGCACGGCAGTATATTGATGAGATCCTGGATGTCCACGTCAGATTGTATGCAGGTGCAGTAGGTGATAGATTCATTCTGATGAATGATAATGCCCATCCTCATGTTGCCCATGCTGTCTGGGAGAGGATTGAACGTAGGGACTGGCCAGCAAGATCCCCTGACGTCAGTCCAATCGAACATGTCTGGAATGAGTTGCAGCTTGCAATTTCAGCCAGTCCAGTCATGTGAAAACAAATGAAAGCAGGAATATAACTATAGGGCACTTTGTTTCCTGGAAACACTGGAAACAATTATACTTTGCTCATGTATTATCGCCTGGTAACAATTCTGCTCAGGTATTATCAAGTAACAATATTTTGGTATTGCAATTGTTTAGAATGTTTGAATCCTGCAAGTACTAACATTTTTGGAAACGGTGGAAACATTGGAAATGGTGGAAACATTGGAAACGGTGGAAATAGTTGGAAACGGTGGAAA
The DNA here is from genome assembly GCA_031216915.1 of Pictodentalium vernedei. Lineage (NCBI taxonomy): Eukaryota > Metazoa > Mollusca > Scaphopoda > Dentaliida > Dentaliidae > Pictodentalium > Pictodentalium vernedei. Next base: position 443,024,020 of record CM062293.1, on the reverse strand, counting down.
CAGCTGGAAACGGTGGCAACAGTTGGAAATGGTGGAAACATTCAAAATGATGGAAATGGTGGAAATATTGGAAACGGTGGCAACAGTTGGAAATGATGGAAACATTGGAAACAATTCAACTTTCATTCGCGCCATTCATTCATTCGTGGGGGATATATTTGTTTCCACCGTTTCCAAGTTTTCAACCTTTTCCAATGTTTCCACCGTTTCCAATGTTTCCACCATTTCCAAAATTTCCACTGTTTCCAATGTTTCCATCGTTTCCAACGTCTTCAGAATTTTAGTACTTGGAGCATTTGACTTATCATGTAAACACTGAAATAAATTTTAATACCAACTGTACTTGCTGGGTTGTTTGAAAAAAATAAAAAAAATGTCATTGTTTCCAGTGTTTCCTGGAAACAAAGTGCCCTATAGCTATATTTCTGCTCTCATTTCTTAACATATCTATGTCCAGTCCAGCCAAGAAGTGTCCCTTGAGCTTGGTGCCATGCTGGTCCAAGAATGGAACAACATCCCACAAAGGACCACCAGGAACCTGATTGGGAGCTGTAATTAACAGTAATGGGTCTAAACTCGATATTGAAGCCATACCAGTCCGCTCCGTCAACTTTTTGGCATATTGAAACATTTCCTCTTTTACCCCCAAAATATCCATTTTTCCATGGTTATCGTATTCAAAAGCTAAAAATAATGTCAACCACAAATAAAATCTTAATTTCTGTACTTAAATCACTAAAGATATAATTAAATAAAAAATATATACACTTTTCATTACAATATTTCAACTAAAACATAAAACAGGTAGTTGGATGTACTTGGTGCTTAGCAAACTTTGAGTAGTATATGTGACCTTAAATACCAATAAATAATCATATATGACCTTAACTCTTAACCCGCTTAGAATATTCAAAATATTTTGAAAATATTTTACATCAGATCTAGTCATGGCTGCTTCACAACAGCCATGACTAGATTTGATGAAAAATTCATCTAAATTTAAAGAAATTATTGGTCAACAAGTCCATTCAATTTACAGGAGTCCCCGTGGGAACCCCGGGAAGTAAGCAGCACTTGTTTACTGTGGTAAACCAGTTCTGCTTTACTAGTAAAATAGGACCCAGTCACCAATGCTTGGGGTGAAAGTCCACTACAATGGGCAACATGTAGATCAAAGATTGACTAAACTTGACTTCATTTCCATGTTGTGTCACGATTAGCCATTGTGCATAAATATGTGACGTTAACCACCAACAAACAAAATTTAGTTAAATGTGCCCAAATCCAACTTATTTCAGTGGCAAGAGATTTTGTGCACGGGGCAGGGTTATCCGGCAGCAGCATGCAAGGAGTTAAGCACCAATAAAAAGATGGCCAATTAATCTTTTTACAGAACTGAACTGGAAATGTGTTGTGTTTTCTTAGGTTCAAGTCAAGGTTACCACTCAAGTTTCAATTGAGAATGTAGAGATTGGAGTAGCAGATAAAGATCAAACAACTGCAGCCAGAACAACAAAGTTAGTACTCTATGTCATCATAACAATAATGAGAATATTTTTAGCTTTGTTGAAGCCTTTATAATTTCATCCTTGATAATCGGAAAAGTTATTGCAATGCATGTTCTCAGTTTTAACCCTCTACACAGTGCAAACTGATACCAAACATTAACTGGTAGAGTGCTGAATTATTTTTGGTCATCAATATTTGTTCATTTGTCTTTTCCTTGTTACAATTTATGGGAGAGTGCCTTAGTAACAAGCCAAACCCCACACAAACTTTATTGAACTTTGAAGGTACTATGAAGCACATCCAGCAGAATATGGTGCCCTAAATTGTGACACCCGCATTTAAGAACAAAGCCCAAGTATAGGCTTCCAGCACTCTACCAGGTAATGAGCTCTGTCAAACAAGATATCTGGTCTTCAAATTACCCCAAATTCAGGGTGGTAAAAGCTGTGCTCCGAATAGAAACCAAGCTAAAATATTGTCCTTGATTTGTCTCCCTTAGAAGTATTTCAAATATTTCAGCTGGTAGAGAGTTTTTCCTTCTTTTTTATGTTGTGTTAAGTTAATTTCAGCTTAAAAAAATCAATGATATCCCTTAAAAATGGAACTTTCCTTAATTTAGGCACATTTAAAGCCCTGAAAAAGATGTGCTTAGAATAAAACAATCTAAAGGCCTGCAAGATACAATAGAATAAATGCCCAGTTTGTAACGAGAAGATAAGCATATGACCCAATTCCTGTTAATTGTATACTTTTAATTAGGCCCCGACCTCCAAGGAAGGATTTGGGGGTATTTAGTGAAGCCATCCGTCCATCTGTCTATCTATCCATCCACCTGCCAGCCCATCCGTCCACCTGCCTGCCTGCCCGCCCGTCTGTCCATCCGTACAAATATTTTGCATTGTGATTTCAAAGCCCTTAGTCAGATTTGCATCTCCTTTGGTATGCTGATAGACCCGCAGGAGGGAACAGATATGCACAAGGAATGGGTTGTGTCAAATAATTTTTAGTCAAGTTGTGTCGAAGTCAAACTCGACTTATAGTTTGGTGAATGGCGGGCGGGCGGGCGTAAACAATTGGTTTCCGGATGATAATTTGATAATTGTTCAACCCATGTTCATGAAACTTCATGGGTAGGTTGGTATCGGTGAGAGGAAGAACCCTATTAATTTTGGACTTGCTTGGTCAAAGGTCAAGGTCACAGTGACCTTGAACATAGTAAATCGTAAACAATTGGTTTCCGGATGATAACTTGATAATGTTTCGACCCACGTTCATGAAACTTTATAGGTAGGTTGGCATCAGTGAGAGGAAGAACCCTATTTGTTTTGGACTTGCTATCTGAAAGGTCAAGGTCACAGTGATCTTCAACATAGTAAATTGTAAACAATTGGTTTCCGGACGATAACTTGATAATGGTTTGACTCACATTCATGAAACTTCACAGGTAGGTTGGCCTAGGTGAGTGGAAGACCCCTATTTATTTTGGACTCGCTAGGTCAAAGGCCAAGGTCACAGTGACCTTGAACATAAATCGTAAACAATTGGTTTCTAGATGATAATTTGACAATGGTTCCACCTACGTTCATGAAACTTCATAGGTAGGTTGGCATTGGTGCAAGAAAGAATCCTATTTATTTTGGAATCAAAAGGTCGAACGTCAAGATCACAGTGACCCTTCACATAGTAAATTGTAAACAATTTGTTTCCGGACGATAAGTTGATAATGATTAAACTCACTTTTGTGCTGTCACAACTCGACATTGGATCGGTGATCCTATCAGCATTTTTCAGAGTGTTATGGTCCTTTTTCGACTTAGACAATTTTTCTCAACCTCTGTATTGTATTCACTACATGTTGGATTTGAAAACCACTTATTTGAGCAAAATAAAATTTTTGAGGTTACTTGTTGATGACAAGACAATTTTTTTCATCTGGCCAGCCAATTCAATATGGCCACAATGACATTATGACACTGTCAGGGCCATTTGCTATGCTTCGCTTTGCTCTTGTTGAATATTTATACCCCCACTTTCGAAGAAAATGGGAGTATACTGGATTACATGCGTCCGGCCATCCACCTGTCCGTCCGTCTATGACAAAGGCTTCTGCCTCATTGCATAAAACTTTCAAACACCAAGCAATTTACCATACCTTTTGACTTGGAAATTGTTGGAAATTCTTGAAAACTTTCGAAGAAAATGGGAGGGGGGTTTATACTGGATTGCTTCCGTCCATTTGTGCATCCGTCCGTCAGTCCGTACGAGAATATTCATAAATAATATTTGTTGGTCATAGGTATACCCACAATAGGCGGTACACCATGTGTCGGTATTTACCGGACGAAAGTCCAGCTCTTGTTTTTGTCAACTGTGATTGCCACACAGGCACAAGACCTAGATATGTTTAGCTCAGTCTGCAGTTCATATTTATGAAGCAATTTCATTGTAACATGGTAGGATAACTCTGTATGATGTCTAGATGAGACTGTTTTATTTTGGTCACAATCAGTCTCGTTACCGCCGCTTGGGCACATGACCTAGATTCCTTTAGCACTGTCTACAGGTTGTTTTTATGAAAGGATTTCATTATAACCTGGTAGGATAACTTTGTATGATATCTAGATGAGTCTTTCCTATTTTCATCGCAATCGGTCAACCATGACCACCGGACCAGCATGTGACCTAGATGACTTCAGCAAAGTCGACAAGTCATATTTATGAAAGGATTTCATTGTAACACAGCAGGATGACTCGTATGGGAATGATTTTACTGTAACGTGGTAACTTTTGTTGACATACAGTAACTGTGAGGGCCACAGTTCTTAAGTACAGTGTACACCTCAAATTATTCTTGTTGAAAACAAATCATGTAGGGTACAGAACTTATTTTCTCAATTATCACAATTCTTGTCTTACTTCATAATCCCTTCATAAACATTGAACATTATCCTTTTCGTCTAACAGTACCGTACATACAGTCCAATTAAGCTACAGTGTCATTGACACTTTCATTTATCTTTGTTTTATGCATGTGGCTTACATCTTTCCTGAAAAATCCTATTTTTCTTAAAGGGTTAAGTGTTCTTTTTTCTTTCATTTTTCAGGCTCCAACATCCCAAAAAAGCTGCCAATGTCTTGGAGGTGGATTACCAGCAAAAAATCATTATGAAATTCCAGCTGAAAGATAAAAATACAGGAAAACTGCTTACTGCTCACCAGGTTTGTGTAGTGACCATTGTCAAATTGCAAAGAAAAAAATATATATGTATTGTTATTAGTTACCTTGCCGGGCAACCAACAGCTTTGTTCAGGATTTTGCCGGGTACATAAAAACATGAGATATTCTACATAGTCAAGGGAGATAAATGACACTTTAAAATTGAAATGAAAAGATTATTACAAAAGTTGCATACAGATTAAAATGTAAAGAAAGCAGTGAATATTGTTATTTTGAATATTGTTGCCCTGTTTTCTTTGCATCTCTGGGCATATATTGACGAAGGTGTCGATATATGCTCAGAGATGCAGGCCTCGCATTCTTAAAATTTCTGGAGGGTTAAAAATTGCTCTCCTCTCATAGCCTAGGGGACTGATTAGCTCTCCCTCAAGCCTACGAAAGCTAAAAGTGGCAAAATGAAGTTGTACTATTAATGAATTCTGCCAAGTGGGCTTTGTACATTTTATTTGGTGATGCTAAGAAGGTAGTCTCTGTGAGACGGCTACACTGCCCCTCCCACACCTACGTGCCTTTAAGGGCCGGAGGTGTGGTAAGTGCAGTGTGGCCATCTTGCAGAGACCACTAACATAGCAGAGATCTGGAAACCTGTGGGTTTTAGGAACAGGCTATTGTGGTAATCATTATTTTCTAAGGCTTGGAGGGCTATTTTTCACTCTCCTCAGTTTTTAGCTCAACTTTGGCGAAGCCAAATTTGAGCTTTTGTCATGGCCCATCGTTCGTCTGTCCGTCTGTCCGTACGTCAACAATTGGATACGACTCGCACGAGGCCGTATTTATGAACCGATCTTTACGAAACTTCTTGGGTACCTTTGTTATGACCGTGGGACGAGAACGAGGGTTTTTGGGTGCGGTCCAAAATTCAAGATGGCCGCCAGCTGCCATTTTGTACAGACGATGCAGAAATCTGTTTTTTGTACAGAACTTCCATATGAAAGCTCTGATTTGAATAATTTTTTGTATGAATGTTTAGTACCATGGGATACATCACATATAATACGGGGTTTTTTTTCTCGTGTGTAAATTGTGCAAATTAGACTAATTTTGAGGTTTTTTGGTGTTACTTTCAGCACTGCAAGTGCAAATGCCAATACGGCTCGGGCTAGAGGCCGTATTTATGAACCGATGTTTCCGAAACTTCTTGGGTACCTTTGGTATCACCGTGGGACGAGAACGAGTGTTTTTGGGTCCGGTCCGAAATTCAAGATGGCTGATGGCAGCCATTTTGTACAAAATTAGGTGCCATCAAATTTTTACACAGAACTTCCATATGAAAGCGCTGATTTGAATAATTTTTTGTGTGAATGTTTAGTACCATGGGATACATCACATATAATGCGGGTTTTTTTCTCGTGCAGAAATTATGCAAATTAGATGAACTTTGATTTTTTCATTGCAACTTACACACAGTAAGTACACATGTCAATACGGCTCGGGCTAGAGTCTGTATTTATGAACTGATCCTCACGAAATGTCTTGGGTACCTTTGTTATCACCTTGGGACGAGAACGAGTGTTTCTGTGTGCGGTCTAAAATTCAAGATGGCTGCCAGTGGCCATTTTGTACCGAAATTAGGTCTAATCAGTTTTTTGTACACAACTTCTATACGGCTCAGACTAGAGGCCATATTTATGAACCAATCTTTACAAAACTTCTTGGGTACCTTTGTTATCACCGTGGGATGAGAACGAGTGTTTTTGGGTGTTGTCTGAAATTCAAGATGGCCACCAGCAGCCATTTTGTACCAAAATTAGTGCAATCAGTCTCTTTTGTACAGAACTTCTGTATGAAAGTTTTGATTTGAATAAATTTTGTATGAATGTTTAGTAACATGGAATACATCACATATTGTAAGTTTTTTTTTTTTTCGTGCAGAAATTATGCAAATTAGATGAACTTTGATTTATTCAGTGCTACTTACACAATGTAAGCACACATGTCAATACGGCTCTGGGATAGAGGCTGTATTTATGAACCGATCTTCACAAAACTTCTTGGGTACCTTTGTTATCACCTTGGGACGAGAATGAGTTTTTCTGTGTGCGGTCTAAAATTCAAGATGGCTGCCAGTGGCCATTTTGTACCAAAATTTGGTCCAATCAGTTTTTTGTCACAAGTTCGATACAGCTCGTATTTATGAACTGATCTTCACAAAACTTCTTGGGTACCTTTGTTTTCACCTTGGGACAGGAACGAGTGTGTTTTGGGGTGCCTTTGTTATCACTGTGCTATGAGAACAAATATTTTGGGGTTGAGTCCGACCCACTCTGGGACTCAAAGATTTCTTTTCAGTTTAGCATCTGACTGTAGCCCACCTTTACAATACTTTACCTATACATTTGTTACAGGCAACGGTCAGTATTTATGTACAGACCGTTACAATACTTTATATGTACCTTTGTTATCAGGTCATTACCTAGATGTTTGTCATTGCTGTGTCACATACTATACATGTACATGTCTTTGTCTTGACAAGTTGAGCTACAGTGTCATTGACACTTTCATTTTAAGGTGAGCAGTAGCCGAGCGAATAAATTGCCCTCCTGAAAATGCCAAGCCTGGAGACAAGGACTCAACTTCAGTACACCATCTGGAAAACCTGCATGGTGTTAACCTATATTTAACTAATTTCAGCAAACTTTGCTGCATGCCATTCTCGTCCCTGTTTATTGCTTTATTTGCATTTTTCTTTTCCACTCATGTAATTCCCAAAACCTGACACATCTCTTGGAGATCAAAGTGGTGCAGGTTTTATCAGTTTGGTATGTTTTTGTGTACATGCGATAATAAAATCTAATCTTTTAAACTTCAATTCACTTGTTATCGGGAGATAAGCCATTCAAAATGGTGGTTCCCTTCTAGAGTAGTCCATAACACCGGAAAGATCCATTTTGAAATTCAAGATAAGATGTACATTTTTGGAGACTCTTTGTTTTGTGCATACATGGTATCATGGTATCTGACGGTGTACTTCGATTGGATACATGTAAAGATGTGTTAACTGATATTCTACATACCTCAACTCTGAGATGAATAGCAGAATTTCAGACAAAGGTTCTCAAAAGTGCTTGAAAATTCTCAAGAAAAGTTCATAGAATGTCTTATTTTCTCCTCTCGTGGGTGTATGAGCTCTGCTCAACACTAAAAGTTGATTTTTTCAGCTGCGACAAGCGGCCTCATATGTGGCACTGTCTGTTTTTTTTTACTTGGTGGAATGACATGTTTGGTATGCAAGTGTATCTTATTGCTGTCGAGACCCATGTTCAGTGCATGTCTTATTGGAATATTTTGTCAAGAGTTATTGGTGTTTATGGGTTTGGAATTTGTTTCATTTTTACCATCTGTCGCAGCTTAAATGTAACTAGCAATTTTCTTTTATCTTTTATAAATTCACCCTGCAATTTTTTCAGTAAAATAACTTGGACTGATAACTGCATATCATAAAGGGTGTTTTTTATTTGTGATCCAGTGGTGTCACCTAATAACGTAAACCCTATTAGAATTTTTTTTTTTATAAAAATGACCATACGCTAATATATAAATTGTAAAAATGACCATACACTAATATCAATTTTTTTTCTCTTTCAGGCTTTTATGAGATTTGTAAATCAGAAAACCAAACAAGAGATAATCTTTGTGACAGAGGCTGATAGTTCCCAAACAAGCAAATTTGATTTGGTTTGTATCATTTGCGAGAAAATCTTTTAACCCTTTACCCAAAGTAATGGCCAGAACGGCCAGTGCTATTCACAAAAATCGCCAATTAATTTTCATTATTTCTTTAATTTTTTGTCTCAAAAACATAGGTTACGACCCCACTTTCTTTTTCCAAAGAGGTGTCATAACCTGTGTTGTTGAGACAAAAAATAAAAAAAATTAGTTATTCAAAAATTTTATTTGCAAGTTTCGTCAGCTTTTCATGTTAGGTAAAGGGTTAAATCACAGCAGTAGACCCAATTTCTTGCATCACAATCATGTTTCAGATGTATCGCTTATTAATAATCGACTGTTTTTTTCCCCATTTTCCAGTGTTAACACACACACAGTCTCCGCACCTTAATTTTTGTTAATCACTTTTAACCAGAGTAAATTGTAAGTGTATTTATATACTACACAACTAGTGTCACCTAGGTTCAAGTGTTCTTAACCCTATTACTTCACTTCGCTTAGCAGTTTTATACAAAATGTGTATCTGAATTTGCTTTGTTTCCGTTTATAGGCGGTGCCAGAAAGCACTTTCCAATGAATGTTGGAAAAACAATTATTTGTGGACAAAATCTTGGCTAAACTAAGGTTGTTGATATCTTTGAAAAAAATACTTGTCAAATCACCTTTGAAATATAATTGGCACACCATAAAGTTAAGATGTCATTTGTGAATAATTGACTAGTTCTATTTATCAGTTTTGATCAAATGTCTGTTCATGATCAAACAATCATACCGTTGCAGCTTATTGTGCCTGTACAGGTGTTCTTTTTCAGTTCTAGTACAGGGATGAGAGAGTTCTGCTAATTAGTTGAGTTCTGCTAATTTAGTATCAAAAAGATCTTATTTTCTATAAATTTATGTGAAAATGGTCTAAAAGACCATTTTCAAGTAAATTTACAGAAATAAAATTTTGGTCAAGTTGTACTTTAGCTTCATGTCCTCTTATTTTCTAAAGAAACAGTATTTTCAAAAATTTTCAGTTCAAAATATGAAAATTTCAGGGAGTGCGGTGGCTTAGTTGGTAGGGGTGCAGGCTGCAAGCCGAGAGGTCCTCGGTTCGAATCCCACCTGCGGCACCACGTTGTGTCCTTCGGCAAGACACTTCATCTCCATTGCCCGCATGGGGGCACGATGACGCCATGTACTAAGGCGTACTGCACGTCGATGGTACGCATGTCTTCAACCAATTTAACCCTGCCTGTGCTGCAGTGCGGAGTTACGATGTTGGGGAGCTGGCAGCTGCTCATCGTTGCTCGGTGGTTCTCTCCGGGTACTCCGGCTTCCTCCACCCGTAAAACTGTCACGGTCCTGATCAGCCATTGTGCATAAATATGTGACCTTAAACACCAATAAATAATAAATAAATAAATAATGAAAATTTCAGCTTATTTCCACTAATTTAGTTGACTTCCAATCTCATCCCCAAGTGTATTGACTTTTGTCCATTCATATCTATTTTTTATGAAATAAATGACAACTCTATACAATAACGTGTCCTTTTGATGTGTGAAGACTCAAAGTTTCATAATTGTTGGTCTGGATACTAAACATATTCAAACACCTCAAACAATTGAAACTGTACATTGATTGAGATTGTACTGAATTATTTTTTGTTTTGTGGTAATATTACACTGATTCTTAATCTGGTTATAGTTTCTTCAATGAAGTCTTTACTTATTTTCGTAGGTTTGGGTGTGATTTTGGGTAGGGAAGGGCATGGATGTGTGTTATTGGATGATCAGGTCCTACAGAATTGTTCAAAGTATAATCCCAAGATTCCATTGATGGACAATCCCACAATTTTTTCCGCTCATGTCAAGTTTAGCCTTGTAGTTTTACAGTGTCTTGTAGTCAAGGATTTTATGCAAGCCAATCCTTAATATAGATAACTACTACTAGAAAAGTTAGAGGAGGTAATTCTGATCTGACAACACCATGTAATGTTGCCATTTAATATTGTATAAAACTGTTTTATGCAGCAAAATTATCTGATTATGGTCACATGGTTTTGCAAGTTACTTCCAATTAAACATTTATAACATAACAGATCCCACTTGAAAATTTTAAACACGACAGTGCGTGTAACCGCCACAATGGCAGCATGTCAGTCAGCCAGCTGGCATACCCTGAATTACAACAAGGGAGAAGAAAATTGTTTTCTGATTTTGTTAGTTGCAGATCTCCTCAGCCATGGAAATATCAGTGTCATCGCAATTTTGTAATAGCCTGTGCTGAGCAGTATATTGGGAAAAGTGGTATAAAACGATTAAAATTGAAAAAAAGACAAACGAAAAGGAATTTGTAATTTTAAACCTGCCAAAACATAATTGAACACTTTTGGAGTTTAATGTTTAATTCCAATACCTAATTTTGGTGTGGTGTAACCTGAAACATGGGTAACAGGAGGCTTGCATCGCATAGCGCTGCTAATGCCCCTGACCGCGAAAGTTTTTTTCAAGTCGAAAGAGTGAAAAATGTCATAACTCTTGAAATAATGTGTCAAAGAAACTCGTGCTGCACAGGCCTCGTCCCCCCATGATGCTCTATCACAACACCAAATATCATTCAGATTGGAGTTGAATGCGGCCGAGAGACAAGGGGAAAATGTTAGTATGAACGAATGGACAGATGGACGATACCCCTTGACTTTTCAAGTCGGGTGCATAATAACATAGTCCTAGGTGTATCGGGACTAAAATCAGGTTCATTAGAATCACTAAAGTGTCTTGAATTATCTAAATTGCCCGCATCACTATAATTGCTAGCAAATAATTCCGCAACAATTTCATTGGTTGTAAATTTTTTTTAGACATATACATTTCAAGAACACCAGAAAATGTAACTCTAACTGGAAACTTGACATGTGGTTGGCTCGGGTATTTCCATAAAAACGATGGAAAATACTGGAAAAAATCTTTGACGTCACATTGTCAGTCTCTTACGTTTGTTACAATGAGCGTTGTATTGAGAATAACATGCTGACCCTGCTTGTGTGGAGTTAGTATGTTGGGGAGCTGACAGTTGCTCGGTGGTTCTCTCCAGGTACTCTGGCTTCCTCCATCCGTAAAACTATCGTGGTCAAGATTAGCCATTGTGCAGAAATATGTGACCTGAAACACCAATAAATAAATAAATAAATTGAGAATAACGGGCGGTTAACTCCATCCTCAGTGCAGATGTATAGCACAGAGCATCAAAATTTGGGTCCATATTCAGTACGGATACATGGCAGCAAAAAGGTTAATACTGGTATCACAAGCACCACCTGAAAATAATATTGTGGTAATTATACCCCCGCTTCGTGGGGGCTATATAGGAATCGCCCTGTACGTCCGTCCGTCCGTACGTCTTTCCGGACATGAAATTCTTGTGTGCGCAACTCCTCCTACATTTATCAATCAATTTGGACAAAACATTTCAGACATCATCACTACTAAGTGAACATGCGCATATTCCAAGATTTTTGATCTGCGACAATTTTAACCAGGTTATCTCCCTTTGACTTAGATTTATTGTGTCTTTCCATCCAAACAAATTCTTGTGTGCGCAACTCCTCCTACATTGATGAACCGATTTTGATGAAACCTTTCAAACATCATCTCTACTAAGTGAACATGTGCATATTCCAAACTTTTTAATCTGCGACAATTTTAACCAGGTTATCTCTCTTGAACTTTGATTTAATATGGGTTTCTACATGAAATTCTTGTGTGCGCAACTCCTCCTACATTTATCAATCAATTTGGACAAAACTTTTCAGACATCATCACTACTAAGTGAACATGCGCATATTCCAAGATTTTTGATCTGCGACAATTTTAACCAGGTTATCTCCCTTTGACTTAGATTTATTATGTCTTTCCGTTCGAACAAATTCTTGTGTCCGCAACTCCTCTTACATTAATGAACCTATTTTGATGAAACCTTTCAAACATCATCTCTACTAAGTGAACATGTGCATATTCCAAACTTTTTAATCTGCGACAATTTTAACCAGGTTATCTCTCTTGAACTTTGATTTAATATGGGTTTCTGCATGAAATTCTTGTGTGCGCAACTCCTCCTACATTTATCAATCACTTTGGACGAAAGTTTACAGACATCATCACTACTAAGTGAACATGCGCATATTCCAAAATTTTTGAGCTGTGGCAATTTTAACTAGGTTATCTCCCTTTAACTTAGATTTATTATGGGTTTCTACATGAAATTCTTGTGCGTGCAACTCCTACATTTATCAATCAATTTTGACGAAACCTTTCAAACATTATCACAACTAAGTGAACATACGCATATTCCCAAATTTTTGATCTGCGACAATTTTAACCAGGTTATCTCCCTTTAACTTGGATTTATTATGGGTTTTCAAATGGGATTCTTGTGTGTGCAACTCCTCCTACATTAATGAACCGATTTTGAATACATGTTGCACATTGTAAATGTGTTTTTCCAAATGTAAACCATATATGTGTGGGCTCTTTAAGTATTCAGTGCTGTTCTGTGGAAGGCCACATGCAAATACAAATTTCAACAACAAAAAATGATCTTTATGTATACATTTCCTTATGGCCTTCGCCTACATGATCAGAAGTGCATTCCTCTAAAAACCCAAAGCGGGGATATTAATCACCTTCAGTGATAGTTCTAGTTTGCTGTGGATTAATGGAACATGTGTACAATGATTAAATAAGCTCATCCCAACACTTTCCAATGACCTTTGCCTCCTACAATTGCTTCTTCGATTGTGTTGGGAAAATAGAACTCGCCATCCTTTGTCTTGTTTGAGTTGTTTCAAGCAGGGTACATTTGCTGAAACATGGACTCCTGAACTCTGGTTTTCCAGTACTGAAACTTTGTTAATGTTAGTGGATAGCAATATGTGGATGTCAGGTGGTTCTTTTTAAATAACATTTTGTTATTAGTGTGTTAGTTTCAACCAGACAGGTTTTCATTTTGATACACTAGGAAACTACATTGTCCTTGATAAATTATTGGGCTTATGTCTGTCTAAATGATATAAATATTTGGAAAAAAACACTTCTTGTTTCTCTGGCACCTCCATCGTTGAAATTCTGCAATAAAATCATCCCTTGTCATTATACCCCCACAAAACGAAGTTTAGGGGGGTATATAGGAGTAGCTTGTCGGTCGGTCTGTCGTCTGCCCATTGCACATGTAAACTTGTGGAGTGAACTACTTCCACAGTTTTAGCTGCATTTTCATGAAATTTCACAATAATGATCAACATGATGAGGGGAAATGCATTACATAATTTTTTTCCCTTCTCTGTTTCAAGATGGATGACTGGTGGCCATATTGGATTTTTTTTTTACTTAGAAAAATTGAATGCCCCTTTTCAGTCACCCACACTAGGCGGTATGCCACGATGGGGGTATACTGGGTGACAGACCATCTCTAGTTAAAGATTTGTGGCAGCATGGTTGCTCATTCGTAAAAGCATTGGACTTGGAGATCGAAAGCTCCCTGGTTCTATCGTGAACCCCATCATCTGCATTGTGTCCTTGGGCAGGGGCGGATCCAAGAATTTTTTGGGGACACCTGTTTTTCAATTGAGGATGTCCCCAAATAAATTAAGATGTCTTAATACAGATGATTGAACCACTGCTTGTGACTTGAAGTGCTTTTTATCAACTGCATGTATATAGATTTCTACTAAATATTGGAAAATAATTGCTTTACTGGTTGAGGGCTACATTATATTTGGTGATCTGAATTTGTTAATCAAAATTAGTTTTATTACAAATTATTGAAGGGTGCCACAGCGAATGGAAATTTGTACAGTACTGATTTTAGCGATTAATTCCGCATTCATTTCATCGAAAGTTTGATGAACCGACCCACAAAATATTGCAGATTACATACCTACATTGAAAGTACTGAGGCTAAAGAAGTTGAGAGCTGATGAATTCAAAGGTTCAAGTAATTTTACAATTGAACACCATTTCTTTATGAAATGTGATGGGCATTAAGTGTTAACCTTGTCCAACTCAACCTATAGTCAGTGTGTTGGTGGGCATGCGCATGGGTGGACAGGCTTTCGTCGCCTTTCTTATTAGTGTGATAACTTGAACAAATGTAATTGAAATTAGTCAATATTTGGTATGTGAGACTTTCTTGATGTCTTGAGTGGGTTCAAAAACTCGTGTGGTTCACCCATACTGGGCAGAGTTATGGTCCTTCATTAGTTAATTTAGTTCATAATAAGGTTATTTTTTATGAAGTGGTTTGGAGCGCGGTGGCTCAATGGTAGACTGTTGGTAACCCTGCTTGAGCGGAGCTTGAACAGAGTTAGAATGTTGAGATGACAGTTGCTCATCGATGCTCGGTGGTTCTCTTCGGGTACTCCGGCTTCCTCCACTCGTAAAACTGTTACGGTCACAATTTGCCATTGTGCATAAGTATGTGGCCTTAAACACCAATAAATAAATAAATTCATATTTGGCCGTGTTCACTTTTTTCCATTCTAAAGTTATTAACCTTGCCTCAATGAAAATTAATACATGTTGTGGATTCTGGATGATAACCTGAGTATGCAGAATTTTTTTAAACTTTCTTATTTTGTCTAGAATGACAAAATACAGTACAAGTGTTCATTTGGCTCTATTTATATTCTCTGTTCTTCAGTTATTCCCATTGTCATAGTGATAAATAACACATGTCGTGATTTCCAGATATCTTGACAGTGCATTCACATTTTATTTGTTGAAATTTTCACGTATTTCCAGAATGACAAAATAAAGGTCCTTTGATTGTTCCCCAAATTGTTCTTTGATTGTTCCCATTGACTTAATAAAAATTAATGCATGTTATGATTTCTGGATGATAACTTGGATTATACTTGGATTATACATTTCTCATTTTGTCTAAAATGGCAGAATACAGTTCAAGGTTACATTTGGCTGTAATCTCATTCTCTGATCTTGAGTTATTCCCCTTGTTGCAGTGAAAAAATAACACATTTCATTGTTTCTGAAGGCTAACTTTATTTTTAAACCTTCACATATCTAGAAGAACAAATTGCATTTGGTCATACATTCTTCGTTCTAAAGTTATTTTCCTTTGCCTTCATGAAGGTTTCCAATAAAGTGGCTACCATACAAGCCGAAAATAAGCAGACTGTCATCTGCAAAATGAGGTCCCCAGAGTGTGAATTTAGTGATGCTACCCTGCACAGCAGGGTAGCATCATTAAATTTACCCTCCGTAAACCTCAATCTGAAACAGGGTCTCAAAACTAAGAGAGCTACCCTGCACAGCAGAGTAGCATCATTAAATTTACCCTCCGTAAACCTCAATCTGAAACAGGGTCTCAAAACTTGGGGGTACCCAGAGGATAAATTGGCCCACTGTATCATCAAATTCACCCTTTGGGGACCTCATTCTGCAAATGTCAGACTGCTTATTTTCAGGCCTGCTACCATACTGGTGGAAGTGAATTGAAAGATGGGCGTCTGGGATGATTGGGTGTGGGGGGCATAGTCTTCCTTGGCGTTACTCTATTTTTTTCAGTTTGCAAGAAATTATGCCATGATCGCAGAACGTTCGAATGTGTGAAACCTGGGGCCAGTACTATAAAACATTTACAATTCTATTTTCTAGAATTATATTTTCAACCCATTGATATCACTGACTAAAATAAATCGTTAGCATTTTAAAAGATATGAAAATTTGCCAACTTGCAAATTACCAAATGTTTGAAAATGCTAATGGTTGATTTTAACCCATTTAAAATCATAACTAGAAAATACAATTCTAGAAAATACAATTGTAAAAGTTTTATAGTATTGACCACACATATGAAGCAACATACAATTATATTTCAGGATGTTGGTAATGCTGCTAAAGAGTTCGGTTATCTCAGTGGAAAGTACACAATGGACCTGGTTGTTGGTGATGCTGTCATTGAAAATCCATTTTCTTGGCCTTTGGTATGTTAATAAATTACAGATTTGCTAACCTTGCACTCAACACATATCACAGACGACAGGCCTAAAAAGGATAATCTGTTTCTCAGGTTCTTCTGCATGGTCCTTTTGGCTGCCACATGCCCTCTTTTAATAACCAATGTAAAGTTTAAAAAATAAATAGTTTATATCTGATATTTAAGCCAAATTAAAATTGATAAATTTGTCCCTTGAGTACAACAAGGCTTTGCAGTGCTTTCACATTGCAAAAACTTCTTGCACTTCAGGTATGAAATACATCAACACCCATGCTACTCTGTAGGTTATGAAGCCTAAAATATAAAAAACAGGCAATTTTACAAAAAGTGGCCTGAAAAACAGATCTACTTTGTGGGGATTAACTACTACTGTGTTTGGGAGCACGGTGGCTTGTGGTAGACTTTTGGACTTCTATGCTCGAGGTCCTGAGTTTGATCCCCGTCTGGGATGACCTGCATTGTCTCCTTGGGCAAGGCACTTCATCCCGGTTGTCTACAAGGGGGCACGATGACGCCGTGGACTAAGGTGTACTGCACGTCGATGGTGGACATGTCTTAACCGCTTTAACCCTGCTTGAGCGGAGCTTGAACAGAGAATGTTGAGGAGCTGACAGTTGCTCGTCAATGCTTGGTGGTTCTCTCCGGGTACTCCGGCTTCCTCCACCTGTGAAACTGTCACGGAAACTTAAAATGTTTTAAATCCCAGAAATCATAAGTGACTCAACAGTTATAGGACCATGGTGGCTCATCGGTAAGAGCATTAAATTTTATTATGCCCCTGACCTCCTTAGGAGGTTCAGTGGGTGTATAGTCAAGGTCTTCGTCCATATGTCTGCCTGTACATCTGTCCATATGGCTATCCATATAAACGTTTTGTATTATAACTCTGGCATCGGTTGTCAGATTTTTATGTCCTTTTGTATGATGATATACCAACATGGGGGAAAGGATATCCACAGTTCGCAGGGATAACTCTGTGTACAAACATTTTGCATTCTAACAGGGTTTATTTTTGGTGAAAATTTACCATTTTTAGTGAAAACCTGTCAGAATCATCAAGGTTCAGCATTTTTCATCAACAGTTACTTACATCCCTGCTACAAGGTGACTTTGGCTGTCCAGTGCCATTAAACCCCAATAAAAAAATCTCTGGAATATAGGAAAGTGACCAAATGCCTGTTAATTGAATACTCCAGTTAATTGAATAATTTTTGTTGGCTTAGTGACTTTTCTGTTAACAGGGTTTCACTGTATTGATTTGGAATATGTATGTAACACCTGATGGGTGTTTAACACTACCTGATACTTGTTTTTCTCTTCTCTGTCTTTGTGGCGTATTACGGGAGCATTTCTGTTCTCTAACATAACATTGTGAAGTCTTTTACAAATTTGACAATTATTACCACCCATTTGCAATTTTATGAAATTAACAGCTGTATCAATGCTGACATCTGAATGAAGTTTAACTTCACTTGGCTCTCTGTCTGGGTGGTGTATGGGAGCCAAATGTTTTTTTGAGGTGTCCCTTTCCACAACTTTGTACATAAACTATGTCCCCTGACAGCTTGTGTTGGGTGTGGTCTAATTCCTTATATTCCATAAGCTTTTCAGTGTAACTATGTTACAATTACTGAGGAGAAAAACATACAGGATACATATTATAACTACAGACATCTTCAGAAGTATTTTATGTTGACAGTTGTATTTTCAGGATTTTCAGGATTCTTATGAAGTTTTAAAAGACAATAAAACATCAACATTTTATGGTATTTCTTGACTAGATAGTTACAGTGTGTTCTTTATTATCTTCCAGTAGTGTTACGGTGGGATGGGAGAAATCTCACTGAGGAGAGAAAGATATGGATCCAGACAAGGCATGCTGGGGGGGGGGGGCTTTTCTCATCTCACGACCCAATCACTGTCGAACATGACAGAAGTCAAAATTTGAAACTAGATAGTAGTGCGACTGTTCTAGGGGAAGTAAAAACTCTCTTATCTCTTATTTTTAGCTTAACTTGACAAAGTCAAGATAAGCTATTGCCATCACGTGTGCGGAAGTCTGTTAGTCTGAGAGTCTGTTCACATTTTCCTTTAGCACAGGCTACACCCCGCAGTTCTTTTTCGATCGTTACAAAATTTCATATGCAGGTTTGGGGTCATGTCTAGATGAGATCGTCCCCTTTTGGTCGCGATCTGCCAGACGGTATGGCTGCCCGAGCCCAAAACCCGAAAACCATTAGCACAGTCTACAGGTTGTATTTATGAATGGATTTCATAGTAACTTGGTAGGATGCCTCTGTATAATGCCTAGATGAGAACGTACCTTTTTGGTCATGATCTGTCAACTGCGATGGCTGCCCAAGCCCGAAACCCAAAAATTTTGAGCACAGTCTGCAGGTCATATTTAAAATGGAGGGATTTCATTGTAACTTGGTAGGATGACTCCGGATGATGTCTAGATGAGAACTTCCCCATTTGGTCGCGATCTGTCAACCCTGACGACAGCCCGAGCCCAAAACCTGAAAACCTTTAGCACAGTCTGTAGGTCATATTTATGTAGGGATTTCATTGTAACTTGGTAGGTTGACTTCATATAATGTCTAGATGAGAACGTGATTGGGCAACTGTGACGGCTACAGGAGCCCAAAGCCCGAAAACCTTTAGCACAGTCTACAGGTCTTATTTATGAAAGGATTTTATTGTAACTTGGTAGGATGACTCCAAATAATGTCTAGATGAGAACGTCCCCTTTTGGTCGCAATCATTCAGCCTTGATGGCTGGCCTAGCCAAAAAAACCTTTAGCATAGTCCATAGGTCGTATTTATGTAAGGGTTTCATTGTAACTTGTTAGGTTGACTTGATATAATGCCTAGATGATGACCCCCCTTTTGGTCGTGATTGGTAAACTGTGAAGGCTACAGGTGCCGGAAGCCCGAAAACCTTGAGCACAGTCTACAGGTCATATTTATGAAGGGATTTCATTGTCGCTTCATAGGATCCCTGCAGATGATGCCCAGATGAGAGTGTCCCCTTTTGGTTGCGACCATTCAACCATGATGGCTGCCCAAGCCCGAAGCCTGAAAACCTTTAGCACAGTTTACAGGTCATATTTATGAAGGGATTTCATTGTAACCTGGTAGGCTGACTTCATATAATGTCTAGATGAGAACGTGCTCTTTTGGATGCGATTGGGACGGCTACAGGGGGCCAAAGCCCAAAAACCTTTAGCAAAGTCTACAGCTTATATTTATGAAGGGATTTCATTGTAGCTTGGTAGGATGACTCCAAATAATGTCTAGATGAGAACATCCCCTTTTGGCTGCGATCATTCAGCCTTGATGGCTGCCGGAGCCCAAAAACCTTTAGCATAGTCTATAGTCATATTTATGTAAGGATTTCATTGTAACTTGTTAGGTTGACTCGATATAATGCCTTGATGATGACAATCCCTTTTGGTCGTGATTGGTCAACTGTGACGGCTATAGGGGCCCGAAGCTCAAAAACCTTGAGCACAGTCTACAGGTCATATTTATGAAGGGATTTCGTTGTAACTTGGTAGGTTGACTTCATATAATGTCTAGATGAGAACGTCTCCTTTTAGATGCAATTGGGAAACTGACGACTACAGGGGCCCGAAGCCCGAAGACCTTTAGAACAGTCTACAGGCCATATTTATGAAGGGAATTCAATATAACTTGATATGATGACTCATTTTGGAATAATTTCACTGTAACTTGGTAACTTACGTTGATATACGTTAACTGTGCGGGCCACATACATTAACTGTGAGGTCATATTAACCCACCCCTCAGCTCTTTAGTACAGTGTACACCTCATATTATTTTTATCAAAAACATAGCATACAGGGAACAGAAATGAACATATTCCCATTTATCACAATTCTTGTCTTATTTCATAATCCTTTCATTATCCTTTTCATCAAACACAACACACTAGTTAAGCTAAAGTGTCATTGACACTTTCATTTGTGATTTACGGTGTTGTGGTGTTCTATTTACGTTCAGTGTTAAAGGTATATATAGGAATACTGCTTGGATCAAAAAGTATGTTGGCTTGTTTTGGCACATCTTTCAGACAAAATGCCTGTGAGAAATTGTACTCAGAAGTGTTTCAAGACAAGTGAAGTGACAGAGCATATATATAGAGCATATTGTTAAAGACTCAGAAAGCAAATGTTGTTCTGAAACTGAAGGGGAATCTCCCAATGATATGGCCGGTAATATGGACATATTAACCCCTCAAGGCCAAGATTTGGTTCAAAATGGTGGTGCTTTTGGAAGTTCTGCAGAATTCGAGGTAGAAGAGTCCTCCCCCTCACCCCCCTCCCCATATCAATATAAGGACAATCTGTAATATTGTTTTTCAAATATGCTGATCAATTTGTACTCTAACCACAATAGTAGTGCAACATTTAGTATAAAAATCCATTATTTGGCTACAAATAGTTTGAATATGGTGATATTTTCATACTTTGGTGTGTTGGCCATCTTGGTTGTCTTGGTCATGCTACCTTATTTGACCAAGTTTCATATGCAATTCAACGTCCGGACCAATACCTACCGGCATATCAAGTTTCAGCAAGATATTCCTCTAAACATAAAAGTTATCCTATATCCAAACTATATGTATTATTACTGTGTAATTTCACTGGGTGGATGGTAGTGGCATGTACTGCTTTGTGACAGCGAAAGCATTAATGTGCTCTTTACTGCAGAAGAATGAAGTAGTTTGAAATACACAAGAGCATTTGCACTGTCCAATGCAAAATATGTGTTATGTGCACGCACTTGTGCTTGTACAGAATCTTTTATCACGCTGAGACTTGTTTTTGGGGACGTATAACTACGAGTCGCACTTGCAGGATAGATTTTTCACTTGGTAATTATTTACAATTTCTGAGGAGCAAACATAAGAAGCACCTGCAAACTTTCATCGCATGGACCACTGGGTGGCACCCGGTGGCCCATGTGATGAAAGTTTGCAAGTGTTTCTTATGCTGTTATGAACAATTACAAATACTTTTTGGATAGAGAATATATGGTGCTGTGATTAGGTTGTAATCCACTCTCTTCATTCTGTATATGTCGTCAAATTTTAGTATCTATTTACATCATTAAATATACATGTATTCCAGTAGAGGTTAGGAATGTTATTAATGATCTCTATCTACTAGAGTAGAGAATTGTTGGGCACGTTTTTCTGCAGGAATTGAGTTACTCTAATTGGTCAGTTTGAGTTTGATTAGGACAAAAAGTTCACTTACTCCACACATTATAACTTAAAAATAGTACACAATAGAGTGGTAGGACTTCTAGTTTCAACTGTATGTAGTTTGTTTAATGTCAGCAGAACCTATGCATGATGGCATGTTAAGTGCACTTGTTCTGAGGTCATAACAGTCGGAAAGAAGCCTTTAACCCTAAAAGGCTTATTTCCGAATTGACCAACCTCAGAACATGTGCCCTTACATGCCATCTTGAGGAGATCTTGCTGACAATAGACAAATTACCTAAGCAGCTGTGTCTAGTCAAGTTTTAGCTACCTCAACAGGCAGCCAAGACTTAACTAAAAATCAGTGCTAAGCCATTAGACGTACAGAGACAGTGGAATGGTGAAAATTCAAGACACGTGTCCAGGCCCATAAGGGTTAAGGCTTAAACTGAGAATGGTAACGTGGGTAAGATGGAACTGTCTCGCCCAAGAATCTCGCCTCACACACATCCCAATGGGCAAGTGGTGGAAGAATATTATTATCCCTCGTGGATGCGGGTGTGAGATGGGGAAATCTCACCCGAGGGCAAGATATTTGAGCCAGACAAGAGACTTGCCAAGTGTCTGGATCAAATATCTTGTCCCGAGGGTGAGATTTCCCCATCTCACACCTGCCCTCATCAGGGATAATTTTTCTCCTCCAAGCAAAACAGTCTGACATCATCAAAAGTAATTCAGGGGCACGTGCAGCTATATCGAACAATTTTGTTGTCTGTTTCTGAAAAAAAAACTGATCTACTTATCGGAAAGAGCACACAAAAGTTCTGTATATACCACAGGTATATACCATGGAATTAAATCCCAATACCGCCAAGACGGGAGTTAAATATTTGTAGCGAAATGAACATTGACACATTCCATTGACGTCATATTATGAATTCTGTAATGTATTCGCCTAACTTTTCGATGGAAATTTCGTTAAAAAATTCATATAAAAGAGTCAGTTGTCCTTTGGTTTTGCTGTCTATTTTTTTATTTCTATTTTCTTCGACAAACTGTTAATATTTCCGAAACTTGACACCATGTTGTTTACAGAAGAACATGCGATAATTGAATAGTCCTGCGCTCATTAAATATGCTAATTAACCAATATAGGCTGGTCACGTGGGTGGGGTGAGATAGATGTCATGTAGGTGAGGTGAGACAAGCATATCTTTCCTAGCTGTCTCACACGACTTAATATATGTCTCGGTACCTTAGTGGTGGGAGAAAACTTGGTGGAACACTTGTTTTGAGAAACACGATTCAATGAGAATCAGAATATGGAAGTTCAGGGTTGTATGAAATTTTGTAATGGGCTTAAATTTCATCTATATTAGTGAGATTCCATACCTGCTCGGAGTGTCCCATTATTCTGTGAGCCCACCACGTTTGAACCTCTGTTGTATACAGATAACACATGTTAACCCTTTACCCAAAACAGCTTTTTAATTTTTAAACATAAACTGAATTTGATAATTTTTGAAAAAAATAAACAATATTTACCAATAAAATCTACAAATATGGACAGCCATGTTTGTACAATTTGACAAAAGTGTCCATTATTTCACTCAAATCCTAGCAGAAGTGCAGTGAGAATGTACATGGATTCTTGCTGTTTTTGTTGCCCAAATCTTTCCGTGCATCCATTCTTGGATTTACGTCGAAATACTAGCCTTGTATTGGGTGGTTTAGGGACCTTTAAAGGACTTAAAATGCAAGCAAAACCTTAAAGGCCCTTGAAAGTACATGAAAACATTTACAGTTGTACTCAATAACCCATCGAGAAACAACTTTAGTAGCGCCAACAAAGAAACGTAAGAGAAATTTTCTAGTGCTTATCCTTCAACTGTATTTCAGCTGGTTCTGTACATGTACCCTAATGTTTTAATTCATATATCGAAGATCCAGGAAAGGCCTTGAGTTTGATGCAATTGATCTTTGAAAATCTTTGAACTGAACCCTGAAAGTCCTAGAAATTCCTTAAAGTCGGTTCCTGAGACTGTGATACCTTGTGTAGTACAGAGACAGTTCCTATTGCCCTCTCATGTAAAGTAGTTAGAGAGGTCTCAAGGTACACAGACAGTTTATTAGATTTGATCAATTCTTTATTTTTGTGTCAAATTTGTTCAGAAGGTATGTGCGTTGAAAATTTTATTCATTTAGCAGGCTTACTGTATTAACCCTTCACCTAACCTGAAAAGCAGACGACACTTGCAAAAATAATTCTTGAATAACTCATTTTTTTCATTTTTTGTCTGAAAAACATAGGTTATGACCCCTCGTTCCAAGGAGGGGTTATAACCTATGTTTTTGAGACAAAAAATGAAAAAAATAATGAAAATTAATTGGCGATTTTTGAGGATAGCGCTGGCCAGTTTTGGCCGTTATGTTAGGTAAAGGGTTAAACATCACACAGTTGAGTGTAAATTCCACTATTTGATATGAATAGATGAGTTTTGAAATTAGCAGCAATATCAATGTTGACATCTGAGAGAAGTTAAACTTCACTTTGCTCTGTCTTTGTGGCGTATGGGAGCCAAATGTTTAATGAGGTGAATTCCCTTTCCACAACATTGTATATAAATCTTTGTCCCCTGACAGCTTATGTTGGGTGTGGATGGAATCCTGTATATTCCATTAGCTTTTCAGAGTAACTATGTTACAATTACTGAGGAGAAAAACCATACAGGACACATTTCATTATTGCATGACGTACACAAGGTTTGATATTTCTGGGTTGGGGTTTTTTGTTGTCTTTTTTTTTTTTTACTTTTTAAAACTATCGATTTGGCAAACGAAACTTTATTCTGTGGGATAATGTCAGTGATAACACCTGTGTGGTGATAAGAAATTCTTCACTTTGCCTTTCTTATGTGTTTTCGAGAAGCCAAAGCTTTTTTTTATGCTCCCGAAAAACGTTTTCGTGGGGCATACAGTGTTTGTCATTTCCGTGTGTTTGTCCGTTTCTGTCCATCTTTCCATCAGGAAGATTTTTGTGTCCTCTCCATAACTCTGAGATGCTTCATTGGATTTTGTTGAAACTTGGCATACATGTTACTTATGGGGAGACAATGTATCACACACAAAATGTTTGTTCGATGGAGGTCAAGGTCATAGCGGGCATCCATGACTGTGTGGTCACTGTTAGTCTTGTTTTGAATCATCCATAACGCTATATAAATGCCCCCCCCCCCCCCCCCCCCCCCCCCCATCCCTTACAATTCTTCATTATTCTCAAAAATCTCCTTTCAAATTTTATTACCGTTTCACTTTTTACCTCCAAAATATTGCTCATGGACTCCTTAGTATGAGCTCGATCAGACGTGAAGTCACAACTCATTACCCAAGTTTTATGAGGAAAATGAAAATTTTTCAGTTATTTCACCCCCATGGGAACCCCGGGAAGTGAAGCAATGCTTGTTTACTGTGGTAAACAATCTCTATTTCACTGGTAAAATAGGACCCAATCACTACTGCTTGGGGTGCAAGTTCTTTAAAATAGGCAACATGGGGTATAAACGATTGACTGACCTTGACTTTATCTCCATGTTGTTGTCATGATTAGCCATTGTGCAGAAGTATGTGACCTTAAACAACAATAAATAAATAATTCAGTTATTTCAAAACATCTCTGAAGTAATAAGAAATACATAAAAGTGTAGTGGGTGTGGGGGTGCAGGCCTGGGGGCCGGAGTGTGTGGGGCACTCTTTGTATCGGGTTCACACATTAACCCTTTATCCAACGAATTGCCCGTATCCGCCCGCGTAAAAATCAAATTCAGCAGTTGAAAAAATGTTATTTTTCAAAACATTTCAACAAAACCATATCATGTGACCCTTCGTTGGAACGAGTTCGTCGAGCTCGTTCCAACGAGGGGTTACATGATATGGTTTTGTTGACATTTTTTGAAAAATTTGAAAAAATGATATTTAAAATAAATATTGATATCGTCTGCGTTGGGTAAAGGGTTAATTGAAATTTGCAGCAGTCGATGTTAACACCTGATAGAAGCTATATGCCACTTTGATTGTGTTTTATTCTACTTATATCTCTACCTTTCTGGTATATTGAGGGTGTATTCCTGTTCCATAACTTAACACACATATGGCTTTTAAAAATTCTCTCTTGTCATCCTTTTGTAGTTTCACAAAATTGCCAGCTGTATTAATGTTGATATTTGAGAGAATTTCAACTTCACTTAGCTGCAGTTTTTTCATCAACTCTTACCCAATTAACCCTCTGCACTCTGATGTCAAATTGGAAAAAGTTTTCAGCAGCAAATATTTCCCATAATGCAGTTTGATATAAAACAAAATATACCTTCAGGGTTTCTGCAGGGCCTTGAAAAGCCTTGAAATTGAAAATCAGTTTTCAAGGCCCTGAAAGTCATTGAATTTCCCCAAAACTTCAAAAATGGCCGGGAAAATCCTTGAAAACAATCTTTCAAAATATATAATTCATCAAAATTTTCCCATGATTATCCTACAACTTATTTCCACAGGTGCTATTCTCTCGATCTTTAGCTGATAACCTTGAAAAACCTTGAATTTTTTACTCCTATAAAGCCTTGAAAAACCTTAAATGTGACATGGCCTTGAAAAGCCTGGAATGCACTTGCTAATTAGCTGCAGGAACCCTGACCTTGTAATTGACAGAGCTCAATAAGCTCTGTCAAGCAAGGTATAACTTGTTGCATTCATAGTTAAATAAGAGAAAAACAGTGTGTTTAGAGAAAATTCTGTCCCATTACCACATTACCAGAGTGCTAGGGGTTGACTGGTCAAATTTGTTTAGAAGGTATATGGTATCACAGCACTAAATATTTTCCCATAGGCGACCATCATAACGTTCAAACGAAAAGAATTATGATCGCATCATTTTAATTTTGGCATTCAGTTATCTTTGTCAAGTATAGGTCATGCAACCAATAAGAGAGAAAAACTGACAGGAAGGGAAGTACCAGTTACGTGCAAATATTTTTCTGTGAATTCCCAACAAACCACACCAAAAGTCAGTTGTATTTTTTAGGTCCAAAAGTCATCAAATCACCCTCTTTATTTATCTGGAATATTAAACAATAATGCAAGATATCATTAGAATGTTTCAAATGTTTATTGAAACAATATATTTTGTCAAGGCTGTTTATTTTTAGAGATTGCATCATTTCCGATTGCAACATTTCAAGGTGGGTAACTCTAATTCAAATATTTACTGCAGCGATACCATATGCTTTGAAAATTCTGTTTAGTTAACAGGCTTACTGTATTAAACATCACACAATTGAATGTGAATTCCATTATTTGATATGAATTAATGAGTTCTGAAATTAGTAGCAATATCAATGTTGATATCTGAGAGAAGTTTACCTTCACTTAGCTCTGTCTTTGTGGCTCATGGGAGCCAAATGTTTCATGAGGTAAATTCCCTTTCCACAACATTGTATATAAATCTGTTCCCTGACACGTTGTGTTGGGTGTGGACGGAGTCCTGTATATTCCATTAGCTTTTCAGAGTAACTATGTTACAATTACTGAGGAGAAAAACCATACAGGATACATTTCATTATTGTTACAGGCTTTGATATTTCTGGGATTTTTTTATGCCCCTGCGACAAATGTTTGGGTGCCATATTGTTTTATCCTTGTCTGTCCAAACTTCATATGTGGGGTTAGGTATGATGAGTAGAAGAAGCCTATTTATTTTGACAGTGATGTGCCAAAGGTCAAGCTCACAGTGACCTCCAGTGTTAAATACACTTGAAATTGGTTTCCGCTCTATAACTAAAGTTCTACCAACCAGATTTTTACCAAACTTCATATGTGGTTTAGATATGATGAGTGGAAGACGCCTATTAATTTTGACCATGATGTGCCAAATTGGTTCCCGCTCGATAAGTAAAGTTTGGCAAGACTGATCTTTTTTTTTTTTGTTCACCTGAGCAAAGCTCAAGGGGAGCTTTACTAATCACTTTCCATCCGTCGTCCGTCCATCCGGCATAAACTTTACATTATCAACTTCTTCTCACAAACTGCTGGACCAAATTCAACAAGATTTGCTGTGCATGTTCCCTATCATATGTCAGTTCAAGTTTGTTCAAATCAAGTTGACCTGCCACTCGGTAGGGCCACACCCAAAAAGTGTGCTTAAATCTTAAAAAATCTTCTCATGAACCAGCAGTAGCAGAGACTTGATATTTGGTGTGCAGCTTCCTTTTTAGGTGTAGACACAGATTTGTTCAAGAGAAGTTCGAGGAGCTATTTTTGCCTTCGTTATGGGAGGGGCAAGAATTTTCGCACCGACCAAAATTTCTATTTTCCAAACCGAGAGGCAGATTTGAACCAAATTTGATGTGAGGGCTTATTGGGTCATAAGTACTTAATTTATGCCAAAATTGTTTTTCCCGTCGCCCCATGGGAACCACAGGAGCTGAAAATAGAAAAAAATTAATATGCCCATATCTCCAAAACTACACGGCACTGAGAATTCTTATTAGGTGTGAAGCTTCCTTAGGACCAACAGAATGGAATGGTAAAAAAAAAAATTGCTATTGGTTTTATCATGGGGTACTTTTTGGGGACTTTGAAAAAGTGCTGAGTCAGCATTTTTTAACACTGTTGGTAATGGGGAAAACATTTAAGACTACTTTTCTCCCAAACCACAGCTCCAAATGCTTTCAAATTTCACATATAACATCTTTGGAAGATTGTTTCACACTTTTATTGAAATCAAATCCCTGGGTCCATATTTGGGCTCTCTGTGGGAGCCCAAATGTTTAAATTAGTGCAGTTTGAGGAATATTCTTTAAAAATCTTCTTCAGATCTACCAATAAGAATCTTTTGATATTTGATATGCAGCATGCTTAGGGAGGTGAGATTCAAGTTTGTTCAAGCCAAGTCCCTGCGTTCATATTTGAGCTCACTGTGGGAGCCCGAATTATAACTTAGTTCAAAATCAGGAATTTTCTTTATAAATCTTCGTCTTGAGATCCAGCAATCCGAATGTTTTGATATTTGGTATGTAGCATCCTTAGGGGGTGAGATTCAAGTTTGTTCAAACCATGTCTCTAGGTCCATATTGGGGCTCAATGTGGGAGCTTGAAATGTAACTTAGTTCAAAATGAGGAATTTTCTTTAAAAATCTTCTTCAGATCCAGCAGTCGGAATGGTTTGATATTTGGTGTGCAGCATCCTTGGGGAGGTGTGGGGGGGGGGGGGGGGGGAGGTGATTCAAGTTTGTTAAATCCAAGTCCCTGGGTTCATGTTTGGGCCAGAATTATAACTTAAGTCAATATGAGGAATTTTTCTTTAAAAAATCTTCTTCAGATCCAGCAGTCGGAATATTTTGATAATTGGTATGCAGCATCCTTAGGGGTGTGAGATTCAAGTTTGTTGAAGCCAAGTCCCTGGGTTCATATTTGGGCTTCCTATGGGAGCCCGAATTATAACTTAATTCAATATGAGGAATATTCTTTGAAAATAATTTTTTTTTAGATCCACCGGTCTGAATCTTTGGATATTTGGTATAAGGTTTTCTGAGGAGGGGCAGATGCAACTTGTTGAAATCAATTCCTTGGGTTTTATATTCAGGCTACCATGTCAGGTGAGCGCCCTCAGGCCCCGGGGCCTCTTGTTTTTGTAATTCTATCCACGTTATTGCAGGAGGGGGCATATGCCACGATTTGTGTTGCTCTTGTTTTTTGGGGGGAAGGGAGGGGAGGGGGGGGGTGTTGAGTCATTATCCATAACACTGTATAAAAATGCCCCCCCCCCCCCTCCCCCTCTACAGTTTGTTAGTGTTGACATTATTTTTTTTTCATCAACCCTTCAACTAATTTAACAGCAAAAAACAACTATATTATTCTAGAAAAAACTCCTTTTAAATTTTATTACCTTTTCAGTTTTACCTCCAAAATGTTGCTCATGGATTCTTCATTAGAATGAGCTCATTCAGATGTGAGGTCACAACTCATTACCTAAGTTTTATGAGGAAGGTGAAATTTTTTTAGTTATTTCAAAACATCTCTGAAGTGTTGGCCACTAGCCGTGCTTGGGTGTGGGGTTAATATTTTGGAGAAACTTTGGTACAGGATTCATTTCAGTAATAAGAAATACATAAAAGTACAATGGGAAGGGGCACTCTTTGTATCGGTTCACACATTGAAATTTTCAGCTCGATCAATGTTAACCCCTGATAGAAGCTTTATGCCACTTTAATTTGGTTTTATTCTACTTGGCTATATCTTTCTGGCATATTCTTGTTCCTTAATGTAACACACACCAGTTTTTTAAAAATTTTCTCTTTCCATCTGTTTGTAATTTCACAAAAGTGCCAGTTGTATAAATGTTTATATTTGAGATAATTTTAACTTCACTTAGTTTCAGTTTTCTCTTCAACTCTTACCCAATTAACCATCTGCACTCTGATGTCAAAATGGCAAAATTTCAGTAGCAAATATTTCCCATAATGCAGTTTGATATTTAACCAAATATACCTTGTTTGACAGAGCTCTATGGGCTCTGTCAAACAAGGTATCATTGGTTAAATTCATTATTCAACATGAGGAAAACAGTAATTGGAGAAAATTCTGTCACCTTGCCAAAGTGCAAGGGTTAACTGGTCAAATTTGTTCAGAAAGTATATGCTTTGAAAATTCTATTCAGTTAACAGGCTTACTGTATTAAACATCTCACAATTGAATGTGAATTCCACTACTTGATATGAACTAAGGAGTTATGAAATTAGCAACAGTATTAATGTTGACATCTGAGAGAAGTTTAACTTCACTCAGCTCTGTCTTTGTGGCGTATGGGAGCTGAATTTTTAATGAGGTGAATTCCCTTTCCACAACATTGTATATAATTCTCAGTCCCCTGACAGCTTGTGTTGGACATGGACAGAGAGAGTCCTGTATATTCCATTAGCTTTTCAGAGTAACTATGTTACAATTACTGAGGAGAAAAACCATACAGGATACAGTTTATTACAACAGGTAGAGCAGAGATCGTATGTTTGCAGTTTCATCATTATTGCATTGTTTCTTGAGATCTCATAAAGTGATGAAAAGTCAGTAGCAATTTCAATGTTGACATCTGAGTGAATTTTAACTTCACTCAGCTCTGTCTTTGTGGCGTATGGGAGCCAAATGTTTAATGAGGTGAATACCCTTTCCACAACATTGTATATAAATCTCAGTCCCCTGACAGCTTATGTTACGTGTGGACGGAATCCTGTATATTCCATTAGCTTTTCAGAGTAACTATGTTACAATTACTGAGGAGAAAAACCATACAGGATACATTTTGTTTACTACAGGTAGATCTAAGGGTGCGTGTTTGCAATTTCATTATTGCAATGTTTCTTGATATCAATAAAGTGATGAAAATTAGCAATTTCAGTGTTGACATCTGAGTGAATTTTAACTTCACTTAGCTCTGTCTTTGTGGCATATGGGAGCTGAATATTTAATGAGGTGAATTCCCTTTCCACAACATTGTATATAATTCTCAGTCCCCTGACAACTTGTGTTGGACATGGACAGAGAGAGTCCTGTATATTCCATTAGCTTTTCAGAGTAACTATGTTACAATTACTGAGGAGAAAAACCATACAGGATACAGTTTATTACTACAGGTAGATCTAAGGGCGCATGTTTGCAATTTCATTATTGCAGTGTTTCTTGATATCAATAAAGTGATGAAAATCAGCAATTTCAATGTTGACATCTGAGTGAATTTTAACTTCACTTAGCTTTGTCTTTGTGGCATATGGGAGCTGAATGTTTAATGAGGTGAATACCTTTTCCACAACATTGTATATAAATCTCAGTCCCCTGACAGCTTGTGTTGGGTGTGGACGGAGTCCTGTATATTCCATTAACTTTTCAGAGTAACTATGTTACCAATTACTGAGGAGAAAAACCATACAGGAATCAGTTTATTACAACAGGTAGATCTCAGGACGTGTGTTTGCAATTTCATTATTGCAATGTTTCTTGATATTAATAAAGTGATGAAAATCAGCAATTTCAGTGTTGACATCTGAGTGAATTTTAACTTCACTTAGCTCTGTCTTTGTGGCATGTGGGAGCCAAATGTTGAATGAGGTGAATTCCCTTTCCACAACGTTGTATATAAATCTCCATCCCCTGGCAGCTTGTGTTGGATATGGACGGAACCCGGTATATTCCATTAGCTTTTCAGAGGAACTGTGTTACAATTACTGAGGAGAAAAACCATACAGGAAACTGTTTACCATAATAGATAGATTTAAGGACACATGTTTACAATTCTATTATGAGGGGAGTGCAGAGATTAGAGCATTTAACTTCAGACCAAATGGTCAATGGTTTGATCGTTATCAGCGATGACTACATTGTGTCCTTGGTCAAAGAAATTAATCTTTGTTGCCCATGTGATGTGTACTAAGACAAACTGCATGTCAATGGTGTACTTGCTATCAACCAATGTTACCCCTGTTTGTCAGTACATTGGTGAGGATGATAGACACCTGTAAAACTGCCTGACACGAGGTGACCCTGCCTGTTGAAAGTGTTGTTAAACCCTAATAAAGAAAGAAGTAAATTCCCCCTTGGGAATCCTGGAAAGTGAGGCAGTGCTTGTTTTCTGTGGTAAATACGCTCTGTTTTACTGGTAAAATAGGACCCAGTCACTAATGCTAGGGTACTAGTCCTCTAAAATAGTCTACATGGGGGATAAACGATTGACTTGATCTACATGTTGTGGTCATGATTTGCCATTGTGCAGAAGTATGTGACCTTTAACACCAATAAATAAAGAAATAAATTCTTTTATGGCAGTGTTTCTTGATAGAAGCACATAAAGTGATGAAAGTCCGTAGCAATTTCAATGTTGACATCTTGGTGAATTTTAACTTCACTTAGCTCTGTCTTTGTGGCGTATGGGAGCCGAATGTTTAATGAGGTGAATACCCTTTCCACAACATCCAATATATAAATGCGAATGTCTGTATCTATAAACAGGGGATGGGTGCCGTGCCCGTGCGGGGTGACCTTGACCTTGAAATTGATGACCTTGACCTTTTATTTCGAAAACGACTGCCACTCGGGCTAAAATTTCATATGTGTGGGTATATTGGCCCATCGATCATTTTGACTTTATTGGGGTACCCGGCCGGGGTGACCTTGACCTTGAAATTGGTGACCTTGACCTTTTATTTTGAAAACAGCTGGGCCAATTCGGCTAAAATTTAATATGTGTGGGTATATTGACCCATCGATCATTTTGACTTCATCGGGTTGTGGAGTGACCTTGACCTTGAAATTGGTGACCTTGACCTTCTATCGATCATATCTGAGGGTATTAACCATCTTCTCCCGTGCATCGCCGGGTATTCACCCGCTAGTTGTATATAAATCTCAGTCCCCTGACAGCTTGTGTTGGGTGTGGACGGAATCCTGTATATTCCATTAGCTTTTCAGAGTAACTGTTACAATTACTGAGGAGAAAAACCATACAGGATACAGTTTACCATAATAGATAACTGCATTGTGTCCTTGGTCAAGACAATTAATCTTGGTTGCCCATGTGGGGGCACAGAGATGCTGTGTACCAAGACATACTGCATGTTGACGGTGCACTTGCTGTCAACCAATGTTAACCCTGTTTGTTAGTACATTGGGGAGGATGATAGACACCTTTAAAACTGTCTACGACACGGCATGACCCTGTCTGTTGAAAGTGTTGTTAAACTCTAATAAATAAAAGATTTAAATTCCCCCTTGGCAACCCCGGGAAGTGAGGCAGTGCTTGTTTTCTGTGATAAACAAGCTCTGTTTTACTGGTAAAATAGGACCCAATCATCAATGCTTGGGGTGGAAGTCCTCTAAAATATTTTCAACATGGATATCAACGATTGACTAAACTTGACTTGATCTCCATGTTGTGGTCATGATTAGCCATTATGCAGAAGTATGTGACCATAAACACCAATAAATGAAGTAAATACTATTATGGCAGTGTTTCTTGATATCGGCATATAAAGTGATGAAAGTCAGTAGCAATTTCAATGTTGACATCTGAGTGAATTTTAACTTCACTTAGCTCTGTCTTTGTGGCATATGGGAGCCAAATGTTTAATGAGGTGAATACCCTTTCCATAACATTGTATATAAATCTCAGTCCCCTGACAGCTTATGTTGGGTGTGGACGGAATCCTGTATATTCCATTAGCTTTTCAGAGTAACTATGTTACAATTACTGAGGAGAAAAACCATACAGGATACATTTTGTTTACTACAGGTAGATCTAAGGGTGCGTGTTTGCAATTTCATTATTGCAATGTTTCTTGATATCAATAAAGTGATGAAAATTAGCAATTTCAATGTTGACATCTCAGTGAATTTTAACTTCACTTAGCTCTGTCTTTGTGGCATATGGGAGCTGAATATTTAATGAGGTGAATTCCCTTTCCACAACATTGTATATAATTCTCAGTCCCCTGACAGCTTGTGTTGGACATGGACAGAGAGAGTCCTGTATATTCCATTAGCTTTTCAGAGTAACTATGTTACCATTACTGAGGAGAAAAACCATACAGGATACATTTTGTTGTTTACTACAGGTAGAGCTAAGGGCGCATGTTTGCAATTTCATTATTGCAATGTTTCTTGATGTCAATAATGTGATGAAAATTAGCAATTTCAGTGTTGACATCTGAGTGAATTTTAACTTCACTTAGCTCTGTCTTTGTGGCATATGGGAGCTGAATATTTAATGAGGTTAATTCCCTTTCCACAACATTGTATATAATTCTCAGTCCCCTGACAGCTTGTGTGGGACATGGACAGAGAGAGTCCTGTATATTCCATTAGCTTTTCAGAGTAACTATGTTACAATTACTGAGGAGAAAAACCATACAGGATACATTTCATTATTACAAGATGCACATAAGGTTTGATATTTCTTGTTTTTAGCTTAACTTGACATAGTCAAGATAAGCTATTGCCATCACGCGTACGGAAGTCTAAGTCTGTGAGTCTGTTAGTCTGTGATGTCTGTTCACATTTTCCTTTAGGACGGGCTTCACCCCGCAGTTCTTGTCTGATCGTCACGAAATTTCATATGCAGCTTTGCGATCATGTCTAGATGAGAACATCCCCTTTTGGTCGCGATCGGGCAACCGGTATGGCTGCTCGAGCCCAAAACCCGAAAACCATTAGCACAGTCTACAGGTCGTATTTATGAAGGGATTTCATTGTAACTTGGTAGGATGCCTCTGTATAATGCCTAGTTGAGAACGTCCCCTTTTGGGCATGATCTATCAACTGTGATGGCTGCCCAAGCCCGAAACCCAAAAACTTGTAGCATAGTCTGCAGGTCATGTTTAATGTGGAGGGATTTCATTGTAACTTGGTAGGATGACTCCTTATGATGTCTAGATGAGAATTTCCCCATTTGGGCATGATCTGCCAACTGTGACGACAGCCCGAGCCCAAAACCTTTAGCACAGTCAGCAGGTCATATTTATTGAGGAATTTCATTATTTCTCTTTGGCAAACAAAACTATTCAGTGGGTTTATGAAATCTGCATTGTCAGTGCTCAGCGTTGAGAGAAATTGTTCACTTGAATTTCCTGTGGTTTCTGAGAGCCAGATGTCTTTTGAGTTCTGTTGTTATTCTTTAACATTGTATTTTATGTTTTATGGTTATGTTGGTTATGGTTCACATTGTTATTTGTTTCCCATCGGCCCATATTTCAAAAACTGCTCAGACCCGAATATTTTTCTTTTTGGTATGAAGCAGCTTTTGGAACATTGGAAGCAGATGGGCTAAAAAAATTGCTATCAGTTTTGTCACATGATGCTGCATGGGGCTGTCCATTTTAACACTGTTGGCAATGGGAAAAATGCCGAGTCATTATCTTTCTTGTGCTCCATCAACCAAGTTTTCTTCCTCAGAACCTTTTGGCCAAATCTAAACTAATTTGGTACAAAGCATATTTGTGGAGTATACTCTTCTGAGTGTTTTTCCGCAAAATTTACTATTCCCCATATGGTCGGTGGGGATCAATGCCCCAAAAGCCTAAAATGCTTTAAAAATCATCTTTTCATAGATGCAGTAATGCTTAGAAGTATGGTATGGAACTTCCTTCAGTGATGCAAATTCAAGTTTGTTCCAAAAGAACGTAGTAGGTCATGGTTTAGGCTGCAAATGGGAGGAGGCCCATTTTTATACGCCCGTTTGAAAAACGAGACGTATTATAGTATGGCGTCTGTCCGTCCGTCCGTTTGGTTTCCGAACAATAACTTTAGTATTTGTTTTCTGATCGGCTCCAAATGTGGTGTGTGGTTTAATCACAACAAAATACAGGTCAAGTTCGAATATGGGGTCGGTCCGAACATTTTTCGCCTGAATTATGGCCCCAGTTGGACTTAGAATTCGTCAAATATTTGGTTTCCGGATGATAACTTTAGTATTTGTTTTCCGATCGGCTCCAAATGTGGTATGTGGTTTAATCACAACAAAATACAGGTCAAGTTCGAATATGGAGTCGGTCCGAACATTTTTCGCCTGAATTATGGCCCCAGTTGGACTTAGAATTCGTCAAATATTTGGTTTCCGGATGATAACTTTAGTATTTGTTTTCCGATCGGCTCCAAATGTGGTATGTGGTTTAATCACAACAAAATACAGGTCAAGTTCGAATATGGGGTCGGTCCGAACATTTTTCGCCTGAATTATGGCCCCAGTTGGACTTAGAATTTGTCAAATATTTGGTTTCCGGATGATAACTTTAGTATTTGTTTTCCGATCAGCTCCAAATTTGGTATGTGGTTTAATCACAACAAAATACAGGTCAAGTTCGAATATGGGGTCGGTCCGAACATTTTTCGCCTGAATTATGGCCCCTGTTGGACTTAGAATTCGTCAAATATTTGGTTTCCGGATGATAACTTTAGTATTTGTTTTCCGATTGGCTCCAAATTTGGTATGTGGTTTAATCACAACAAAATACAGGTCAAGTTCGAATATGGAGTCGGTCTGAACAATTTTTGCCTGAATTATGGTCCCTGTTGGACTTAGAATTCTTCGTCAAATATTTGGTTTCCGGATGATAACTTTAGTATTTGTTTTTCGATTGGCTTCAAACTTGTTAGTCT
This sequence comes from Pictodentalium vernedei, assembly GCA_031216915.1. NCBI lineage: Eukaryota > Metazoa > Mollusca > Scaphopoda > Dentaliida > Dentaliidae > Pictodentalium > Pictodentalium vernedei. The sequence goes on along the minus strand of CM062293.1, from coordinate 442,987,190 downwards.
TTTTCTCAAATGACTGAAAAATTTAGTCATTTCACAAAATCACTGATTTCAAAGTCTGACCGTAACATATATATATATATATGCCAGTATAAATTTCTCGCACTCTAAAAAAATTGCAAATGTGTTAAAATGGTACAATTTGAACAGTTCACGGTCGTATGATGCAATGCCCAGCGGTGCTCTTGTTTTCTCCTGAAGTTGCTACTGTTACTCCCAGTTTGAATGGGGTAGAATGGAACCCCAGAATCTAAAAATGATAAAATTTCATATGAACACCTTTTTAAAGACGTGAAGAACAGTTTTGGGAATAAAAACTGTAGATATATGTTTCCTGTGAACAATTCATAAATGATTCAAGATGAAACACAAATGAATCTAACCAACTTTTAATGAAGGCATTAACCCTCCAAATAATGTGAAATGTGCTTAATATCTAGATGCTGGTGATGGTTATTGGAAAAGAATACTTTGTATAAATACTGTTTTTTTAAGTCTGTACTGCCCAAGTGCTCTTGATAGGTTTTTTGGGGTCAAACGCAATAACTTTTACAAGTATCAATGGATTTCATCAATATTTGGTATTTGAGACTTTCTTAATGTCTTGAATGAGTTTGTACTGATTGGCCATACTGAGCAGAATTATGGCTTTAATCAGTTAATTTTTACCTGCTTTTAGCTCGTTAGTATGATGACTTGAACAAATATCAGTGGATTTGGTCTATTTTTCGTATGTGAGACTTTCTTCATGTCTTGAATGAGTTAAAAAACTGGTACTATTCAGCCATACTTGAGCCGATTCATGCCCTTAATTAGTTAATTTTTGCATGTTTTCAGCTTATTAGCTTGATCATAACACTAACATATATCAGTGGATATAATTTCCTTATAATGACAAACCTTACAGACGCGACAAAACTCGACTTGCATTGGCGATGCGTAATCCTTGTTTATTTATTTATGAAGAAAAAACATTTGACTTGCATGTTTTCTGAGCATGCGATGATATCCGAAAAACCCAAGTATTTTTTTTTTTTTTTTTTTTTACTTCAGCTTATTCAGTGTTTAATAATATACCTTTTTTGTTATTGCAGGCTGATGTAAAATTGACTTTCCCAGAAGGTATGGCAAAAGATGGAGAATCAATTAGCCAGTATAGCAAGAAACCTGAGATTAAGGTTTGAACATATTACCATTATTAATGCTTTTTCAGCTCACCTGACTGAAAGTTAGTGTTGGCTGTTGCCATCACTTTGTTAGTTGTCAATTCTTGTGTCTGTCATCTGTTAACTTTTTCATGTTTGTTCATCAGAAATTCCTTACCCCCATGTTCTTTGAGCAATACACAAAAAGGCTGAAATTCTTGAGAAAAACTTCTCATGAACTGCTAGCAGGAGCATGGTGGCTTAATGGATACGGAATTGAACTTCAAACCAAAAGGTCCACTGTTCGATCCCGTGGTTCGATCCCTGCCAGGAGTGACTGCATTGTATCCATGGACAAGGCACTTCATCCCAATTGCCCATATAGGGTACCAAGGCATACTGCAGGTCAATAGTGCACTTATCTTCAACCGATGCTAACCCTGCTTGTGTGGAGTTGGAGAGTCTGGCCTTCCTCCACCCACAAAACTGTCCATGACGAGGTCACCCAGATGTTGAACATATTTTTAAACCCCAATAAATAAACCACTAGCAGGGATGAGAGGTCTTTATGACCATTTTCGTGTAGATTTATAGAAATGAAATGTAGACCAAGTTTTAGCCCAAATACATCTGTGACTGATACCGGTTTCTTCTGACCAGGCATTGGTCATCAGGGTGAAACACCATTATCACAAATTTTTAGGTTACATTTTTCGGTGTTCACTTTATTTCAGATAATTCAGATACCTTCCTTCCACTCACATCCCTGCGCTGGTGTCGTTGCTTTGAGATGTGATATGCAACTTCATTTAACTGGTAGAGTGCTGTTTGCCCATATTTGGGCTTTATTCTGAAGTGCGTGTACCTTAAATGCTTCATATTGCCTTTGAAGTGAAATTATTTAGTGTATGTGGATTTGCATTGTTACTAGAGCTGAAATGTTTAAGGGATTTTCTTGATCGATTAATCGCGTGGATTAACCTTTGTTCACCGATTATTAGTCACTTGTCCAAATAGATATCTGAATAATTGCCATATCGTTGAGGATTTACAGCATGAACCCTTTACCCAACGTAACAAACAAAACCGACTAGGCCTCTATGCAAAAATCTCCATTCAAATTTTATTATGTTTTCAATTTTCGTCTCAAAAACATGGCTTATGACCCGTCATTGGAATGAGCTCGTTGAGCTTGTTCCAATAAGAGGTCATAAACTATGTTTTTGAGACAAAATTTGAATATTTTTAGTAATTCATGAATTTATTTTGTAAGTATCGTCTTCTACCCGCAATGGGTAAAGGGTTAAAAATGCTACTGATACAGTATGATGATCATGTGAGTAAACAAGTATTCATCAAGTAACTTGCATGCTTTACTTTGTCTCATATAATTGATGTGAGTCAGTGTGATAATGTTTGCCTGTTTTGATGCAAATTTCTTCCTTTGTTGACCCATATAATACAGTTCAAAAGTAACGGTTAATCGATCAATTACTTTTTGGATCGATCAAGATGTTGATCATTGATTAATCGATTAATTGGTTAACCGTTTCAGCTCTAATTGTTACACTCTCCCATGAATTATCACAAGGCAAAGACATGTGAACAAATTTTGACCACCAAAAATAATTTAGCACTCTACCAGTTAATGACAAAGGTTCAAGTTTTTTCAGAGTTTCTCTTGGCGGTATTTGAGCTTGTCGTGAAGGGCAAGATTTGTTGTCCACCCCCATATTTAAATTTTGAGAACAGCTGGGCAGATTTGACTCAAATATTGGTATGCAGTATTATTCGGTGACATGTGACTCATTAATGCAATCCCAGATACTAAAAAATGAGAGAAAAAAAAACACCTTAAAATGCTTCTATTTCCAGAATTCCATGAAAGAGGTATTGGTTCCTTGGTATGAAGCTGCTGTATGAGTAATAAAATGAGTTGAGTGAAAAAATAAAAATGCAATCAGTTGGTCATAGAGGCACCCAATGGGTACTGCCATTTTCCTCTCGGGGTAACAGGAAAAGCTCTGAGCAATCTTTTTCTAAGAACTAATTGCAGCAGTAATTTGGTATTTGCTTTAAAATGCTTTACCAAATATTAGACAAAGATTTGTGAATATGTTTCAATTTTGTTAAAATTCTCTCCCCTTTTTTCTCCACGACACAGGAATCACACCTGTCGAAAAAGAAAGGCAAATACTTGCAAGTTTTGTTTAAAATCTGATTCCAATTTCTTTGCTTGCCCAAGGCTATTAACCCCCCCCCCCCCCCCCCCTCCCCCTGCACACTGATGTCGAAATATCTAAATTTCAGACGGAAAAAATTTCCCATAATGCAACTAGAAATTTAACCAATTCAAACTCGTTTGACAGAATGAGCTCTGTCAACGAGATTGAATTGGTTAAATTTCTAGTTGCATTATGGGAATTTTTTTCTGTCTGAAATTTAGATATTTCGACATCACACACGTGTGCAGGGGGTTAATAGCCTTGGGTAGAAAAAATTTCCCATAATGCAACTAGAAATTTAACCAATTCAATCTCGTTTGACAGAGCTCATTGAGCTCTGTCAAACGAGATTGAATTGGTTAAATTTCAAGATGCATTATGGGAAATAAAAGCTTCCTGAAATTTTGTTATTTTGACATCAGTGTGAAGAGGGTTTAAAAAAAAAAAAAATTTTTTTCTCGTGCATTTTTCTCATCATTGATAAAATGCCACCTGACTATTTTTGTTCCTGGAAATATCTTCAGTTATACTATTTTGCATTTGTAGGATTATAAATTTAACCAACTACATCTTTTTTGACCGAACTCACGGAGTTTGTTAAATTTGCAGCTGCAGTTTTGTTTTTTTTCACAGAATATTGCAAGGAGTTAAATTAATAATTTCAGCTATTTTTAGGACTGTTTTGTGGATTAACAAGAAACGCAAACAAAAATAACCGAAAAAAACTAAAATGGGAACCTCCCTCCCTCACCATAAAATTGAGAGAAAATTGCCTGAGAAACAAGGTATTTTAAGCAGGTCTCTTTTTTTCCAAAATTGCCAGAAAATGTTCTTTTTGACCATTTTAAACCCTTAAGGGCCTGGACTTTGGTTTTTTTTTTTTTTTTTTTTTACATTTTTGTTATTTTGACATTTCACAACCTATGCCTTTGCAGTTGTTTCTTTGCAAATCTTGGCTATCTATGTTGGCAGTCAAGACTTGCTTAGAAACAACTGTCATGGCATTTCAAATGTAACTTGCAAGCTTACCCCAAAACTGCATGTTAGGGCACCTGTCATGTTGTAGAAAAATGTGATTGAAGTTGGAATTAGGCCCTTAAGGGTTAATGCGAAGTCAGAGAAATAGAATACCCACCCCAGCCCTTTTTTGTACCAAATAGCATTTGTAGGGGGATAAAACCATGATTTATAAAAAACATCTCCATCCGAATAATGTTTTAGTTCAATTCGATCATCTCATTGTTACTGTTGAAATGATGTTTGGAAACGATACCAGAAATCTAGCAAGAAAGCTGGAAAGCATGTTGAAATTTATTCTGATCAACAGAACACAAAGAGTTTCTTTTATTACTCCTCAAATAGGATTCCTGGTCTTCCTTTAGAAACCCTAAAGCAGCTTGAAATTGAAAATTGTAATTTCAGATCCTAAAGTGTTGAGGCCTTGAATTGATATTTATTGATTTTTAGCTCATCTTTGACGTCAAATTTGAGGTTATGTCATGGCCTGTCGTCTGTCTGTCCCCCTGTCAACAATTCTATATGGCTCGGGCTAGAGGCCACATTTATGAACTGATCTTTACGAAACTTCTTGGGTACCTTTGTTATCACCATGGGATGAAAACAAGTGTTTTTGGGTGCGGTCAGAAATTCAAGATGGCCACTGGCAGTCATTTTGTACCGAAATTAGTGCAATCAGTTTTTAGTACAGAACTTCTGTATGAAGGTTCTGATTTGAATAAATTTTGGTATGAATGTTTAGTAACATGGAATACATCACATATAATACAGGGTTTTTTTCTCGTGCATAAATTATGCAAATTAGATGAACTTTGATTTATTCTCTCCCGGGAAGTGAACCAATGCCTTTTCACTGTGGTAAACAGGCTGTGTTTTACTGGTAAAATAGGACCCCGTCACCAGTCTTTAAAATGGGCAACATGGCTTATTAACGCTCACAACTGGTCTTGAGTTGATACTCATGTTGTGGTCATGATTAGCAATTGTGCAAAAATATGTGACCTTAAACACCAATAAATAAATATTTGATTTATTCAGTGCTACTTATGCACAGTTAGTACACATGTCAGTATGACTCGGGCTAGAGGCTGTATTTATGAACCGATCTTCACGAAACTTCTTGGGTACCTTTGTTATCACCTTGGGACAAGAACAAGTGTTTTTGGGTGCGGTCTGAAATTTCAAGATGGCCGCTAACGGCCAGTTAGACAAACTTTATTCAGTGCTACTTTTACACAGTAAGTGCACATTTCAATACTGCTCTAGCTAGAGGCTTCTAACTCAGGGTTCCCGTGGGGCCTTGGATTCAAGGATTGGTCTTGAATTCGATGAGGGGGCGTTCAAGGCCTGGAAAACCTTGAATTCACCCAATGCGGCCTTGAAAAGCCTTGAATTCCGCTTCAAACGAGCGTAATACATTTAATTACGCATCAGTTTTCAGGGTTTACTGTACTGCTTTTCGCTGAAAGACAACCACAGTGTATTTAATTACCCCAGTTTTCACGGTTTACTGCACCGCTTTCACTGAAACACTTTCTCTTCACACGTCACTGAGAGCGGAAATGTATCTGGCGTTCTGATTGAATATCTATTTAGCGTTGTCATGTTACTGTATGATCTCTGCCAATCAGAAAAATTCTTACAAATGTAAATTCCAAGAAGCTTGGATGAAAATTAATGAATATAAACACTGGCTGGTACCCGTGCCTGGAGATAATTATTCAGCGAGATGCAACCTGTGCAGAACAGTGATTAGCGTGTTGCAAATGGGGAAATCCGCTTTGGACTCGCACGTAAAGTCTGACAAACATGCGAAAAAAATAAAAGAGCTTAGTTCTAACATGACTGTGAGTATTCAAAGTGGCTTTTGGAAACCAAAATATGAATCAGTAAGTAAAGTTGCCGGTAAAAAAAACAGCAGTGACGCATCATTCGCAATATCTGAGGTGTCCACTCAGGCACAGACAGCAGAAATAATCTGGACCATGAAGTGTGTTTCCAGTCACTACAGCTTTCGGAGCTGTTCTAAGATAAACAACGTTTTTAAACAGATGTTTCCCGACAGCACCATAGCTCAGCAGTTCTCTTGTGGTGAAAATAAATGCTCCTACATTGCAACGATTGGCATTGGGCCTTACATACAGGATATCACTTTGAGCAAACTGAAGAGTTGCAAATACTTATTTAAATAATTTGATGAATGACTGTACATACGTTCAACCAGCTAGATTTCTGCTGTTAAGATTAAATAGATTGATAAATGACTGTACATATGTTTGATCAGTTGAAAGATTTCTATTCAAGTTGAAATTTCATCAAGATGTTGACAGTTGGGTTTCAAGGACAGCAATTTCATCTCAGTTTATTTTTTTCACTCTGTACGTATAAACGCTACTCAAAACTACATCTTTTAACATAATATTGAATTTTTAAATGTCAACCTTGAAAAGCCTTGAATTTGATTCTCACCAAGCCTTGAAAACCTGTTAAAAATGCCGCAAAACGGCCTTGAATAGCCTTGAATGTTGCTCATCCTTGAGAGCAGGAACCCTGTAACTGTCACCCACCTTTACAATACTTTACCTGTACATTTGTTACAGGCTACGCTCGGTATTCATGTATATACTTTTACAATACTTCACATGTACCCTTGTTATCAGGTCATTACCTAGATTGCTGTGTCTCATACTAGACTCTATGTACATGTCTTACACAAGTTGAGGTACAGTGTCATTGACTAATGAGTGCTAATCTGCTGTCGTACAGCATTGTCCAACAAATTGTGGAATCATACAAATTTGGGCTTTTCTCTAATGCTGGTGGTTTAATAAATGGGCTCCCTATGGGAACCTGAATTTTAACTTGGTGCAATAGGAGAGAATTTCTTTCAAAGATCTTCAGATTCGCTAGTCAGAATCCTTTCATATTTGATATAAAACATCTCTAGGGGAGTCAGATTCAATTTTTTTCAACTCAGGTCCCTCTGTTAATATTTGGTCTCCCTCTGGTAGCCCGAATTTTAACTTCGTGCAATATGATTAAATTTCAAAAATCTTCAGATCCACCAGTCAGAATGCTTCCATATTTTGTATACAATGCTTCTAGTGGGGTGAGATTTAAGTTTGTTCAAATCGAGTGCCTGGGTTAATATTTGGGCTCTCTATGGGAACTGGAATTGGCCATTTAGCTGAAGAATTAGAATTTTTTTTTATTAAGTACCCTCCAGAGGTGTGTAATTAAGATTAATCCACATAGGTTGTATCAAAGGGCTCCATAGGGGAGCTCCACTTTTTACATTATGATCAATTGAAGAAAAGGCATGATGCTTTGTTGGATTGTTTTGGTCACTCCTGAGTAGTGGCTCAAGGATTGACATTGTATCCTATGGAAATTGACTGCTTAATGTAGATTCATTCTTTCACTCTGTTTATATCGGGTTCTGTACAAGGTGAGCGTGTCAGGCCCTATGAGGCCTCTTGTTTCAAGTGTTGTCTGCTCTGTGTGTGAGGTAAAGAGTTAGATTTGTTCAACACTATAGTTGCAAAGTCATTCTTACATTTTTATATAAATAGTAAAATTTGGTAGTTTGGCTGTGTTTTTTTGACTACCTTGCTTTGATATCAGAATATTAATACTAAATTTGGTGGTTTGGCAGTGTATATTGAATTGGTGTTAGTCTATTTTGGTTATTTTGTGTATTTTTATTGATATCAGAAAATTAATGACGTAACTTTATGCCTCTTTTCTCCAAGAAATGCCTGTCGGTAACATACTGTTGAAATGATGTTTGGAAACGATAGCTGACATCCAGTAACTGAACTGGAATATATGTTGAAATGCAATCTGATCAACAGAACTATACAGAAAAGATGACTTCTCTTATCCCGAATACTAAATTTCAAATATTTGAGATTTTTTGGGTGGTTGAAAATGTAGAGTAGGTATTTTGTAGATACAGTGGAGCCCACTCAATTGGATATCTCTTAACTGAATAACGCTGTTAACTGGATATAATTTCCAAACACAAAACCATTTACCATACCTCCAGTACAAATTTGAGCTGTTAATTGAATATAGGTTATAGAGTCAACTTCTGTTAATCAAGCAAAAAATCTTGAAACATCTCGAGAAATTATCCTGATTCTCCCCAGTTTTCCTTTGTTTATAGACCTATTTGACCGTAGTACATCCAATACAGGCATTTAATCTATTATATCTTGTTTGACAGAGCTCATGGAGCTCTGTCAAACAAGATATAATAGAATAAATGCCAAGTTTATCTCTATAATACAATAAAGTGACACAATCCCTGTTAATTGAATACTCCTGTTAAATGAATAATTTTACCCCCACTTTCGAAGAAAATGGGGATATGCTGGATTACATGCGTCCGTGGGTCTGTCCGTCTGCATCCGGACAACCATCCATCCGTCCGTGTGTGAGTCCGTCCGAGAATATTCATAACTTTAATAAATTATTATTTTCTGTAATATCTGTTGGTCATAGGTATGCCCACACTAGTTATTTTTTTTTTTTATTACTTGTCTTTATTACTTGTTCACTTAGAAATTGTGTCCGTCTGAGCCAAATTTTGTCTGTTCAGCCTGTATCATGGTTATCGAATGTTCTATTGCAATGAAATTTGCCATGAACAGTGCTTATGGTAACAAAAGGATTCAACAATATTTCTCACATTCTCCTTTTTAGAGTTATCCCCCTTTTTTGACTTAGAAATTGTAGGAAATGGATATTATTTGTCTGTTCAGCCTGTATCTCGTGTATGGGTTATCAGATTTCAGTGAAATATGGCATGCAGTTTGCCTATGACAAAGGCTTCTGCCTCATTGCATAAACTTCCAAACACCAAACAATTTACCATACTTTTTGACTTTGAAATTGTTATACCCCCACTTTCGAAGAAAATGTGTGTGTGTGGGGGGGGGGGGGGGGTATACTAGATTACATGCGTCCATCTGTGCATCCGTTCGTCTGTCTGTCCATCAATCCGTGTGTGAGTCCATCCGAGAATATTCATAACTTTAATTATTTTCTATAATATTTGTTGGTCATGGGTATGCCCACACTGGGTGGTGGGTGGTACACCACGTGGGGGTATGCA